>JARHVA010000668.1:4455000-4803853 GCA_037957365.1 Torreya grandis
CTGGCCCACTCACCTGTTGTAACTCCTTCACCCATTTATCAAATCAATATTACCTCTTCTGGAGCTACCTCTCCTTCTAGAGTTATTTTTGGTGACCCTCAAGGCACTTCTGGAGATGTTCTTCAATCATTAGGATACATCCCTAGTCTTTCATCTCCTTTCAACATCAGAGATAGTTCCACCTTCAACTAGCTAGTGGCTGATGTAGTTTTGCCTGATACTATTCCCACTATGCTTGTTGCTTCCACCAACAGTGTAGATGTTACCCTAGTGACACCAACTATAGGGACTATTACTATTGTAAGTGCTTCTGCTCTCTCACCTTGGTTGTCAACTTTCACACCCAAAAGGAAAAAGCAAGCCATCTCTCTAGATGACTTTGACTTCGGTAAAATAGTGCCAATGAAAGCTAAGACCCCCAAGAAGCCAAAAATCCTTTTGAAAATGATTGGAGATAAGGGGCACAAATTTTTGGAGATAGCCAAACCCCCACAGGATGCAACCCTTGAGAATTTTGATATGAGAAACTACTCCATTTCTCGAGTTGAGTTGGGGAAAATAACTTACGAGGGACCCAAGAGCGATTTGCAATCTGAAATGGATATCATGGTCCAGAAATTTGACAGAGAGAGAGAGATGAAATATCATTACAAAGCAAAGGCAGAACAATTGACCGTGGTGGTCAAGAGATTCACTTTTGCTCCAGAAGTGGCAACTCCAAAGGATTTCTCCATAGATGATCCTATAATCTAAAAAGTAGAGAAGACCTATCTAAAGGAAAAATTACTTGAAGATTACATAAATAGGATGCAAGCATAAGGGATTTCCTTGTTTATAGAGGTGGCTGAGAAGATAGGTAAAATGAAGAAAATGAAAACAAAGTTAGAAGACCTTATCTCTAATATTTCTCAAGATATTGATAGCCCAAATAAATATCTTAGCAAGTGGATAGAGATGAAAGCACTGAAGAAACATACCTTAATATCAATCGACATCATTGTCGATAGAGATTCCTATATTTAAATCAAAGAATCACTAATATACAGGATTTGGGTACTTAAAGAATTGATCAATGACCTCAAATCTTCCAAAGATGCCAGTGAAGAAAGTGACACTAGTCTATTGAATAGATTAGAGGAATTACCTTGTAGAATCACCTCTCAAGACAACCAATTCCTTTTAGTAAAGGAAATGATTCAGGAATTTGAAGGTATGATCCAAAGGGAATTCGAGGAGAAAGCATTCTCAATGACTTTTATGGATAATATTTTAGATAATCAGTTAACTCTAGATAATCTGAGAATCAAGTTAACTAGTCATGTGAAAGTAATCACACTAGTGAGAGATGCCACAGTCTGAGCTAAGGTGGTTTTCTAAAATACTATTACACCAGACAGCATTAGGATATAAGCAGCTATCACCATGTACGATGTTCATCTGAAGAAGTCTGGCGACAAAAGTTGAACTATTCTTCCATAATCTCTTTTTCATTCTTCTCATGTACTTTGTAATTGACTTAAGACATTTTCACATGTACTTTTTTAATATGTAATTACATGTAAAAATTTGGAAAAGTCCCAAAGTCAACGGTGACTCATCTTTGACAAGGTTTTCAATATTTAAGTCTTTTTCTAATTTTGAAGGTTTTTCCCTATATATATATAGGGAGCCTCTTTTGTAAAATATCTCTAGATAATTGAGAGCAAAAACTCTACCAAAATTGAGATACTTCTTGAGACTTTGATCTCAGCTTGTAAATCAAAATTTCTTGAATGAATGAGAAGCAGGTTATTTTTGGACTTTGTGTTGAAATAATTTGTGTTATTTAGGAGATCGTTCTTATGTTCTCTTTCCTAATAATCTCTCATCTATTTGATTAAATAAGCAAAGTGTGTGTGGAAATTATCTAAAGACATTCTAAAGGATATCAGAAAGACTTTAAACTACTTTTATCCTTTGTGATCTTGTTATCTGTTGTAGTTTTAGGTGAAGACTTTGAGCTTTACTTCACTCTACCATTACATATGCTTTAAATCAGTGAGAGAAGCAATGAAAGAGTTTGTGCTTTCAGGGGTTTCTCATCGACCTAGTTACTACTCATGAAGATTTTTTTCTATTTACTAAATACTATTTTTGAAGGAAGCAGAATGCTTTCAGTCATTAACTAAGATTTTTTTTTGCTCTATGAACATCATCTCTGAAAAAAGATAGATGGATGGTGTTATCCTATCCTAATTATTATTTTCTACTTATTTATATATATAGCATATAAGTGATTCATAAGGAACCTCCCCTTGATGAGAGGAGAGATTTATCTCATTAAGATGTGGTAAACCCACAATTTTTGCCATATAAATCTCCTCATACTATGGTTGATATACCCATTTTACCATCAGTTAGCTGATGACAAAATATTCACCCAACAATTTTTTGGTGACTTCGCTAGGGATTGAACATGCATTTTAAAGCCTCAATCTTCAACTTGAAGCATCTCCAGTTCCTTTTTCATTTTACACTCTGGAAAATCCATTGTACATGCAAAGCTAGAGAGCTCAAGGTCTTGTTGATCCTGTATTCGAGTTGGTGTGATGAACTAACTTTGATATTTCTCCTCCACCATCTCACCTTTAATGAACCAAGAGTTTCCATCCTACTAGTGCTAGATCTTCCATACTTGGTGAAACTTCTAGTCTCAGTACTATTAAGGTTTTGTCTATTCTAACCCCACCAAGATTATTATCCCACCATTTAATCATCATATCATAATGGCCCAAGGTCCTTGGGGTAACTCCTTTGGTCCTCTCAATTTGACCCCACATTTACATGAACTACCTCATAGTTTGAGAAAGAATTTTCCTAAATTCTATTGTGATGGGAAGGTTCATCCTAATGAGCATATTTTTTCCTTCTCTATAGCATGCAGTGTGATAGGTGTGGAATACGAAGATGTAGCTGTGAGACTATTTGTAGAAACTTTTCAAGGTGCTACCATAGATTGGTTTTACCACCTTCAAGCTCAAACTATAACTGACTAGAATACACTTAAACCTACTAAAGATGCACATGCCTTGTTGGCTCAACTTATGCAAATGAAGAAAGAACCTCATGAGCTTATGAGGGATTTCATAGCAAAATTCAATAAGCTGAGGAACTGAATTCTTACGATCACTCAGCCAACACCAAAAAACCTCAAGTGCTTTTTCATCAACCTAAATTCTTGAGGTAAGTTTCCTATTGAGGTGGGCCAGTCCTATGGATCTCATTGTGGCTCAAAATTTGGCTACTGAGATTGAAGATGATCTTATCTTGGTAGGTAAGATTAGGAAAGATTCCAATAAAAATAAAGATTCTTCATCTGCTAAAATTTCTTCCATGAGCACCATAGATCTTATGGTGTAAAAATTGATGAATGAACTACTAGCCTTGAAAAGACAAATGGCCCAAGGTATGTATACTCCTTCTTACCAAGATATGCCAAGAAAGATGTTTCCCAATTAGTCATATCAATAAAATACTGCTAGAAATCAAGGGCAACCAAATTGCCTGCCTTCCCCACATGGGAAGCTTGTAATTGAAGTAGCACCTACTAATTCAATAGTTGGTTACCTTAAAGATGAACATGATTTCTCATTTTAACATGAGTTAGACCAACAAGATGATGCTGATCTCTTTGTATAACAAGAAGAAGAATTAGCTGGTGACTCAAATATCAATTTCTTAGATTATCAAGATGAAGTTAGAAGTAAAAGAGAAGTATTTGATGGATCCTATGCTATTTTTACCAGGTCCCAGAACCAATCAACTCAACAAGCTAATAAAGAAAAAGTAGGAGAAGAACTTCAGCCAATAGTTTCTATCACTAAATAAGGGACTTCACTGCCTTTCCAATCAAAGGACCCAGTGACTAATAAAAAAGTAAGTACCTCAAACTGTCCCATACCTTCTACTTATATCTCTCAGACCAGTGCCACACTCAATAAAGATCAAGATGATGGGATTCCTCCCTCTGCCTCTAGCTCATTTCAATTATTTGATATAATTGATCATGCCAAAAAGACCAAGATTCAAATGATCGAGATTGAGTACTTGCGAGCCAATCTTGAATAGTTTGATAGGTTGGCTAAATACATGAGAAGTAAGACTACCCATATAAGACAAGATTTTCCAAAGGCAACTCATGATACCTCTAAGAATAAATCCACCCATAATAATCTTGTCGCTACTCCTCTTGTTGCTCCCGAGAAAATAGAACTTTTTTATGTTTTTCTATTAATAAATAGTTATAAATTGAGTAATTACATAATAGACTTTAAAGCTTCTGATAACATTATGCCCACTAAGGTAGCAGATTCTCTTGGCCTTACTTTGACTAAGACCTTTGAGAGGTGTTTCTCCATGGAAAACAAGCAAGTCCTACTCTTGGGTCAAATCAAAGATGCCCAATTTGCATTTGTGGCTTTTCCAGAGAAAAGAATCAAAATGACAGTCTTGGTGGCTAATGTTCTAGCCTCTTATGGCATCCTTCTTGGGTGGAATTTTTTCAAAGATGTTGGTGGTGAATTAAGCATGGACCTATTTGAGGTGAAGATCCTAGTCAAAGGTGTTATGCAGAGATTGCTCCTTGAGAAAGAAGCAAAGTATGTGGTCACCAAAACATCAACACTTGAAGCTCAAATTTTATTTGAGTCTTCAGGTATGGGTAATTACTTTTTGTCCATAGAGGAAGTCCATGAGACACTTGATGAAATTCCTAAATGCATCAACCTAGAAATTGGTTTAGATAGAACAACAAAAAGATTGGTGGAGCATAGTGCAAGTGTAAAAGAATCTCTCACTCCAAATGAAGGAGAATCTAAGGAAAAATTAGTGTCTAATGAGGTATGGATTCTAGAATTCGATGGCAGCTGCTCCTCTATCAATATAGGAGCCAGGATTGTGTTGATATCTCCTCAAGGAGATATTTTTCCTTCTTCATATAAGTTGTAGTTCAGCAACACCAATAACACAGCTGAGTATGAATCCCTACTTCTTGGGTTGAAGGTTATGTTGATGGTTAAAATTGCACTTTGTTCTAACACCAACAATGGGAAGTTTCAAGAATGTGGGACTTACAACTTGAAACAACTTCCAGATTTTTTAGAAGCTAGTCTCTTCTTTATTTCAAGTGTTGGGAGGAAAGGGATAGGAATTTAAATAGAAACATAATTGTAGAGAAAGAAAATCTAACCATGGCGATGCACCTAAATATAATTCAATACTTAATTCTAAGCATAGTGAAACTATATGTAAGATTCAATTACATTAAAGAGTGAACAAGGCATGATCAATGTAAAAGATAGAAACAATAGAAATAGAGGCTCACAGCTTAGACTACTTTTACAATGACATAGAAAACATCAATAAAGGCACAAAATTTGTCTTCTTATTAATTATCTAGTCATTTAAAAGGCATAGAAACATGAACAATTACATAAACTTTCCAACTCAATAAAATATAACAAAGGCAAATGATATTCCTAATCATAGCTCTAAAAGTCTAAAACTCTTGACAATAGTCTCTCACAAAAAATCCTCTCCAATTATCTGATGATGATTTTTGGTGATCTCTACACCCCTCTTTATAGCATCAAATTCACTTTAGATTGTCTGTGTGTTCCCAATCTAATGGCCCAATTAAAATCTAACCAAACTGGAAGTGTCTAACAAAAGATATTTCTTAGATTCTAAAATGCTCTATCTTCTGGTAGTTCATTGGCTGAAATAGATCACAGATGCTCCCTTCTATTAAATGGAAGAGGACACTTGGATAATTTCTTGAAAACCTTCTTATTACTTAGGAGACATCAGAGAACAACACTTGGCATGTTCCACAGCCTTATTGAGGACACATGGTGCTCTCCACTTTACCTATACTCTTACTATATCTTCACTTAGAAGTGTTTTATCCTTGACATCTGTCACCCTCCACTTTTCCAAAACTTAAACAACTTTTATAAAAAATGGGACCCAAAGCAGTTCTCGCTTGAGTAACTTTAAAAAGGGAATAGGGACATGTGGTGCCTTCTACTTATTCTTGACAAAGGACACGTGGTGATCTTTGTTGCCTTTAGCTACCTTTTGTTAAACTTGTGGAAAGTGACACGTGTCTATCTCCACATTGTCCTGTCTATATTATAGAAATAATTGGGCTTTATTTCATACTTACATGGATGGCGACACTTGGCGACTTTTACTTGCTTTAGAATAAAAACCCAGGACCCACCATAGTATTTACCTATTAATGAAACAAAATGAAGATAATTTAGAGGTTGACACGTGATGGCTTCTACTTTCTTCAATTGGGTATATGTGGCATCTTCCATTGATTTTAGAAAAGCACATTGAAACCTTCCACTGTCACCACCTAACACCTTCTACTTGATCCTAAATCTTAGCTTATTGAAACCTTCTGCTCAAAAGAGATTTAAAATGTAGATGCTGATATGAAATGTAGATGTCAACAATTGTCATGTTTTGTTGAGTTATTATGAGATACATGACACGTCCTGACCAACTTATAAAAATTGTGAAAGGTGCCTCGACTGATGACACTTGGCAGCTTTTGCCTAACTTTGAAACTTAGAGAAAAATGAGTCAAAAGGAAATTTGAGCCTGCGCTCTGACTGTAAACTTCACCATCTCGAACCAAAGTGTGCAGGGACAAAATTTTGCAATGTGTAACTAAAAATCAGAATGAAATGTAGAATATTTTTTACTCTATAGTTATTGGTGACCCCAAGGACTTTTGAGCCTACTAAAAAAGAAACCACAACACTCACTTGATCAAAATGTCAAAAAATTACAACTTCAGCAATGTTGTTTGATAGGAAGACCATTCATCATCAGATAACTCCTGCTTATTCTACAATTCATTGAAGACTAAATCAAGGTTAATAATATCCTTGTGTGAATTTTTTTGCAAAATCTGAACTGTAGCCTTCAATTTGAATTCGAGCTGGGAAACAAGAATCAAAACAGCTTCTAAATGATCAAAATGATCAACAACATTTAAAAAAAATAGTAAGATCAACAAGATAAATCAGGATGATTTTATTTATCAGTTCCCCAAATGCAACATCCATAGCTCTCTGAAAAGTGGCCCAGCATTTGATAGGCCAAATGACATCTTAGCATATGCATATGTTCCCCATTTGGTAGTAAAAGTAGTTTTGTATTGGTCTTCATCAGCCAACCAAATCTGATTATATCCAGAGAAACCATCTAGCAAAGAAAATCTCTCTGATCCAGCCACAGTTTGTAGAATTTGTTTCAGGGAGGGTAAGGGATAGTGATCTTTCAAAGATGTTCTGTTTAGATCTCTGAAATCTACATAGTCTTATATCACTATTCTTTTTTCTAATTGGCACTAGATTTGATACCCAGGTTGAGTGTTTGATTGAAAAAATTATTTTAAAATCTAAAAGTTTCTGTAACTCGTCTGCCATTAGAGGCTCAATCCTTGGCTTTACTGGCCTCTATTTTTGTCTGATGGGCTTAGATCCTTCAGTCAGTTCTATCATGTGCTGAATAATGTCTCTATTATATCCATGAAGGTCTTCATAGCTTTAGGCTATAACCCTGTCATATTTTTTACACAATTCAATTAGTCTTTCCTTCTCTTCTTGAGTTGCAAAATTTCCAACTTCTAATTTTTTTCCTTCACTCACCTCAATTTTAGAATAGTTTGCTTTATTTACTTAGAATCTTGTTTTCTCTAGACTTACATCTTCTGGATCAAATAGATTCTCCAAAGTGATCAAGCTTTTGGGAAGCTTATTAGTCTTTAATTGTAATGACTTGATCTCCATATGCCTCTTCAATTTTGGTTTGCAATTGATCAACAAGCTCATCTGATTGTTGTAAGAATGAGAGTACTTGAGAATCATTTTCAAATACTTGCCAATTCTCATCATTGTTTGGAATAGTTGGCCTCACTATTACTTTTACTGACTCATTATTAATTAATAGGCCAATTGCTGGATCAAACTGTGAGCCAATCTAGGCCATCCTATCAGCTTCAAAATTTTGGATCCTAATGACTACTTCAATATTGAAGGTTTGAAAATCTTCTATTAAGTCCCAAATCCTATGTCTATAGGATCTCATCCTTACATTTTTGGCTATTTCCTTTTCTCTAATTTGCTTCACTACTAATTCTAAATCTCCTTTTACTATTAGATTCTTTATTCCCTTTTTCCTAGCTAAAAGGAGCCCATGCACTATAGATTCATAATCAACATCATTATTTGTATAGGCAAATTGGAAATGGATAGCCCTTAAAATTTTCTCACCATTTGGAGTAGTAAGACAAATTCTTGCTCCAACACCATTTTTACTTCTAGCCCTATCAAATTTAAGGTCCAAATTTTTGAATCTTTATCATATTCTTGAGTAGTTGGTGCCTCTTCCCTTAAAACATTAGGGATTTCATGGTCCTCATCAAAAATGACATAAGTGCTTAGACCAGTAAAATCATAATTCCCATATGGGTCACTATGCATCATAACTAACAACTGGTTATTTTCTTCTTCTTGATCATGCTCAGTCCAATCACCTAACTCTTTAACAAAAACTCTTTCTTCCTTATTTAACATAGCTTGATTTGCCTCTAATTTTGATGTTGGTTTATTGGTGATATAGTCCTTTGATAGTGGTTCAGATAAAATTTTCATCTTTGAACCATATTTGGTTCTCAAGATGAGGTGAGACCAATCAAGAGACATATATCCTCCTATATTGGCTGTAAAGTCTCTGGATAAATATAAACCAAAAATAGGAGGTATATCTATGACTACTAAAACTTGATTGACAATTATATTAGGACAAGTATATAATTGCAATGGGAGTTGTTTAATTCTCCCTATTTTTTGTACTATTTTGCCATCTAGTTGCATGACTCCTTTTGCAAGGGGTTCATACTTTATTTTTAAAGCATTAGCTATTTGCTTAGGCATTACTATAGTACTAGCTCCTGAATCTATCAATGTATTATGTAAGAGTTTTTTTTCTAACTATCAAAGTCAAATAGAAAGGATTTGGTTTGGATTTACTTACCTCTATTGCATTGTTCACAAAGGCTATTGTCTTCAGGGGAACTGTGTCTTTGAGTTTTTTTTAATCAACAAGTCTTTCTTTGATCTCATTATGTTTAGACATTACTTGGCCTTATAGAGCCTCCTGTAACATCATCTTTTGTTTAGGGATGGATAATATGTCTGAGATTGATATTTGCGCTGGAGTCCTCTTTAATTGATCTACCACATTCATTAGTCCCAGAGTTTGGGTTTTTGGAAAGTAAGGATACCTTACTTTTTCTTGAACTTGTCCTAGAACTACTTGATTCAGCACTGGTTATGGCATCTCTTGCCTAACAGCTATATTTCTTTGACTTTAGGATGGAGGAGTCTCCATAACTTGACTATCTGCAACTTCAGGCTACTCCACCATTCTTCTCTTTGATCTAGTATAGTAATCTGATTGCACCACTGGTCTCTTGGAAGTGGGCGCTTCATTCAAGAATACTAATTATTCATCCTTAAACCATGAGAACAAAGCATGTTCTAGGGCTATTTATTTCTCTTGTTGTAAAGACATTCCTTGCATTTGAGCCATTAGGCCTGAATTTTGCATACCAATAGATTGATAGGCTTAATTGTCACTAGTACTTGCAAATTTTCCATCCATTCTTCTTTGCTCTATTACCCTTTGTTATAAATTACCCATAAGATAATATTTAGGTGTATGAGCATTATTACAATGGAAACACCAAGAATTGGTGTTATCAACATAGTTATTTTGCCCTGGAACAATCTCCCTATTCGAATTGGGAGGAACAGTTTGTGAGTGTGTAGGGACTGTAACTAATTGGTTTACTAGCTGAGGATTATTTTGCCTTTGAGGACCTTGGTATTGGTTTAGTTGTGATGAAAATATATTTCCTTGATGGCCTTGATATGGAGGCCTAGGGTAAGGATTATGTTGTCTCTTTATGTTAATCAACTCATTAGAAAATGTCCTTAAGATATTCTTGATATCATCCATCTCAAATGACTGAGTAGGGACAAGTTCTTTAGCAGGTGGTTGAGGATATTAATACATAGACATAGGTGGGGTTATGGATTTAGGGGATTCTTGAGGTAATGGCAAGGTAATTTCTAGAAACATGGGCATGGGAGGCCTTGGGGGCAACTTTTCAACATCTATCAAATTATTTTTAGCTTTGACTGCATAGTCATAAGCCTCTGGCAGAGTCTGACCTCCAAGTGACTGAATCATAATAGATATATCTAAATTTAAAGCCTTAAGATAAAACACTATAGCCATACCTGGTAATGGTCTAGCGGTAGTAGCAATCCTTTCCCAAGTCTTTTGAAATTTGGAGTTGAAGTCAGTCATTACTTCTTGTGGTGCCCTTTGGATGGTAATCAATTACTGTAACAAAGAAGACTTATCACCCTTTTCTTCAAATCTTTCAAAGAAAATATCTCTAAGCTGATCCCATGTAGATATGGTATTTGGGGTCAAGGACCGGTACCATTCCAGAGCCTTCCCTTTAAAAGAAGCTGCTAATAACCTTATAGCCACATTGTGTAGTGTGACAACATGTATAACACAAATATCTAATACATCTTGAAGATGTTCTTCAGGTGTTTTAAAATCTTTCCCACTAAATTTGGGCAGAGCCTTCAAGGCATTTACTAGGATAGGATCCCAAGTGGCTGGTGGTATTGAGAGAATCAAAGGACTACTAGTGTTCCAACTTGCATAATTCCTTGGGGGTATAGGGGCTCCCATATTTACTCTTGGTATTGGTATAAACTGATTGACTCTTCTTCTAGGACTACTTACCAAAGGTGGCAAGAGAATACCTAGATTTATAACATATTGTGATCTAGTTATTGGTCCATAGCTCTGACTCTTTGTAGCTCTCTAGTTCATACGGTCTTGAAAGAAAATTCAAGACTGGTCCCACCGGGCATGCCAAAAATTGTTGATGGTTAAAATTGCACTTTATTCTAACACCAACAATGAGAAGTTTCAAGAATGTGGGACTTGCAACTTGAAACAACCTCCAAATTTTTTAGAAGCTGGTCTCTTTTTTATTTTGAGTGTTGGGAGGAAAGGGATAGGAATTTAAACAAAAACATAATTGCAAAGAAAGAAAATACAACTATGGCGATGTACTTGAATGTAATTCGATCCTTAATTCTAAGCACAATGAAACTATACCTAGGGAATTCAATGACCAAGCTGATGCACTAGCTGTTTTGGCAACTCTATTGGTTCCTCACCTTGATTTTAAAGGAGATAGGTACACTATTAAAATGGTCTTTCAACCAAGTGTGCCTGATAATGCCAGTCATTGGTAGGTGTTTAACAATTAAAATCAAATCATTGCCTTTTTAGAGCAAAAAGACAACTTTAATTAGCTTCATTTTGATGGCAGTGAGCCATAGAATCTTGAGCTAGATTTTGAATCAAGTGCAAACATAGGTGAAGAATTCCTACAACTTAAAGGAAATAAAATCCCAAAAGTCCTGGTTTTCCTTGAGAAGCTATTTGACAAACATGATAGATTCATTAAACAATGGCAAAAAGATTCAAGCTCCTCCCAGGAGTTTGATCAAATAAATTTAGGTACCAAAGAAAATCTTAAAGTGGTGAACATTAAGAAATGTTGCACTCGAGAAGAAAAGGTCAAGTTCACCACTTTACTCCGCCAGTATATAGATGTCCTAGCATACTCCTATGATCATCTGAAGTCACTTAGGCTTGAAGAAGTCTGCCATGACATTCCTATCAAAAGTGATTTAGTGCCTTACAAGTAAAAATATAGACAGTACAATCTAACGATATTAGGTACTATTCTATCTAAAATAAAAAAAATGTTGAATGCTAGGATAATTTTCCCAATCTATCATTCCACATGGGTTGCAAACATAGTCCCTATGAGGAATAAGAATGGTGAAATTTGCATCTGTGTGGATTTCAAAAACCTGAATCAGTCATCCTTAAAAGATAACTATCCTCTACCTATCATGGATCAAGTTCTTCGAATGGTGATTAGTTCAGAGATGTTATCAATGCTGGATGGCCTCTCAGGGTATAATCAAGTTGAAGTCGGAAAAGTAGACCAGCATAAGACTACCTTTATCACACTTTGGGGCACCTTTGCCTATTGAAAAATGCCATTTGGTCTAATAAATGTAGGTGCCACATTTTAGAGAGAAATGGAACTCACTTTCAAAGATGAAATGGGTAAGTTCATTATAGTATACCTAGATGATTTAACAATCTTTTCCAAGCATTGTCCTGATCATGTGCACCATTTACAATAAGTGCTGAAATGATGTTGCTAGAATGGCATTTCTCTAAATCCCAAGAAATATATTTTTGGGGTAACAGAAGGGAAACTTCTCAGGTACATTGTATCTTGAGAAGGCATAAAAATTGACTCAGAAAGAGTCAAGTCAATCTAGGAGCTTACCCTGCCCACAAGTAAGATGGCGGTCCATTCTTTCTTCGAAAAAGTAAATTTTTTTATGAAGGTTCATTCCTGAGTTCACTGAGAAGACTCACCACATTGTGAACATGATGAAGGGAAAAACCACTTTTTGGTGGACTGCAGAGGGCAAGTCAACGTTTGAAGACATCAAGAAAGTGATCACCCGTGCACCAATTCTAGTTTATCCAGATTACACCAAAGACTTCAAAATATATAGTTATGCTTCTGAGCATACACTTTTAGATATTTTAGTTTAAAAAAATCAAGAAGGTGTGGAATCTCTTATTTCTTTCATGAGCAATCCTCTCAAAGCTCATGAGCTGAAGTACTCAAACATGGAGAAACATGCTTATGTTGTTTTCAAGGCAGTGAAGCATTTCAGGTTTTACATCTTAAATTCACATACTATGGTTTTGGTGCCTGATACAATGGTGAAGTCCATTCTAACTCAATAGGAGTTTGGTATAAAAAGGGGTAATTGGATTACTAAGATTTAGGAGTTTGATCTTGACATCAAACCTACCAAACTTGTGTGGGGAAATGGCCTCTACCAGTTGATTGCTAATAATATCCCCAAGGAAATAGAAAATGAAGAAATAGAGGTCAAAGACGATCCTATGGTCCTCTTCGTCGCTACTACTGATGAGTGGTATTTTGACATCACTCATTTTCTTACCTATGGTGAGTGTCCCACTCATCTATCCTACAAATATAAATAGAATGTTAAGCTAAAGGCTGCTAGCTATGTCTTGTGGGACAATGGTTTGTATAAGAGAAGCCTTAATGGGGTATTTCTTTGCTGCATCGATAAGGTGCAACAAAGTAAACTTTTGGCGTCCTTCCAAAATTTGGCATGTGGAGGACATTTCTCTGCACTAGTGACAACTCATAAAATTCTATGAGTGAGGTACTATTGGCCTACGTTATTTCAAAATGCTTACAAATGGGTGTGCAATTGTGAATTATGTCAGCAGTTCATCAGAAAGCCTAAATTCGCTATGTTACCCCTCAAGCCAGTGGTAATTAAAGAACCTTTTCAATAATGGGGTATTGACTTCATTGGCATAGTCAACCCATCTTCAAGTGTAAGGCATGATTATGTCCTCACTGTGACTAATTACTTTACCAAATGGGTGGAAGCCATCCCAACTAAGCATGATACTTCACAAGTGGTATGTAATTTTCTTAAGAAAAATATTATTTCTTGGTTTGGGGTTCTAACTAAGATTGTAACAAATAATGTAGCTGGTTTCTCTTCTCATGAGATTACCCAGTTCTACTTTTATTATGGAATTACCCTCTCCCACACTTTTGATTATTTTTCACAAGGGAATGGCCAAGCAGAATCGAGCAACAAGAATCTAGTTACTATTTTTAGGAAACTTGTAGATGATAATAAGAGGACTTGGCATAAAGCATTGTTTGATGCTTTATGGGTAGATAGGATTACACCCAAGAGGGCCATAGGCATGTCACCATTCCTTATTTTTTATGGCTTGAATTTAGAGATACCAATCACTCTGGAACTACTAGCGCTCAAGTTAGCAAAGGCAGTCAAAGATTCAACCTTCAAAAATTCAATTGACAAAAGGATCATGTGTCTAACTGAATTAAATGAGCAATGAACCATGGTGGTGGACCAAATTATTGCACATCAAAATCAGGTGAAGAAACTCTTCGACAAGAGGGCCAAGATTCATGATTTTTAGATTAGAGATCAAGTCTTGTTATGGGACAAGAGGAGAGAACCAAAAGGAATGCATGGCAAATTTGATTCTTTGTGGAGAGGTCCATTTACCATTCATCAAGTCTATGGTGAGAATAGCTTCTTGCCAGAGTATCAAGATAGAGCACCATTCTCATTGCCTCATAGTGGGTAGCATCTGAAGAACTTAAATTCTTGAAGTTTTAGATGAGTTCACTTATACATTTGTATAGTTTTAATGTTGTTTATTTTCTTTTGATCTTTCATGTCTTTTCCTTTTTGGCTTGACTCTATAGCCCAATGGCTTGGATGAAGGCACTTAGAAACTAGTTTCTACTCCTGTCAATTAGTTCGATTAATGGAACTTCCCTAATAGGAGCCAACTATTGTTCCGAAAATTATCTACGCTCATTTTTGGAACAACCCCTACAAAAATTGTTCATTTCATGTTTTTCTCTCTAAGTTTGTCTTTCAAGGCAAGTTTTTCTTGTTCTCATGTTTGCTCAACTGGCAGCATTTGACGTTTGTGATGTTTCATTGTTACATTTTACCAAAAATGTGAAAATTTTTACCATCTTGATGCAACCAGAGGATGAAATTTTCATTTCTTAGAGTTAGTGTTTTCATGTAGGGGCAACATTTTTTGCCGCCACTCCATTTGTTTTATGTCTTCCATACAAAGGTGACATTTTTCACCCCCTTGCATCCATCATGCAAGAGTGGAAATTTTTTTTCCCTTACATATTTTGATGACTTCTATGTAAAAGCGGTGATTTTTACTGACCCTGTATATTTTTTCAACCTTCCATGTAGGAGTGACAATTTTCACCGCCCCTACATAGTCTCAATTTTTGTACATGGCATTTATGGCCACACATGCTGAGTGGTTAGGGGTGATTTTTGCCCCCATTTAATCCTTTTTTTCCCTCATTTCAATCCATTCTTCCATTACTTCTCCTCTCTACCCCTAGATGATCAAGTGAGCAAGAGGAAGCACATTTTCGTTGAATTCAAGCCTCATTTTGCATCATTTTTTAGGTAGGGTTTTGTTTTTATTTTTATTTTTGTTTTTCCTTCTCTTTTTATGTTGTTTATCTTTCTTGTTATTCTAGATTTAATTTTTTCTTCTTTTCTTATTCTTCTTCTTCTCCTACCTCTTTTTCCCCATCAATGAGGCTATTAAACTGACCTTTGCCATGCCTCGACCCTCCTCTTTTCACCCTTCCCATTTAGCCTTTTCCTCCCATGTTAGGATGACAAATTTCACCACCTTCACATCTTCCTAATTATTCCCTACCATGTGTAAGGGTGGTGAATTTCACCACCCTAAAACAGTCCCCAAATACTGAACTCATGCATTGGTGGTGATTTTTGCTGCCGATGTAATCCAACACCAAACTATGTGTAATGGCAGAAAAAATTGTCACCAATACACCCGACTTCCCTACCAAGTGCAAGCACAACAATTTTTGCCACCCTTACACATCCAACCTTTTGCATCCATTTGAAAATTTTTTTACTGCCGATGCATTCTCCTTTCTAACCCAATGTGCACAAGTGGCAATTTTTGCCACGCACATAGAACCATTCTCAACATGCAAGGGTGGCAATTTTTGCCACCCATGCATACCTTCTCCCCATTTTCACTAACTCTGGGAAAATTTCATTTTTCCCATTTTTTGAGCCTACTTACCTTTCATTCTCTAACTTGTTCATGCCCCATCCTTTTAAAACATGTTTCCCTAGTCATGATCACCCAACGTGCAATTTTCCTAGATTGCCAATTTTTCCCCTAATTGCGTGATTATGAATTTTATCACAGTTTCTCCTTAAGATCCTTCTTCACCAACATACTTTCGATAAAAGCTCATCTTGATGACTATAGCTTCTCCAAAGAAGTTGAAGGTGATGAAGTACTAGTATCAAGGTGTTTTTCCAATCACCTCGGTCACTTTTAATGTCAACGACATTAGGGACACAGAGATCAGCCACGTAGACATGGATGAGTTCCTGGAGAGAACCAAGGTGAAAAATCCAAGATCTAAAATGAAGAGGATAATTGAAAGCAATATCTATCTAGTCTCCTCTTTTCCTATGGTAGCACATCACATAGATTTCATCCTCCAGTGTGCCCAATTCTATAACAAAGAGACCAGAGCTTTGTCAGATGCTAATAGCAACATAGTAATTTGACTAGACCTTGAGTTCATCAATAAAGTTTTCATGTGCCCACCTACTACTGAAGTATTGAAGATCAAATTTAATGAATATGACAAAGATCCTAAGAAGGCGAAGAAGGTGATCAACAATAGATCGCTGAAAACTCCCAAAGCCAACTTATCCAAATGGTCACAACTTTTCAAGGAGTGAATTTATAGAGGAAGTTGGTGACTTAATTACTCTTCTTAGTAGGGTATGAGGTTTACCCTCTTCTTCTCAATTTCATGAATATATGTATCCCTTCATCAAGATAATATTACAAGGGAAACAAGTCATTTTTTGGGGTGAACAGATCAGTAATGCTCTGCATGAGCAATTGGCAAAGGTGTCTACTACCTAAAAGTTTTATATGACTTCATACCTGGTGTATATTATAGCTTCAATGAGAACCTTTCTAGGTTTGATGTCAGAGGGAGATAGAAAAACCACCCCTGTATATCAATATTACCCTCAGCTAACATTAAAGGGATCAATCCATCAATTTAAGAGGGTAAATGATGCCTTTTTCATAGTATTTTTGTGTCTTTTGACCCTCAATTAGAATAAAAGAGAATATTAGATGAAGTCTAGACTATTGTCAATGACTTTGGCTATATGTTCTTATAGTTCCCTACTTTTTGCTATCTGTGGGTTGGCCTTTTCCAAGGCTATCCCTATATGCTCCCTAGATTTCCTTTTGATAAATTAATCCTGATGGAAATGTGTAGATAAATTATTATTGTACATAATAAGTAGATGGAACTTAAGAAACCAGGTTTCAGATTCCTAATTGAAATTGGTAGATACTCAGTAGTGATTGCTTTAAAAGCAAGGGCAATGGAGACCAAAATGCAACTTGTCACCATGAAGCATTTCAAAAGAAGGCCCAATTTTGATTACAAAGGTGTCAAAGACATGATCAGAAGGCAGACTTAGTTTTATGAGCCCATGATTGAAGATGTCTAGATAGATTTAAAGATGGTGGAAGATATCAAGAAGATGGACTACAATAGATTGTCTCTAGAACAAATCAAATATCTAGGGCTCATTGATATTCCTCCAAATCTAGTAGATGATAGAGATCTAGTCAATAGTAGGTATCTTACTAAATAAGTCTCTAACTCTCCTCTTCCTCTGATCCAATGGTCTCAAAAAGAATTGAACTCTTTGATGATGAGATTTGAATGAATATTGGCCAATACCAATGATTGGTTAGAAAACAAAGGGATCACATTAAAAGAATTCATCATAGGATTAGCGGCTGAATTCTAAGAATAGACAAAGAGGAGAGCAAAAAATAGAACAAAGAATAAAAGTGATATTCCTTCTCCTTCTAGGCCCCAAAAGCCTAGGATCATCTTTGTATCAAAGAAATCAAAAGTTCTAGAGAAAGAGCTAGAGTCAACAGATATGGAGGTTGAGAAACAAAGTGCCCAAAAATAAGTGATAAAATAGATGGAAATAGATTATAAGCCTGTAGTTCAATAGGGAACTGAAGCTCAATCTCTGCTAGAAGGTGTGCAGTCAAATATAAGTATCTCTTCTTCTCCATCCCACTCCCCTATTATAACTCCTTCACCTATTTCTCCCATTAGTATTTCCTCTTCTAGAGTCACCTTTCCTTCTAGAGTTATTTTTGGTGAACCTTAAGGTGCTTCCGGAGATGTTCTTCGATCATCAAGATCCCTCCCCAGTCTTTCATCTCCTTCTTTCAATATTAGAGATAGTTCCATCTTTGACCAGTCAGCTGCTGGTGCAATTTTGCTTGATACTACACCCACTACACCCATTTTTCCCACCAATAGTGTAGATGTTACCTCAGTGACATCAACTATAGGGATTATTATTACTATAAGTGCTTCTACTCTTCCACCTTGGTTGTCGACTTTCACACCCAAAAATAAAAAGCAAGCCATCTCTCTAAATGACTTTGACTTTGATAAAATAGTGCCAGTGAAAGCTAAGACCCCCAAGAAGCCAAAAATCCTTTCAAAAATGATTGGAGATAAGGGGCACAAATTTTTGGAGATAGCCAAACCCCCGCAGGATGTAACCCTTGAGAATTTTGATATGAACAACTACTCCATTTCTTGAGTTGAGTTAGGGAAAATAACTCAGGAGGGTGCCAAGAGTGATTTTAAATCTGCAATGGATATCATGGTCTAGAAATTTGATATAGAGAGAGATGAAAGATCATTACAAAGCAAAGGCAGAATAATTGACTGTGGTGGTTAGGAGATTCACTTTTGCTCCAGAAGTGGCAACTCCAGAGGCTTTCTCCGTAGATGATCCTATAATCCAAAAAGTAGAGAAGACCTATCTAAAGGGAAAAGTACTTGAATATTACCTAGATAAGATGCATGCACAAGGGATTTTCTTGTTTCAAAGGTGGCCAAGAAGATAGGTAAAATGAAGAAAATGAGAATAGAGTTAGAAGACCCCATCTCTTTTATTTCTCAAGATATTGATAGCATAAATAAATATCTTAACAAGTGGATAGAGATGAAAGCACTAAATAAACATACCTTAGTATCAATTAGCATCGTTGCTGATATATATGCCTATATTGAAATCAAAAAATCACTGATATACAAGATTTGGGTACTTAAGGAACTAATCAGTGACCTCAAATCTTCCAAAGATGCTAGTGAAGAAAGTGACATCAATTTGTTGAATAGATTGGAGGAATTGCCTTTCAGACTCACCTCTTGATACAACAAATTCCTTTTAGTAGAGGAAATGATTTAGGAATTCGAAGGTATGATCCAAAGGGAAATCGAGGAGAAAGCATTCTCAATGACTTTTGCGAATAATATTTTAGATAATCAGTTAACTCTAGATAATCTAAGAATTAGGTTAACTGGTCATGCAAAAGCAATCATAATAGTGAGAGATGCCATAGTCAGAGCTAAGGTGGTTTTCAAAAATACTATTATGCCAAATAGTATTGGGATACAGGCAGCTATCACCATGTACGATGCTCATCTGAAGAAGTCTGGCGATAAAAGTTGAACTTTTCTTCCATACTCTCTTCTTCATTTTTCTCATGTACTTTGTAATTGACTTGGGACATTTTCACATGTACTTTTGTAATATGTAATTACATGTAAAAATATAGAAAAGTCCCAAAGTCAACGGTGACTCATCTTTGACTAGGTTTTTAATATTTAAGTCTTTTTCCAATTTTGAAGGTTTTTTCCTATATATATAGAGGGAGCATCTTTTGTAAAATATCTCTAGATAATTGAGAGTAAAAACTCTACCAAAATTGAGATACTTATTGAGACTTTGATCTCATCTTGTAAATCAAATTTTCTTGAATGAATGAGAAGCAGGTTATTTTCGGACTTTGTGTTGAAATAATTTGTGTTATTTAGGAGATTGTTCTTATGTTCTCTTTCCTAATAATCTCTCATCTATTTGATTAAATAAGCAAAGTGTGTGTGGAAATTATCTGAAGACATTCTAAAGGATATTAGAAATACTTTGAACTACTTTTATCCCTTGTGATCTTGTTATCTGTTGTAGTTTTAGGTGAAGACTTTGAGCTTTACTTCACTCTACCATTATGTATGCTTCAAATTAGTGAGAGAAGCAATGAAATACTTTGTACTTTCATGGGTTTCTCATCGACCTAGTTACTACTCGAGAAGATTTTTTGCTATTTTCTAAATAGTATTTTTGAAGGAAGAGGAATACTTTTAGTCATCAACCAGGATTTCTCTTTCGCTCTATGAACATTATCTCTGAAAAAAGAGAGATGGATGGTGTTATCCTACCATGAGTATTATTTTTTGGTTATTTATATATATAGCATATAAGTGATTCATAAGGAACCTCCCCTTGATGAGAGGAGAGATTTATCTCATTAGGATGTGGTAAACCCACACTTTTTGCCATATAAATCTCCTTGTACTATGGTTGATATACCCATTTTTCCATCAATTAGCTGACGACAAAATATTCACCTAACAATTCCTAACTAAAAAATAGGTCTAGAGTAAAGTAAACTAATAAATAATGTGCAATAATTAAGCCACTAATTTATGTAAATAGATTGTATTTTTAACTTTTCTAAAAATAGTAATAAATAAGAGAAAATATGACTTATCTTATTCTAAGCTGGCTAGTCTAAGATAAGGTTTACAAATTTAGGTACATGACTAGGACAATGTCAAAAATAGGTTCCTAAACTTTGTTTTTTGATTGGATAGGAGTGTTGAAAGTGAGACACCCTATTGTTCAATTTTTTAGTCCTTTTCTATCACTATTATCTAGGTGATATGAGTTTTTTGGGTTCTACTCAGCAAGTCTGTGTTACCCTATCAGTGAAAATTAAAGCCCAAAAGTCTATAGACCTCGCTACATGTCTATTTTAATCTTCAAAATCCCTATGAGATCTTTGTGCTTGAACTTGAAAGGAAATTTTTTGAAAGAGAGAGAATATGTTAGTGTGTAAAGGTTACACTGGATTCACTTCACATCCCATGTGTGGGCATGCTACCTACATACCAATACTCTGAGGAGGGATCAAGCTAATGTAGTTCTCCCATTAAAGTGCTTGGTGCAATTGTGTATGAAAATGAAAATAGATGCAAAACTAGGTGTACTTTAGATGGCTAAGGACTAATGTAAAGGTTTGAATAGGCTTAGAATAATATTGGAAGGCTGTATGCAGAGAATAGGAAGAGGTGCTTGAGTGTACTTGTTTATATACATGCTTCTCTCTTGTAAATGAGTGCTAACCCTTATAAATGGACTTTGAATGAAATTTTATAGGGAGCCTAATGATATTGGGTTAAATGAATTCACATTAGGCTAACATGAATTAAGATAAGGATTTAAAAAAATATGATCATTTGAACCAAATTTTCACTTGGACAATAGCACTAAAAATAAGACACCCTAGGTTTCAGCTCTCCTATCCAAGTTAGGTGCTATTATTTAGAGGGAATGAGACTTGGAGGGATAGATCTAGGCTTGAAAGAGCTACCTAGGTCTAAAAGTGTTAAGTCCAGAAGGTTATGGATGAATGAGAATCAGTGAAAGAAAAGCCTATAAGGGTTGTATAAGCAAGTAGGAGGACCTATAGATTAGATGTCATTAGCCACACTAAAGTAACCAAATTTTGCATTTTATATGACTGCATTTCCCCCCTTTTATTATAGTGATGCAAAAGGATAAAGGGAAAAAAAAAGTATACCTGAACTTACCTACAAAGGTGAATCCCATTAAGCTTGTGTGATGTTGAGTAATGCTGAATAGTGTATAAAGAGCACATTGTGCAAGTGTGAATCTATGAAATGAAATAAAGAGTAGATCAATTATTATTATATGTGATTTAAAATAATAACATGAAAAAGTTGAGTAAAATAAAAAGGAAGAGAAAGGAATGAATACACCTCATCAAGTATGCAAACCAGTACAAAACTTGTTCTGATCCTAAGTAAGGCTGAGTGATATTGGATTGTACTAGATGATGTTGTACCAAAAGTTATAGCAAAAATGGAGTTGAGTGTTCAATTCCCTAGAAAGTGGATCAAAAATACAAAGGCTAGCCTTTTGGCTCCATTGTCACCTACTAAGTGAAGCTAGATGATCATACATATGATAATCGATGTCTAGACTGTGTATCCAATCCCTCTGAATAGGTGGCTAAAGAATACAAAGGTTGGCCCTTTGGATCCATAATTACCTCTTGAAGTGAAGCTATGAAGTGATACTGATATAGAATAGTTGTCATATGAAATGGCTCATGGATCCCGTGGATGCTCTAAAAATCTAATAACGTGGCATGGATAGCTAAATGTATGCTGGAAACTAGGTCACTCTTAGCCATTTCAAAAGTTAGAGGTTAGGCTTATATGAAAGCCACTCTAAAACTAATGCAATATGCTTATGTGAAAACCAAATTGGGAACTTAGGTACTCAAGAAGTTAAACTTGTATGAAATTTCAACTTGAGAATGATTCCAAACACCTGCAAATGGAGTAAGGCATGCAACTACTGAGAGTGTTTGGGTAATAAAATAAACTCAAAAACAAAAGAAGACCAATATGTCATGCACATTACCCCCAATCACTGGTGTCTAGAATATTGATTTTGATCTAGAAATTATGTCAACTACCTAATCTAAAACTAGAAGTGAGAGTCATCATGTTGCACATGATACCCCCTATATCTAGATTTCTTGAGAAAATTATAGTAAAACTTTTGATTCTAACTCATTTGGATGTGAAAAAAATGTAGTTGAGTTGAAATTTTTGCCTATTACTAGAAAACTTGGGTGTTTTTTTCCTAAAAAAGAGTGCCAAAATTAGGATACCCTTGTGTTTGGCACGGTTTTCCATTTTTGGTGCTATTATCTTATGCTAACATTGGTTGTTGATCTAGAATTGTCACTATTTTTCTATTCTATTATGACTGGTTTAACCTCTAAATTTTGAATTGGGTAATCTAAATGTTGTTGTTTTGAATACTAGGAACTTTGATCTCTATGACAAAACCCCTATTTGTTTCCCCTTATTTTGAGGGTAGGAATGATTAAACCTGTAATGATTGCCCTTAGAATAAAAGATTCTTACAAGTGTGTTATGCTACATAGATACATGATATATCAATGAAATTTGACAATATATCTCTAGATATAGCAATGTTTGTATTGAAAGATTTGTTAGATCAATAGAGGTATGCCTAGATAGATATAACAGTATAAAATCATGTGTAATGTACTAAACTAGAATTGGTAATGTTAGATGTTAGTTGTCAAGGAGGGATGAAGCATGATGTCCATAATGGCATCCAAGAAAGAAAGGTAAATTCATGATATGGATCATGGCATTGAAAACAAGGACAAACAATCAAGCAACAAGCAAACAAAGTAAGAAGAAACATAAAAGATTGACCAAGAGGCCATACAAATAAGGGACATGGGCACATGTCACTCAAATTGGAAAGTAAACATACAAGACATATTTAGATTCCATATATACATACAATTTGAAACAACTAAAGATTAGCATAAGGGCCATAGGCACATAGAAGAGTACAAATAAGGGACATTGGAAAATGTCTAAAGGTACACACACACTCGAATAGAAGTAAAGGGCATTTGCAAATATCCTAAGGCACACATAAGAAACAAAATTGGAATTCAAAATAAAATCACATATAGCTACATAAAGAAAGAAAGGAAATCATGTAAAAATTGTAAAGGTACAATCACATCTAACTAATCAAAGCAAGAGTGAAAGTATGCAAGACACATTTAGTATAGCACTAGGTATATGCTAAGAGATACATAAATGTTAAATACTAGTGAAATGTCGATATAGTAATATGTGTAATTTGGTAATTAATGTACATTATTATAACTCAAAGTGTGTAGTTTAGGATGGACATAACTTAGATGGTGTTGTCATGTAGAAGATTCCCCCAGTGGGTATGCATATAGATGTGTCTCGAATATAGAAGTAAGAATGCCCCCTAATTGGGTAGAGTGAAGTAATCAAGTAGCTAGATACCATTACACACACTCAAATAAGATTAAGTGAAGCATGGTAATGTAGATAATCAAAAAACAATAGCATGAAACAATAAATGTAAGTCCTATCATGATATTAGTAATGTAAAGCATGGATGATGCATACAATCGAAATGTTTTTGGTATTTTGATAAATTTGAATGTTTTGTATTTTGAAATTTATTGTATTATTTTTTCATTTTTATATAAGCTATGCACAACTAAGAAAAAGAGATTATGTACAAGTAGGTTGGGATAGGATGATACTAATCGATGAGTCTCATGGGAGACTTCCTATCATGGTGTCCTATATCAAGGAGTGAAATCATGCATGAATGTGAAGCATGATGAAAATGCTAAGATTATGGCTTTAAAAGATATATATGCTATAGATACTCTAAAATATTGGAAGTAGAAACTAACTATGGGGTATCATTGTAATTCATAGAAGTGGATGTAACTATAGGGCTCTTAAGGACCCATCTAGAAGTAGGATAAGCTCTGTGAATATGTGCTTTATGTGTAGACCCATGAGATCTCATTGAAACTAATCTAGGCTATAGCTAGAAGTTATCTAGAATCCCAAAGATGTAGAGGTTTATGAACCCTCTATACTGGTGATGGATGTGTGAATTGAGTTTGAATCTATACTAGTGGAAGAAATATAATTGGTGGGGAAACTAAAACTAGTGGAGAAACTAAAACTAGTGACTACAAAGAATATGGCTTTGAAGTGGGTAGTGGTAACTCATATGGAACTCCACTAATTTTAATAACTTGATTAGCGTGAATGAATTTCATGTATATATGAACTATAGGGTATTTCTCAATTTTTTTTAATCCATGGGTAACCAAGTAACATATCAAAAACTCCTGCACTATGAACTATAGTGAAATGTGTGGTCATATTTATTGGACCCATGTATAAAGGAAATAAAATATCACCCAATGAACTCTGTATGTGCTCACTAAATCTACTAATAACTATATTTGTCAAGGTGATATCTTTATTTGAATAACCCAAATACTATAATAATGTAATGGTGTACATGTTGACACTAGAACCATTATCAATAAAAACACTATGAATGGGCTGATTATGAATGTGTTCTCTAATAAAGAGTGCATTATAATCTAAATTATCCTCAATAATCTCTTGATCTAAGAAGGATATAAAATATCTAGTTGGAAACCTATAATCATACACACCAATCATACCACTCAAAGGATATGACCAACTAAAGGTGCCTAGTATGTAATTGGTGGTGGATGTGCATGATATGCATGGTGAACCCCTAATGTGTCCCCTATATCTTATTTTGAATGATATGGAACTAGATTTGAGAAGATTTTCAAACCTTTGTCCTATGTTGTCTTAGCCTATGGAGGCTCAACTAAAGTGCCAAGATGAAGTAGGTCATCATCTATCAAGTCTTATATCTTATGTTTCAAATTGATGTATCTATTTTTAGTGTGGCCTAGTGCCCTATGAAAATAAAAAAAATGCCTACTAATCATATCCTCATGGAAGAGTCTTTGCTAGGTCAACTTCCTAAATAAGAGGGAAAGTAATGGTGTTACAATCCAAAATCTACTATAAAACCCTATCTGGAGGAACTAGAAGATGTGAGAAAGTACACCAAGGGATGTTGATAAAACTATACATTGAGGAGGATTTGAAGCTACATTTACTATAGGTTGATTCTACCATTTTGTATCATTGAACTTGACCTTGTATGGGAATTTGTTTTTACTCTATTAGTTGTGTCTGGAATGCTTGTATACTTGAGTTTGCCAATTGAAATGAGTTTCACTTATCTTTCCTTTAGTGTATGACATAATTGAGTGAAAGAAGAGAAATTCTTGAACATAATTGATTCATGAAGTTTTGGTAGAATACTTTATTTGAAGAGGTCCTATAACTCTTGATCTGCCATAGGACTAGTCATCTTAGCCAAGATGGTCTTATACAAAAGAACATAGTCTATAAGATGCTCATTTGGTCATTATTTCTATTGATCAATTTGAGCATATGAAACCTTTTCACCAATGTTAATGCTGAAGTGTGCTAAGATCATTTCAACTAAAGGATTAAATGTATGAACTGACTAATTCAGTAGAATATAAAACCATTATAAATCATAATCCTTTAGGTTCCATGAAAATAGCTTGGTAAGTAGCTAGTCATTGGGTACATAGTCCAAGTATTCTACATGAAATTATCTCAAGTGTGTCTCTGAATCATCCTTGCCATCATAAAGAGTAAGCTTGAGCTGAATAAAACCTTATGGCAAGGGTGTAGAAGCAATATGATGTGCCAATGGTGTATGCAGTAAAGTGAAAAAAATAAATGCCTATTTAGGTCTAGTGGTACCTTATTCAAGATGTATCACCTTAGATTTAAGAGATCTTATCTATTGCATAAGGGCTGCCACATCAGGAGAGAGGGATGTACTAGATGTAATTGGTGGCATAGAGGTAGTTTGGGTTGCTATAAGGGGTTGTTGAGACATATTTGCCCTCGTAGTGTCATTTTCAATTGGTTGTTCTATGGTTTGAGAAGATTGAATATGGTTCACTTTTTGTTGTTCCTCTTGTAGAATTCTAAGCATGTCATCTTGCATATTCAGATGTTTTGTTAAGAGTTCTTGAAGTTTTCTTTTATCAGTTTCATTAAAACTAGTGTATCAGGCCACTGTGAAAGTAAGAAATCAATTTATAATGTTTTTGAATGTTTTTCAATAATTTTTAATAGGCAATGTGCTATAAAAATAAATTATTGAATATAATAAACACAAAGTCCTAAAAATAGTTAATTAGAATTTGTGCAAAAAGGATACGGAGCTCCCAAACATGTAAGGTGATACTGCAATAAGCAAAATAGGATCTAGTACATGTAATGAGGGATATTTTCAAAAATATTTGTGCAAAATACTATGAATTTTTGAATTTAAAATTGATTTTTTGAGTTTGATATGCAATTAAAAATTTAGAAAATGATTGGAAAACTATTGGAAATAACTAGGAGATAGTTAATGCAACTAGGGATTATTAAATGAATTTTTTAAAACTAGTATGATAATTTTAAAATTTTGATATGAATTTATAGAAATTTTTTATAATTTTTCTTGTAAAATTTAGGAAAAATCATAAAATATTTCTAAAATTAGCAATATATTTTACCTAGTGTTTGAAATGTGTTTGTATGCAAAAAGGACCTAGTATGTGTAAATTAAGGTTTTAAAAAATATATGATAAGTTTTCAATAAATTTGTAGATTTTTTATTTTTAAATATAGGAAAAATCAAGAAATTATGGCAAAAAATCAAAAATAATTTAACCTAGGGGTTCTAAGGTTTTTGTGCAAAAATTCAAAGTAAGTTGGGTTCACCACATGTTTTATTATTTTTCAAAATAATGGAGTTTAATTCCTAACTAATAAATGGGTATGGAGTAAAGTAAATTAGTAAATAATGTGCAATAATTAAGCCACTAATTTATGTAAATATATTGTATTTTTGTCTTTTCTAAAAATAGTAATAAATAAGAGAAAATATGATTTAGCTTATTTTGAGCTATCCAGTTTGAGATAGGGTCTAAGAATTCAAGTATAAGACTAGGATAGTGTCAAAAATAGGTTCTTAAACTTCATTTTTTTATTGGAAAAGAGCATCAAAAGTGGGACACCCTATTTTTCAACACTATAGTCCTTTTTCAATGTTGTTATCTAGGTCCTCTAAGTTTTCTAGTTTCTGCTTGATAGTAGGGTAAAATATCAAAGCCTAAAAGTCTATGGAGCTCATTGTGCATCTATTTTAATCTTCAAAATCTATAGGATATCTTTGTGCTTGAACTTGAAAGGAATAATTGGGAAAGTGAGAGAAGGGGTTGGTGTGTAAAGGATATGCTAGATGCACTTTGCACCCCATGTGTGGGTATGCTTCCTACATACCAATACTCTAAGGAGGGATCAAGCTAATGTAGTTCTCCCATTGAAGTGTTTGGTGCAATTGTGTATGAAAATGCAACTAGATGAAAAAATAGGTGTACTTTAGATGGATAGGGACTGGTGTAAAGGTTTGAATAGGCTTGGAATAATATTAGAACCCTGTATGTAGAGAATAAAGAAAGGTGCTTGAGTGTACTTGCTTGTATTCTTGCTTCTCTCTTATAAATGAGTGCCAACCCTTATAAATGGACTTTGAATGGAAATTTATAAGGAACCTAATGATAGTGGGTTAAATGAATTTATGTTAGGCTGACATGAATTAAAACAAGGATTCGATAAAATATAATTGTTTGAACCAAATTTACACTTGGACAACAGTGCCAGAAATAGGACACCATGGGTTTCAATGCTCTTGTCCAAGTTGGTAACTATTATCTATAGGGAATGAGACTTGGGGGGATGGATCTAGGCCTAAAATAGCTACTTGGGTATGTAAGGGTTAAGTCCCAAAGGCTATGGATGACTAGAAATTGATAAAAGAAAAGCCTATAAGGGTTATGCAAGAAAGTAGGACTTATGGATTGGGTGTCATTAGCCACACTAAAGTAACCAAATTTCACATTTTATATGACTAAAATAGTCTATGGATCTATTTTAATATAAGGAATATGGGGAAAAATGATGTCCTTAGATTAGTTTTCCATCTATAAGTGGGACCTAT
Source organism: Torreya grandis (assembly GCA_037957365.1). Taxonomy (NCBI): domain Eukaryota; kingdom Viridiplantae; phylum Streptophyta; class Pinopsida; order Cupressales; family Taxaceae; genus Torreya; species Torreya grandis. The sequence continues at coordinate 4,483,641 of JARHVA010000668.1, forward strand.
GATCCAGTTATGAAAATAAAATAAATATATGATAAATGCAAGGGTGCTCATCATCAAAAAAGTACTCTACCACCCAAAACATAACATGATTATCAATATCAAGTTTTGAGGATTTTTTCCTTATAAGAATGGAAAGTGGATTTGGGGTCCTAAGATGGTGAGTTGGTACTTAAAGAAGCATTTAAGTGGCTTTGATTTTACCCAAATAGAGTTAGTTATATGGAATAAACCCTTGTCTCTAGTGGGACACTCAACCAATGAGAGGAGCCCAGAACTAGTGGAGAGAAAAGAAGTCTATTTGTTGATCAAGACATATATGCAGAAGGTAATCAAGTGCTGCTACCTCACTTATTGAGCTTGAGGAGTTTCCTCCACTCTCAAGGCATTATTCTCATCTCTCTTTCTCTTTTTTTCTACATATAGATATTTTGAACCAAAAAAGAGATCCTCTCTATATTTTCTCTACTCCCTCTTTTAGGCATGACCAAACTCTATCAAGATGGAGTTTGTAACCTCTTAAATATGAATACACAAATATTTTAGTTCTCATTATTTTGGTATAGTGTGTATATGTCAGATTTACATATGTGTTAGAGGTTTCTCCCTCATAAAATTATGATCTCACCTAGTTACTAGTTCATTTGGTTATGTAGGTCATGTTTAGTGTTCTACATCTCTTGGTTGAAGCTTGCATATGGATACTATGAATGATTAGTGTATTATTTTAGACCTCTCCCTTCATTTCCCTTAGCGTAGATCATTTGGTGAACCTCTTCATGAAACACTAATGTATGATAGATATTTTGGATCCTAAATCTAGTATTTTACTTCCTTCATTAGTGTTCTAAGAGTCAATTAGGGTGGATCAAACCATAAATTAGGTGCATCACCATTGTTAACTTAGGTTTTCCTTTCATTTTTCCCTCTCTCTCTCCCACTTTTCCTTAGTCATTATTAGGTTTAGTATTGGGAACAAGCTAAAAAGATGCATCAGAGAAGCTAGCCTCTTTAAAAATCCTAGAGGTCTGACCCTATTATAGGATACCCATAGCCTTGAGTCATTCTAATGTTGGACTAAAGTTTGAGTAAGGAGGCCTAAATAATATTTTTACCCAACTAGGGTGTAATTTTAGTCCCCAACACCTAGGAGTCAATTGTCTTGTAAAGCATAAATTCAAGGTTGATTATTATCTTAAGAAGGTTGAGTGTTAATATGATTTCAAAAATTAGACATAATTTCAAGGTGAGAAAAGGGAGTTGAAGTTAAGGCATATTTATAAAATTCATCTCAAAAAATATCAAAAGAAGGGATGCTAGGTATTTATCATTAAGATAAATGAGATGGAGGAATATAAGGAACCATTTATCAAAGATTATCCTTTTTAAGAATATTTCATATTGTGTTTGCATAAGAATTACTAGGATTTGCTACCTAAGCATGAGTTTGATTTCTTAATTGATACCATACCTAGATAAAAATTGTAGTTTAAGGTGTTGTAAAAAATGATAACCACTGAATTGGTTGAGTTAAAGGTACAAATTCAAGAGTTGTTGTCAAAAGGGTTGATTCAACAAAGTGCGTCACCATGAGGTACACCAGTTGTCTTCATCAAGAATAAAGATATTACTCTTTGCCTATGTATAGATTACATGATGTTGAATAAAGCAATGATCAAGAATAGATATTTGTTGCCATACATTGATGATATCTTTGATCAAATTTGAGGGGAAATAATCTTTTCTAAGATTGATCTTATATCAAAGTATCATTAGTTAAGGATTCATGAAGAGGATATTCTAAAAATAACATTCTAAGGCACTACAAGTTCATAGTGTTACCATTTGGATTGATAAATTCTCTAGTAGCATTTATGAATCTTATGAATAGTGTGTTTAGATATTACCTTGATTAATTTATTTTGGTCTTTCTAGATGACACCCTTATTTATTCTAAGGATGAGGAATAATACCTGCAATATATAGAACTAGTTTTGAAATATTTACAAAAGTATATGTTGTACGAAAAATTATCTAAGTATGCATTTTTCCAAAATAAAGTGAAATATTTGGGACATATTATCTTTGAAAAAGGTATTTCAATGGATCCAACAAAGATAAGATCCATAATGCAGTGGCCAACAACAAACAATGTGCATGAGGTAATAAATTTCATGGTATTAATAGGCTATTACAAGAAATTCATTCTAAATTTCTCTAAGATAGCTAATCCAATTATCTCTCTTTAGTGGAAGAATCAGAGTTTTGTCTAGTCAAATAAGTGTGAGGTAGACTTTAAGGAACTAAAAATGAGGCTTACTTCATCACAAGTGCTAAGAGTTCCCAATCTTAATGGTCACTTCTCAATGATCACCAATGCATTTGGGGATGGACTTGGAAGAGTTCTTCTGTAGGATGGATTAGTGGTAGCCTATGAGTCTAGGAAAATAAAGCCTTATGAGGTAAATTATGCCCATAATGACCTAGAACTTATGATAATTGTGCATGATTTACAAGTTTGGAGGCATTATCTTTTGGGAAAACCATTTGAACTCAAGACTGATAAATTGGGACTCAAGTACATCTTCACCCAAATTAACCTAAATACTCATTAAAGATGATGGTTAGATTTTTTATGTGATTATGATTTTGATATTAATTATATCAAAGACAAGGAAAATAGAGTAGTTCATGCTCTAAGTCATAGGAGGTACATAGTAGTCATGTATACTATTAGGAGTAGTTTATGAGATCAAGTAATCAAATTTTTTCTAGGAGATGAATTTTGCAATAAAGTTAAGAAAAAATTATCTAAAAATGCTTAGAATCCTAAGTATAATGGATTCAAGATAGAGAGTGATCATATTTTTTTAGTATAATGGTAGGATGTATGTGCCTAATAGATAATATCTGAGGATCAAAGTGCTAAAAGATTTACAAAATGCCTCCTATTCAAGACATCTAGGAGTAACCAATCTCATGGATAATCTTAGACCACTCTATTTCTAAAAGTTAATCAAGAGAGATGCAATATATTTTGTCTCATTGTTTGCAGTGTCATCTTGTGAAGTCTAAACATATGCATCTAGCTAGATTATTATATTCACATGATATACCGAAAAGGAAGTGGTAGGTGATTAGCATGGAATCAGTACAAGGGTTACTATTATCATAGAATTGACATGATATGATCTTGGTTATAGTTGATAAACTAACTAAGATAGCCCACTTTATATCAGGTAACTTGACAGATGATGTACCTATGTTTGTGAAGAGACTCATGAAGGAAGTGTATCGATTACATGGTTTTTGAGAGAAGATCATTTCATATTAAGATCCAAGGATGAATGTTAGGTTTTGGTTGACTCTAAATTTAGCTTTAGATATGTAGTTGAATTTTTAGCATTGCTTATCACCCATAAATTGATGGATAGATAGAGTGAGCTAACCAAGTTTTAAGAATATCTCATTCATATGTATTGCATGGATCAATAATATAAGTGGGAAAAGTACCTTCCATTGGTGGATTTTGATTGCAACTCCTCATACTAATCAACATTGAATATGGTCCCATATAAGGCATTGCACTTAAGGAGGTGTAAAACACCAATCAGTTGGGACAAGTTAGAAGATAAAGTAGTCTTTAAACTTGAGATTCTTTCAAAAATGGAAGATCACGTCAAGATAATTAGGTAGAGGTTTCCTGAGGCCAATGAAATAAATAAAAGTTATACTAATCTAAAGAGAATAACTAGGCAATTTTTTGTAGGTGATAAAGTGCTTTTATGGGTTAAGCCTTAGAAAAGCGCGATTAAATTTGAGAAATAATTGAAACTTTAACCAAGATATATGAGACCCTTCTAGGTTTTAGAATTAATCAATACTATAGAATATAAGATTGTATTGCCACTAGCTCTAGTTATTTTGCATATTATCTGCCATGTGCCTTATCTTAAAAAGTATGTTGTTAATCCTTCACATGTATTAGATTGGAATTATTTACAAGTTCTAGACCCTAAGGTGGTAATGATAGAACTAATTAGAATAATTGACAGTAATAAATTCAATTTATGTAATAGATAAATATCACAATGAAAGGTCTAGTGGGACCAATATTCTGAAGATACTACCACTTAGGACCATGATGAGTTTTTAAAGCTATTTTCACTTTTGATTGCTTGATTTGTTGTTGCATATTATATTATTTTTTTGTTGAATAATGTTTTAAATTAAAAATTTGTGTTTGAATAAATGTCATTGGGATGATGACCAGCTTTAGGGGGAAGGATGTCACAACTTGATTTCTTTCTAAGATAAAAAACCTATTTGATATATGGATTATCATGGTTGTTAGTTAATTAACTAATGTTTGAATAAGATTTACATCATATGCTGATTATGGGATAATTATGTGTTGCTTAATTTAAATGATTTATTTGCTATGAGTTAGCAATACCTTTATATTTTGTACATTATGATCATGTTTGTTAATTATACAACATTATTTTATTGATATAATGACATTTTGGGCTAACTAATTTTATTTTTGTGAGGTGGATGTAGGATAGATTCATCCCTCAAAGTGTGATGAAGGGATAAAATCATTGGCGAGGGTGGTTTAGATGAATACATTAGGGGATGATAGAAAATGAACATAGAAACCCATGCACACACCATAGTAGTATATCATGTTTTATGATTAATTGTTTAAGTAGATAGTTGTGGTATGCTTTGTTTTCTATTTAAATGAATAATATGATATTTTGTGTTCTTAGATCATTTTATGTGATTACATTATTTCACTAATCTAGTCACTTTTGATGATCATGTTGATTTGTTTGAGTGATTTCACTAATTTTATGGTCGTACCTAGCTTATCTTGTATGACGCAATTTTTTGGTTGAATGAGTGAATCCACATATGTTTTTACTTACCTCATTATATTATTGGGTATAACTATGTAGTATAACAATATGGTATTATCTATGCATTGCTATAATAAGTATAAATGGATTCCATTATTGCTATTTGCTCTATAGTATTAAGGTAATAATAATTAGAATATTATTATAATAAATGCTTATCCTAATGTTAAAAGATATAGATAACATTGTTTTAAATTGTCATTATATTTGATTTAGTGTTGACCAAAAGTTTAATATTATTAGACAATGAAAATATTATTAAATGATTAAGGGAAATTGTTAAGTTTGCAAAGTGTTTGTTTGTGGATGAATTAGTAACATTAAACAATAGTATTTTTAATACATATTTGTATTACCTATGTTATAGAGTCATTATTTTGATTATTTGATATGTTAAATGAGTAGTTTATAGTTAAAATTGCTTGTAAATATAATGATTATTGACTAATCGATATTCAACATTGCATGGAATAAACATTGGTTATTATGACTTGTTATTTAGTCAGTTTGTGATGTCAATGTTTAATTCAATGGCATGTATATTTTTTTAAAGGATATAAAATGATTATTTTAATAAGTTAAAGGAAGTTTCAAGATGATTAGGGTTTATAATCACTCATTGACTCTGAGTTAACCATCATTCTTAAAAAAATCATAGAGGAGTTTTATTATGAACTACAATAAAATTATTGTGAATTATTACTTAATGGGATTCTATTGAGCTATTTTTACATGCATATTTACAATAAATTTGGTCTATTGTGAATGGATGAAGAAGTAAAGGAGAGTAAGGAGATGAAGAAGAATAAAATAAAAGAGAAGAAGGTTGTGAGTCACAACACATGGCATAGAGAGAGTAGCAGATGTAAGGAGAAGGTGTGAATGAGTTAAGGAAAAAGATTAATTCAGATTACTTGGCATAAATTAAAATCAAAGGTCAATTTTGTACTTTAAATTCTTATGTGCATAATGTTTGATGGATTTTGAATTGATTAGTTACTGGTTTGCATTTATTTGAAATGTTATTAATTTTTTTAAAAGGGATATATGTAGGGACCTGTGGAAGGCCTGGCCTCCATAAAACCCTACATCCAACCTAGGGTAACCTAGGGGGAATTGAGTCGAGCCATATAAATTGCCAAGGTTATCTAGACTATGAATATGATCTATCTTAAACTCATATTTTAATTCAAAAACCTATGTTCAATCATGGAATGATTATTTCTTGATGGGTATATATGATTTGGCTCGAACTAGTTTTGTTGTCAAACCAATTTGATATATATTCATTAAGGTATTTAATAAATTAGATAGAAATTGTGGGATTGTATAAGGGCTCAACTATGTAAACTTAATTGAATTTTGGGTATAGCCAAATGGGGTTTTTTATACAAAATGTATTGGGGAATATATACTTGGTTTGAATTGATGACATATATATATATATATATATATACACAGTTTTACTCTAGAAAATTAGGGATTTTAGGGGGAAATGTATGTGCTAAATATGACCATTTTTAGGATGCCTATATAAACAAAATCAAAGTGTTGGGTTTGAATGGAATTATGCTATTTCAGATTTCAAATGAATTCATACATTTTAAATTAAGATCATAGTTTGTATATTTTTTACTCTATTTTAAATTTGGTTATATGCATATTTATATATGGGATTGAAAACTAATAGATTAAAGCCATAATATATGACCTAGATATGGGTAGGATGAAATAATGAACTATTGTATGCACATTAGGTTTTAAGCATAGATATATAGATGAAGATGTTAAAGTTAGTATGGAAGAGTTAATATTTCATTGTATTCATTATATATGAACCACACACATGTATATCTATGACTATGTATTATTATTGCATATTTGGTTTGATATATGATTTGAATAAGAGTTTGCACAGTTGATAAAAGGACTGAGTATGAGTTATATATATATATATATATATATATATATATATATATATATATATATATATATATATATATATATATATATATATATATATATATATATATATATATGTCCAAGTCTGAGTTATTATATTAGAAAACTTGAGTTGGGCGTAACTGACTATGTGTATGTGTTTAATCATATGCATTTAATTTAAATGTTAATTTGAATTGATTGATTTGAATAATAATGACTAATCTGAATAAAATGAATTGGTTTAAATGGATGACTATGTATATAAGGTAAATGACATTAAATTTAGTGTGTTTTTAATATTTTGGTATTTATCTATTTTATAAAAGGGGCTATTAGGCTAGTTTGTTAACTAGATGTATACATTATGTATAATGAACTCTCTAAGTCATGGATAGTGGATGTCTTCTTATAATATACTATATATAATAAAGTATTTTTAATATTTTGAAAATGAATTTGAGAGTTATAAAATATACATATATATGGTATAAAATACATGGTTGTTGATTATGTTCTAAATCTAGTAATTATTATAACATATATATGTATGTATGTATATAGATAACTATGTATGTATGTATGTATGTATGTATGTATGTATATGTGTTTATGTATGTATATAAGTTTACAGTTGTGTTTTATTTGAAAACAATATTATCATAACAATGTGAATGTTGTGCTTGTATATATTTTAATGTTTTATGAAAGCATTAAAATAATGTATTTAAGAGTTTTAAATATTAATCATATTATGATGTTTTGGATTGGATTTTTTATATATGTGGAATACAAAAAAAAAATAAACCTATGTTATAATTATTATTTTGGGGATGAAATAGCATTATAATTTACTTTGTGATTTGGGTAACTGAGAGTTTTGATATATCATGCCTGGATGGTATGTTTAGGACTATTTTGATTCTATTTATTATTATATAAAAATTAGATTATATTTTATTCATTAAATTACATTTTATGGATTAAATCTCTGTGTTTAATATTTTTGTACTTAGCATATTTTATCAATTAAAGGGAAATATTTTGAATAAACCTATTGGTTTTTATATTATTATATATTTTAACTGTATCTCACATTCATGACTCTAAATAAGGAGTGGATGGACTCCACATGCTTAGTTAGAACCATCAATGCAAGATGAGGTGTAATTTAATTGAGTGGTGTGTATGAAATTGATTGATCCTAGAAATAATTAATTATTGGAAAATTTAGTCAAAGTAATGTTTTAATTAAACATTGTCATTTCATATGTTGATATAGTTTTTATATTTGTGAGATATTATGTTGGAATAAATTTATTTATGATACACATTATGTATTAGATGTCTTCAACACACAAGTTCTATTTTATTCATGATTATATATCTGTTCATGGTGATCCTTATCTAAGTGGATTAGTTATAAACCTATTGGTTAACTAATAAATATAGTTAGTTAAAGATCACTAATTAGATTTATCATAGTGAAATATATAATATGAATGATGAGAATTATATATAGCTCATTATATCTCATATAAACTATCCATAAGTGTTGCCTCTTGGTTATATATTGCATTATATTTAATATTTAAGGTCTCATCTAAGTAGAAAATGAGTGAAATTGTCTTTTCTTATATGTGATACATTGTTGATTCTCTATCTTATTATTTTTATTTAACTCAGATTAAATGAGTATAATTTTGTATATAGAGATACATATCTATAGAAGAATTGTTTTGAGAAATCATCAACAGTTTTAGCAACACATTTTTGGCAATAGTTTTAAATACTCAGCATAGAATTAAGTGAACTACAAAGATCCTTAGTTAAGATCCAAAGATATGTAGCTCAAAAGAGATTTTCATTAAGCTCTAAAGATGCTTCGAAGGCCTATCTAGCCATATTATGAATATGCTTAGCCATGCTACAAAGATGCCCAACTGTACTCTACATATCAATATAGTAACTCCAAATATATCTACTATACATATATAGATTTTCCCTCTTTAGATATATTATTTTATACATTAATATTCATAGTAATAGTTTAAAGTGATTCATATATAAATGTATTTATATTTTGTAAATATGGACATAATATCTTCAGATATATATTAGTTATATTTAGTATATTGGTAGTTAAATTAGTTCTAATGCCTCCCATAAGCATGGGATATGATTCCTAGATCTTCTTTTTTAAATAAGTATATTTAGTTGTTTAGATCACTAGATTTTGTATTCTGAGAATAGTCATTGAGATGTGTTTTAAGTACATATCTCCTTCTCATTCTAGGATAATAGAAAATAGGTAATAGAGAGAAGAAACATTCAAGTTTGATTTTTCAAAAAAAATTGTAGCATCTATATATGTTCCTTTTGATAATGAAGTATTAATAAAGTTAAGATTCTAGTTCATTACTGAGTAAAAATTGATCTTATTCTGAGGAAGGAGCAAGGGCCCACTTCTCTTCAAAGATCAGGATAATTGGTATTTATGGTTTATAGTTTAAAATTGTATTTATTTTGATACATGTATATTTCATTTCAATGCAAAGTATGATTTGATTTTTAACATAAAGTGTGTTTATTTTAATACAAGTGTGCTTTCTTTAAATGCAAATATTTGTTTTAGTTCAATGAAAGTGTGTTTCCTTTATGCAAAGTGTGTCTTTCAATTCTCATAAGATTGAAATTAATAAGAAAGTTTGTTGACTAATATATTAATTCAAAATATATCAAAAATTAGTTTAGGTGACATTAGCCAATCAACATTTTCATATTCTAAAATATAAAAATGTCCTACCCAACTAGGGAAGTCAAGTGAGGACACTATAATATCGTATGCTAGACGTTTAAGTTCTGGATGTTTATGGTGTGAATTGAAGAATCCTTTATACAAGGAAAGACATAGGAGATGTTTAGTTAATAAAACTTTATATATTTACCTTTTCTTCAACATAGGATTAGAATCTTATTTTCTACCCTTAGGATTTAGACATTAACAATAGAAGAAACACCCCCAAAACAATGAAATGTTGACTAAAATATCCAACATCTCATTGCATATAACCTTGGAAACTAACTCTAGTATAAAATGACACCAATCCATTAATTGATTAAATGAAAAGTATATCGACAACTTGTTAATGCATGTGTAATTAATCTAATTTTTTATACTATATTTTGGTAAAACCCAGTGGGGTTGTTACATAAAATTTATGTCATATTTCCTTCTATCTCTATCATGTTATTTTTCTCTTATGTGGAATTCAATTAAGAAAAAAATCCTTACATACATAAAGGATAAATTATAATAGATTTTTCTGGACTTAATCCATAAATTTAATACCCTACCAACTAGGTTTCAAGTTTTAATGTTATATCTTATGCACAAGAAATAATCTCCTTCTCATCTTCATGATGGTGATAGCTCATTTACCTCTAACTAGGTTTATGTTATCACTCCTCCGTGAGATGACATAACTTATACTATTTTTACTAATGCCCATACTCAGCTTAACCATGCCACCACCTCTTCTCTATAGGGTGTATGCCTACATGTTCAATTAAAAACAACTAGGGTTTTCACTTTTGAGACTTTAAGGGATCAAATTATTAATATGAACAAGCTAATATCATAATTATAGAATCAAAAATAGTTATTAAGTGAAAAGGTCACATTATTATAAAATCAAATTACATGTACAAAGTCTTCAAAATATTCTAGTGCTCATCATGTATATGTATCTACATCTAGTGAAGTTGTGTCTAACACTCTATATATCCAAATCATAAATTACAAGATAAGAAATATAATCAATATCTAGATGATACAAAATATGGGAATTGAGACACTCTCCCCCCACTTAACAATGAAAATCTTATAGTCAATAAGGATGAAATTTTATAAACTTTCAAAGATAGACTTCAGAAACAAACCTATGATCATGCATAGATTATGCAACCCATAAGGGAAATAAAAAATAAATCAAATAATGGTCAATATTATATGCCCATAGATAAAAATATTGTTACACCTAATTTATGAGAAACTTAGCTTGTAAAACATCTTGTTTAACTCAACAACCTTTAATAATAGCTACACCTCCTATGGCTAGTTCTTCCTTTCTATATGTACAATCCCTTATGCATTCGATTCATTTTTTGTAGGATAAGGTGTTACATATTGAGTAGGGATCTACTGGGCCATTGTATGCCTTGGATTCTCATGTTATTTTACATACACCTTTGGCACATCACATATCAACAACTTCTTTGCCATCCAGATTCATAACAACTAAGCTTACTTTGTATGATGGTAAGGGTGACCCAAAACACCATCTATGATCTTTCCATGCAACATGTTTGAAATAAGTCTCTAATGATTGGATCCTTAATAAGTTTTCACATAAGTTTAAAGGAATATGCCTTATATTGGTCTTATGATCTTCCAATTAATACTTAATAGTCACATTCAATCCATTAGTAGTTATGTTTTAAGCACACTTTTTAATTTACATCAGTGATAAGATCTCATATGCTGAAGTAGCATAACTAAATAAAAAAATCCAATGAGCCTATTATACATACCTCTATGTATGGAATAGGAGTGACTGTGTGCACATTAGGGCTAAAGAGACCTATTTAGGTCTAGAAAGAGACTAAAAAGGGCACCTAGGAGTTGAGTTGGGTCAAAAAATTTCATGGAAAGGAGAAGAAGGATAGAGGGTGTCAAGAAAGCATATTAGTTCTCCAAGATAATTCTTACTTATCTGTACAATTTAAAAAGGTAAGAAAATAATGAAAGGAGTCTTAGACAAAGACAAGAAACAAAGAGTGGTGACATAGTTGTTGTGAGAATATATATTAACATATAAAACTATATTGTTAAAGATGACTAACCCCATGGTAGATTGATAAATCTAAAACATATTAAAGAAAATATTACTACCAACATTTCATGAAGTTATCTTGCTCAAGAATTTTTCAATATTCACAATTTTATGCCACATAGTGAAAGAAAGGGAAGTAAAGCTTATCTCTATGGGTAAATTAAATTACACAAATGGACTAATTTAAAATAATAATAGTTATAATATTCATCCATAAAAAGTAAGGGATAGTAAAAATAAGAGTTATCTAAAGGCCATAGTAAATGGATCTTTAGAGCCACCTCATCTGGTTTTATTGGCTCCTCCATGGAGAGTTCTCACTAACCTTCAAGAATCACTGACATGTGTTTTAAAATAGCTCTTAGAATTGAATATATCTCTCCATCCCATAAAATAGGTTTATACAACATAGACTATTCAAAATAACTATTATTCCAATGCATTCTATGACTATCATAGGGTACTAGGCCATAACACAAAATGATGTATCTCCTTGAAACATAATATGCAAGATTTAATAGAGTCTAAAATAATTGATGTGGGCACACCCACAAAGTCACATAAAGTTTTGTTGGGTGAATATTTTGTCAACCAACTAATTGGTGAGCAAAATATGTCTCTTCAACCATAGCATAGGGAGATTGGTCATCCAAATGTGTGGGTTTACCACATCAAAAGGGGAAAAATCTCTCCTCTCATAAAAGGGAGGTTCCCTTATAACTATGAGGAACTATATACTATATATATATGCAAAAAATAACACTCAGGGGTAGGACACACCATCCATCTCTCTTATTTTAGAGATGATATTCACAAACAAAGGAGAAAATCTTGGTGAAAACACTGAAGGAACTTCTCTTCTTTTAGAAGTGTTTTTGTAGGGAACCACAGGAGTTTTTTCAGGTAGTGAAAAGTAACTAGTAACCAAAGGTGTAGGAACCAGCAGACTGAGATGTAGCATAAAGTCTCCACCTTGACTACCCAAGAGTGAAATATGAAGGATAATGAGGGAACAAAGTCATCCCAAGATCCTTTATAGGAATATAATATTAAGGATAATGAGGGCACAAAGTCATCCCAAGATCTTTTACACAAGAATAGAAATAAAACACTCTAAAGGCAATTGTGGGGGCACAAAGTCTCTCCACAGTTGGCTTTAAAACACCCTCTTGATTACTTCCACTAGTTCTAATTTTTAGATAAAATAAACAAGAACACATTTAGAAGATAGACAGAAGAACATTCTCTTAAAATGATACAAGCTATAACAACACAAAGTTTGCAAGTCACTTACTTTCTCATTCAAATAAAATAATATGAACAACAATCTGAGCTCAAAGTCTCAGTATGCACCTTTCAATTTGGGTAGAGTTTTGATTTTGTATTAAGAAGATCTCACTTTGCATAATGAGATAAATTACAATGTATAGCAACAAAGCAAGGATTGGTGCTCTTTCCCATGGGACGGTCCATACTACAATTAACATCTTCAACGCACCTTCAGTTCTATCTAGAGGGCCATGCTAGGAACAGTGTCTTGCTTTAACTATGGCATGTCCATTCATCTAATATGTCTTTTCCAAGGTTTGGATCATCTAGTCTATCCTCTCTGATGTCTACACAATGATCCATTTTGTCTTTACTCCAAAAGAGACTAATAGGCCATGCCTTCAATGTTTGTAATCTAAAAAATCTATTCGGCAAACTATTCTAGCTACCAAAATAATTTCTATGTAGATATTTCCCTCTTTGTCTTTTATTTATTTTGTCTTTTCTTGGAAACTAAGCCCTCAGGGCTATATTCTTAGCTTTTCCAACTCTTTCAACTCCTCCATCAGTGGTTCTTCCCTTTGGCATTTTGACCTTTAAATGCATTTGAGCCCATGCTCAAGCCTTCAAAGATCAACGACTATTTCATTTCCATGAATTTGACATCTTCAATCCCATCATTGTTAGGAAACCAATAGATAGTTTTTTTCCATAAATTTGACGACTGTGGGGATGTCACTGGATGTCTAGATCCCAATGGCTAGTTCATATTCTTTAACTTTGATGTCTATGGGCCCGTCACTTTCCTTGACAATTTCTTCGATGGGATTTTCTTTGGGCTTTTCCTCTAGACATTTTGCCTAAAGGAGATGTTCCTTTCCTTAGTTATTTCTTCCCACTTGCTTCTACTTTCTATCAGGTTAATTCCTTCAGAAAAAAGTTTGAAGGAATTCCTTCAAACTTTTTGTCTAAAGGAAATGTCCTTAACAACTTTTCCATAGGATTTCCTTCTGAAGGAATTCCTTTACTCGCTCAGCCTTTGAAATGGTCCACCTGCTCCCCACTTGCCCTTTGCAAGGGATGTTTGACCTCTAAGGTTGCCTTATGGAAAAGTTGCAAGGGTCCATTTTGGCTCTTACGTGCCCTCTACAAGGGCACTTGTCTTTCAGGCTCTTGGAAGACCCCTTTAAACTTCTCAATTGAAAAAATGGCTAAGTTTTGAACTTGTTTCTTTCCTACAGAGTCTGTAGAATTTGAGTTCATAGAAATGAACCTACCTACAGAGTCCATAAAAACCAAGTCCATAGTTTTCTCTAACCTTGAAAGAGTCTGTAGAAATCTAGCTTGCAGAGTCCTTAGAAACCTATCTGTGAAGTCCATAGTTCCACTTGTAGAGTCCATAGATTTGAGTTCATATAACTAGGGGAATCCATAGATTTCTTCCTGTAGAGTCTATAGAAACCTGTGGATTCCATAGATTTGAGCTTGTGGAGTCCATAGATTTCTAAAAATCTTGAAGAATGGAGAATTAGAATGCATAAAACAATTTTTGAAAAGGGAAGAGACGATTTTTGTCTATAGGACCAAAATAGTTCATATGTTGTCCCAAAAATGAGTGAAATTTTTTTGGGGACAATAACTGGCTCTAGTTGGGGAACTTCTTTCAGATGAAAACTTAGAACACAGCTGAGGGGAGTAGAAGCTAGAATCTCCAGTGCCTTTAAAGTATGCCATTGGGCTATGGAGTCATGCTACCAAAAAGAAAGGCTCCAAAAAATGAAAATGAAAAGCACAAAATGGAACTAAAGACTATACAAATGTACACATGTACAGGTGAACTTATTTGATACTTAAAAAATTGAAGTGATTCAGATGTTGCCCATTGTGAGATAATGAAAATGGTGTTCTATCTTGATAAACCAATAGGAAACCATTTTGTCTCCAGAATTAGTGACAGGTGAATGGAACTCTCCACCAAGAATCACATTCTTGTGCACTCTTTTTGGTTCTTTCTTCTTGCCCCATGACAAGACGTGGTCTTCAATCTAAAAACCATAAATCTTCGCTCTCTTGGCGAAGAGATCCTTTTGCTAACTTTGGAGTGTAGTAGTATGTTCCACTACCATAACTCATTATTCTACTAGTTCAGTCTAGCACATGTTTTGATTGTCCCCCTCAGACTCCTGACAAACTATCAATTCAACATCTCTTTTGGCATGAAGGAGTTTGACGTCTTCATCTTGAGTAGCCTTCAATCTGAGTAACAGACATTCATACTCGACAATGTTGTTGGTGTTGCTGAACTGTAACTTGTGTGAAGGAGGAATAATATCTCCTTGAGGAGATATCAACACCATCCCAACTCCAACACTAGTAGAGGAATTTCTGCCATCAAATTCTCAGATCTAAACATCATCAAAAACTAATCTTCTATCAGATTTCTCTCCATTAGAGATGGAAAATCCTTTTTCATTTGTACTGCTCCCTTCTAATTCTTTTGATGTCTTGTTTGAATCAATTCTTGGATTGCTAGCTATATGAATTTCATCTATAGAAACATGAACATCCTCTATGGACAAAAAATAATTACCCCTGCCTGAAGACTCAAATAGAATCTGAGTATTAGGTGCTAATATCTGAGTGACAACATATTTTGCCTCTTTTTTAGGGAGAAGCCTCTTCATAACACCCTTGATAAGGATCCTTGCCTCAGACAGGTCCATACTCAACTCGCCACCCACATCCTTACAAAAATTTCATCCCAATAGAATGCCATATGAGGCTGGGACGTCAGCCACCAGGACTGCCATCTTTATTCTCTTTTCCAGGAATGCTACAAACACAAATTGGGCATCCTTAATCTGCCCCAGTAGTGGCACTTATTTGTTATCCATGGAAAATCATCTCCCAAATGTCTTGGTTAGTGTAAGACCAAGGGATTTTACCACTTTGGTGGGCATGACATTTTTAGATGTGCCAGAATCAATGATGTAGTTGCTCAGCTTATGATCATTTATCAATAGGGAAATATAGAAAGGTTCTACTTTCCTAGGGGTAGCAGGAGGAGTAATGACAATATTGTTTGGTATGGGCATGTTCCTTGGGGGATCATGAGTTACCTTTCTAATCTCTTGTCTTGTAGGGATGGTTATATTCTTCACACACTCCACCAACCTGTCCAACTACTCAGGGTTGGCTTGTAGGAATTCAAATTTAGTCATTTGGATTTTAGTTTTCTTGACATGGTCAATTATCTCAAATGACTAAAATGGACTAGAAAGAGAGGATGGGAGTTCATCCTTTAGGTTTTTTGGAGAGGGAGGACTGGCTTGTGAATTTGAAGTTGATGTTGTAGGGATGTTTGGTGGGCTTACCTTTCTTGCAATCACCAGGTCCTTTGGCTGGAAAGGAAGAGTGGATCCCCACTTAGTAATTGAAACTACTAGTTGAGGTCACTCTTCTAACTTTTCTTTATCAGTTGGTTGGGCTGACTAGTTCTTGGACTGAGTGAACACAACATATGATCCCTCAACTGCATTGCCTTCACTTCTGGGTTCATCCTAGTTTTTTAGGAGACCAATATGGGAGTCGCTAGCTAATTCTTCTTGATCCTCTATGAAGGGATCAATGTAATTTTCTTGCTAAAAATCAAGTTGGAAAGAGAAATCATGTTCTTTTTCTAGATATCTAATTGTTGAGTTGGTTGGAGGCACTTCAAGGGTAAGGTTCCTCTATGGAGGAGGAAGACGATTTGGCTACCCTTGATTCCTAGTAGTATCGCCTTGATATGACTAGTTCTAAAATGTCCTCCTTGGCATATCCCAAATAGGAGGAGCAGACATACCTTGGGCTATTTGTCTTTTCAAGGCTAGCAGTTCATTTTCCAACTTTTGCACCATTTGATCCATGGTGCCTATAAATGGATACTCAGAAGATGAAGAGGATTTACCTTTATTAGGGTCTCTCCTTATCTTTCTTGCCAAGATAAGGTCATATTCTACCTCAGTAGCCAAGTCTTGAGTAGTATCAAGGTCTATGTGTCTAGCCCATCTCAGTAGAAAACTCACTTCAGGCAGTTGTGAGTTGATGAAGAAACATTTGAGGTTTTTAGGTGTTGGCTAAGCAATTGCAAGAATTATGTTCTTCATAGGTTCATGAGGGTCCTTCTTCATCTATGTGAGATAGGCCAACAAAGAATGTGCATCTTCTACAGGCTTGAACCTTGCTTTTAATTTGGCTTTAAGTGTGTCCCAATCAGTCACTAACCGAGCTTGTAGATGGTAAAACTAGTCTATAGCAGCACCTTGTAGTGTCTCTATGAATAGCTTGACTGCTATGTCTTCATATTCCACACATATTACACCATAGGCTATGCTAAAGGAAGCAATATGTTTATCAAGGTGAACTTTCTCATCACCAAAAAATTTGGGGAAATTCTTCCTTGAACTGTGTGGTGTTAGGAACCCCTCCAAGGAAGCAGAATTGATTACTTTTCTTATAAGCAATTAAACACGGAATTATACCAAAATGATTAAGTAACTAGAAACTTGAAACAACAAAGAATTTGAGAGACAATACACAATCTTGTATTAAATACTCTTAGAAGAAAATACAATAAAGAAGATGCCACTTCTTCTTCCACCTTAAAGGCTTGCCACACCTCAAGGACTTCTTCCCTCTCTCTCTTGCTCAACCACAACCAACTCAACAACCTGAGTTTTTAACCCCTCCTTGAATGCTTCAACTGATCTCCTTGACCTTACACCTTGTAGATCTCCTTGACCTTGCTTCCTTGCTTCAATGCTTTACTTGCCTTTTTGATTACAATACATGCCTCATGGGTCTTTAAATAGGATCCCATGCATACAAAAATAGACCTCTAATTACAATAATTAGACATGCAACTCGAGACTATAATTAGCCCTTAACATGCAAACACTCGATTCAACAAACTAACTATTCATGCAACAAATAGTTCTGGAACCACCACAAGTGACGGACGTCGGTCCCTATCTGACTGGTGCAAAGCGACATCAGCCAACTCCCTACCGATGCCAGTTGCCTTCTGCACTGTATGTGATTAACATCAATTACACTGTCGACATCGGTACTTTTGGAACTCAGCAACCTCCTCCATGTCTGCAATAGTTGAAGCTTTTAGCTCCACAACCTAACAATCTCCCACTTGGAGATAAATAGCTGCAATTGTACCTATACCTGTACACCATCTAGTTTGTTCCCTTGGCTCTATATCCCTCTTCAAGATCACTCTTGAAGACCAACCACCACAAAACCTGTGATGCTATACCTATCATCCAAGTCCCCTACCACATCTAAACTTTCTGACAACTCCCACTGGAGACAAAATCAACTTGTGATCTTCCATGTCTCTTATGCCAAAAGAATTTTTCTACTCCTAAATTCTTCATGACATACCTCTGAACTAACTTTACCCTTAGCTCAGCAACTCCCTGTATATGTAACCCTGCAACAAGCAACACAATATAGTAACAAGATAATGTAGCTAATATTATCCAACCTGGTAAAGATAAATACAATGGTCAAACCTCCATTGTCCTACAGCCTACTCAAGACCGTACACATTGGTCTTCTGTCTCACGTATCCATCCACTCTCTTCTCTAACTTGGGAATCCATCCCTTATCCAGTGCTTTCTTCTAGCTGATAACTCCACCAATAAACCCCTGTTTGGTTCTTCTCTAAAGACTCACACTCCTCATCCATGCCAAGCTCCCACTGTTTCTAGATTCTACCTACATTGCCTCTTCATATCTTCTTGGTTCTTGACCATCAGTAAGTAACAAATAAAATAAAGAAGGTGAACAATGAATATGAGGTTCACATACCCTTTCTGACCTCCATATGGGCATTTAAGACTCCTTGATAGCTTGCTATTTGCCCAACATCCATTCCAGTGACTGATCTCAACCATCTCCCAGTCTGCACCCAACCGATGTCGATTCCCTACACTAACCCTGACTGCTAATGTCGTTTCCCTGGCTGACATCGGTGTCCCCTTTGTCGACATCGGTTCTTGTCTGACCGATGTTGGACTTCTCTTGCCTGACTCTACCAACCCTGCTAGCCTGCACATGATCGATGTCGGTATTTGCCTGACCGACGTTGGTTCCATGTGACTGACATCGGTACCTGTGTGTTCTTGTAAGTGATGACTTCTTTATTTGTGATCTCATCTTGGATCAAGACCCTATCCATACTACCTTGCTCATAATTATTCAGCCCTTGTGACTCATCTCTGTCCCTCATCTCCTCCATAAACACCAAGGCTTCTTTGTTCTTGTCAAAAGCATCAAATTTCCTTTTCCTGTAATGAACTCAAGCAATGCCCTCTGAATCTGAACTCATACCTTTTGAATCAAGAATGTCCATTCCCTTCTTATTCATGTGACCAAGCCTATTAAGCCACATCTTTAGATCTACAACTAAAGTAGATAAACCAGAAGTAGAATCAGTAATACAAGTAGATAGATAAAGAGTACCTACTTTCTTACCTCTTGCTAGGACAAGTGCACCCTTGGTAACCTTCCAAGAATCTATTGTGAGAGTTACTATGCATCCCTCATCACCCAACCTTCCTACAGAAACTAAACTATGCTTCAAGATCGGGACATGCATAACCTCCTTCAACACCCATGTGTTGTCCATCTACAATTTCAACTACACTTTCCCTTTGCCAACTATTTGAAAAGGCATACCATCCCCTAAATAAAGCTCTCCAAATTCTCCTTGGACATACTCATGGAACAAATCTCTGTTTGGGGATGCATGAAAAGAAGAACTAGAATCTAAAACCCATGATTCTATCTGACTATCCAAATAAAGTATGAGAGCATCCTGTACCACAATACCTGCATCCTTTGCTTCTTCATTACCTTCATGTTGATTTTCTTTATCCCTCAACCAACACTCTTTCTTTATGTGTCCTTTCTTTCCAAAAAACCAGTAGGTGATACTTCCATTTCTGGATTCAGATTTCGTTCCCATCTTTGACCTTGATTTCACTTGCTCGACCTTCTCTCTTTGCCTTCCCCTACTTTTTGCACTTAGAGCATTCCCTGATGATTCCCTTGTGCTTTTCCTATGTATTTCTTCATTCAAGATTACACTCACAACATCATCAACTTTTAAGATTCTAGAAGCAAATGCAGAATTACTTACTGCCATAACCAAACTATCCCAACTTTCAGGTAAAGAACATAAAATTAAGAGAGCCTTTACTTCATCATCAAAAACAATATTAACTGAAGCTAACTGGTTTACCAAACCATGGAAATCACTAAGATGAGTATGTACTGATCCACCTTCCTACATTTGTAAAGTAAATAACTGCTTCATAAGAAATACCTTATTTGAAGCCGAGGGCTTTTCATATAAATTTGCCAAAGATTTTATCAACTCTTCCATTGTCTTACACTGTGATAAGTTAGAAATCACAGACGATGCAAGGCTCAACCTTATAGATCCCAAAGCCTTTCGATCAAGAACATTCCATTCTTCATCCTTCATATCTGTGGGCTTGCATGCAACCCCACCTAATGGTAAGTACAAATCCTTCTGATATAGATTATCTTCTATCTGCATCCTCCAATGTTGATAATTCTTGCTGTTAAACTTCTCCATTCGTAGCTTACTTTCTTTTGCCATTGCTATACTCCCATTCAAATAGAAACCCATGTGAATGACCTGTAATCAAATAATAACCTGCTCCCTGCAACTGTAGCTCTGATACCAACTGTTAGGAACCCCTCCAAGGAAGCACAATTGATTACTTTTCTTATAAGTAATTAAACATGGAATTATACCAAAATGATTAAGTAACTAGAAACTTGAAACAACAAAGAATTTGAGAGACAATACGCAATATTGTATTAAATACTCTTAGAAGAAAATATAATAAAGAAGATGCCACTTCTTCTTCCACCTCAAAGGCTTGCCACACCTTAAGGACTTCTTCCCTCTCTCTCTTGCTCAACCACAACCAACTCAACAACCTGAGTTGTTAACCCCTTCTTGAATGCTTCAGCTGATCTCCTTGACCTTACACCTTGTAGATCTCCTTGACCTTGCTTCCTTGCTTCAATGCTTTACTTGCCTTCTTGATTACAATACATGCCTCATGGGTCTTTAAATAGGATCCCATGCATACAAAAATAGACCTCTAATTACAATAATTAGACACGCAGCTCGAGACTATAATTAGTCCTTAACATGCAAACACTCGGTTCAACGAACTAACTATTCATGCAATGAACAGTTCTGGAACTACCATAGGTGACCAACATCGGTCCCTATCTAACTAGTGCTGATCGACGTCAGCCGACTCCCTGCCAATGCTGATTGCCTTCTGCACTATATGTGACCGACGTCGATTACACTGCTGACACTGGTACTTTTGGAACTCAGCAACCTCCTCCATGTCTTCAATAGTTGAAGCTTTTAGCTCCACAACCTAACACGTGGAAGCTCATGTAGAGGTGGGGTCAAATTTTGTGGACCAAAAGAGTTACCCCAAGGGCCTTGAGCCATGATTTGATTATGTAGAAGTAGGATCACAAATTTAGGTGGAGTATAGATAGGCAAAGCTCTACTAATAGTAGAAAAAGAAGCTTTGCCTTATATTAGTGACTTGGCAGGAGGAAGACTCCTAGTTCATTGAAGGTGAGGTTGTGGAGGAAACAAATCCAAATTGCTCTGCTGCACCAACTTTAAAATAGGGTCAATAACACCTTTCTAGCTTCTTATATATCATGGAGCTACTAGATTGTATGATAAAAATGAGAAAGAACTAGTCCTACTTCAGCTTGAAGCTTGAGGCTCTAAACTACTATTCTTCCTCAACAGATCTATTTTTTAGACCAAATTATATAATGGAGATAGAGGAAGATGGTAAGGATATAATGATAGTGGGTAAGACATAGAATGGAGTCGCCAGAGTCTATAATGGATAAGGGTAGGGACTACTTCAATGTAAAACTTAAGGCTTTAGACTGCACGTTCATCCCCAATGGAGTTGCCAAAAAGACTATTGGGTGAATATTTTGTCAACCAACTAACTGGTGAGCAAAATAGGTCTCTTTAACCACATCATAGGGAGATTGGTCATCCATATGTGTGGGTTTACCACATCAAAAGGTGAAAAATCTCTCCTCTCATCAAGGGGAGGTTCCCTTATAACTATGAGGAGATATATACTATATATATATATATATATATATATATATATATATATATATATATATATATATATATATATATATATATATATATATATATATATATATGCAAAAAATAACACTCAGGGGTAGGACACACCATCCATCTCTCTTCTTTTAGAGATGATGTTCACAAATAAAGGAGAAAATAATGGTGAAAACACTGAAGGCACTTCTTTTCTTTCAAAAGTGTTCTTGTAGGGAACAACAAGAGTTCTTTCAGGTAGTGACAAGTAACTGGTAACCAAAGGTGTAGGAACTAACAAACTGAGATGTAGCACAAAGTCTCCACCTCAGCTTCCTAAGAGTGAAATATGAAGGATAATGAGGGCACAAAGTCAGCCTAATATCCTTTATATAGGAATATAATATTAAGGATAATGAGGGCACAAAGTCATCCTAAGATCCTTTACACAAGAATAGAAAGAAAACACTCTAAAGGCAATTATGGGGGCACAAAGTCTCTCCACAGTTGGCTTCAAGACACCTTCTTGATTACTTACACTAGTTTTGCTTATTAGATCAAATAAACAAGACCACATTTAGAAGATAGACCTAAGAACAATTTCTTAAAATGATATAAGCTATAACAGCACAAAGTCTACAAGTCACTTGCTTTCTCATTCAAATAAAATAATATGAACAATAATCTGAGTTCAAAGTCTCAGTATTTGCCTTTCAATTTGGGCAGAGTTTTGCTTCTATATTAGGAAGATCTCCCTTCACATAATGAGAGAAATTACAATGTATAGAAACCAAGCAAGGCTTGGTGCTCTTTCCCATGGGATGGTCCATGTTATAGTCAATGCCTTCAATGCACCTTTAGTTTTGTCTGGAGGGCCATGCTAGGAACAATGTCTTGCTTTAACTATGGCGTGTCCATTCATCTAATATGTCTTTTCTTAGGTCTGGATCATCTAGTCTATCCCCTCTAACATCTACGTAGCTTTCCATTTTGTCTTTACTCCAAAGGACACTAATAGGCCATGCCTTCAATGTTTGCAAGCTTAAAAATCTATTCGACAGACTGTTCCAGCTACCAGAATAACTTCTATGTAGATATTTACCTCTTTATCTCTTCTTTATTTTTTCTTTTCTTGGAAACTGAGCCCTCGAGGTTATATTCTTAGCTTTGCTATCTCTTTTAGCTCCTCCATCAGTGGTTCTTCCCTTTGGCATTTTGACCTTTAAATGCATTCAAGCCCATGCTCAAGCCTTCAAAGATCAATGGCTATTTCATTTTTGTGAATTTGATGTCTTTAGGCTCTTCATTGTTAGGAAACCAATAGCTAGTTTATTAACCTAAATTTAAAGACTGTGGGGATGTCACCGGATGTCTAGATCCCAATATCTAGTTCATAGTGTTTAACTTTGATGTCTGTGGGCCCGTCACTTTCCTTGACAATTCCTTCAGCGGGCTTTTCTTCAAGCTTTTCCTTTAGACATTTTGTCTAAAGGAAATGTTCCTTTCCTTAGTTGTTTCTTACCACTTGCTTCTACTTTCCATCAGGTTAATTCCTTCAAAAAAAATTCCAAAGTAATTCATTCAGACTTTTTTTCTAAAGGAAACATCCTTAACAACTTTATCGCAGGATTTCCTTTTGAAGGAATTCCTTTGCTTGCTCGACTTTTGAAACAGTCTAGCTGCTCCCCACCTGCCCTCCACAAGGGCTATTTGACCTCCAAGGTTGCCTTTTGGAAAAGTTGCAAGGGTTTGTTTTGGCTCCTACATGCCCTCTGCAAGGGCACTTGTCCTTTAGGCTCTTGGAAGACCCCTTTGAACTTCTCAATTGAAAAAATGGCTAAATGTTGAACCCATTTATTTCCTATAGAGTCTGTATAAATGAGCCTACCTACAGAGTCTGTAGAAACCAAGTCCGTAGTTTTCTCTAACCTTGAAAGAGTCCATAGAAATTTAGCTTGTGGATTCTGTAGAAACCTATTTGTGAAGTCCGTAGTTCCACCTGCAGAGTCTGTAGATTTGAGTTCATAGAATCTGGGGGAGTCCATAGATTTCTTCCTATAGAATCCATAGAAATGATCCTACAGAGTCCGTAGAAACCTATGGAGTCCATATATTTGAGCTTGTGAAGTCAATATATTTATAAAAAGCTTGAAGAATAGAGAATTAGAATGCACAGAACAATTTTTGAAAAGGGAAGAGAGGATTTTGGTCTGTAGGACCAAAATAGTTCATATGTTGTCCTAAAAATGAGTGACATTATTTTTGGGGACAACAAGTTTATCAAATGGAAGATAAGGCATTGAAAATATCCTTATATATATTTCCAAAGAATATGACTAATGAGGTAGGGGGTAATTTAGGTCTTCACTATAAATATTAGGCACATCCACCACTGACATCATATCAAACTACTATAGAGGATTCACACCCCGACACAAAATAGCTGGTGTGTATCACACTATAGTAATAACTAGACCACTCATCACTTTCTCAGAGTAGTTTATTATTGATGATGATTTAAATTTATATGCACTCTTTTTATGATCCTATATTGATAATCATCTTATTCATAGTGTTATGGTTGACAATGGGTCTAGTGTTAACAGGTGCACTATCACACTTATAAAAAATTTGGATTATTTAGAGTAGGACATTTCTCTGACCAAAATAATTATTCTTAGTTTTATGGCCATGTTTAGAGATCCATTTCAAAGATTTTAATTCCATTACAGGTTAGACCAATGCATGTGGACACTAGATTCTTATTATTACCTAGTGTAGGCACATTCGACATGTTATTGGGTAGGCCATGGATAAAAAAACTATGATCCATTCCATCCACCATGCATATATGACTTAAATATATACATGATAATTAGGTGATCACAATTGAGGGTATTTAATATGAGTATCCTTTACCTATCCCATAAAAAGTCACACACTAATTGCTAGTTATAGGTCTGAGCATAGTTCACTTTAGTACACCATAGAGTTTAGTGGAGCCACTAGTGCAGGTGAGGTATAGTCCTATAGTTTTATTATGTACACATAATCTCCCATAGAGAGCATTATTAGAGAGACCCATATATCATAGATATGTTGAAGAATATATAGGGCATCCCTCTACTCCTTTACTTATGATATCAATGTTATTGAGTTCTCAAGGTTCCCATCTATAACATATTCTACCAAATGGGACCCTAAGATCCTTATAGTTCGTATGACATCTAGTCACCTTCATGGATTCCTATCACCACTCTATAGGTAGTGTCAATTATAGATCACTCAATACAATAGGTTTTGGGATCTAAGTTACCTTTTCACACAACATGCATGATTACTATTCCTCTATTTGACGCATGCCACATTGATAGTGAGTCAACCATGAGAATTATCAGTTAGTATGCTCCTCCCTTATTTTACATAGTTTCCTTATTTCTTGATCATTGTATATAATTTCATTTTCATGTTACTTGTACATAACTTATATATAGAAAACACAAAAACAATATAATATACTAAAATACAAGATTTTTCAAATATTTAATCAGAAAACACAAATTATGGATTATATGCATTTCCATATTTACACTTCTTATATTTTTTAGAAACTAAATATTCTAAATATATTATTATAGTCAATTTTTATCATATATACATGCTTCACTTATTCTTGTCGAGTGTTCACAGATACTTATAGGACCTAGGTCCACTACATAGATTTAGATTTACTACTATCTACCCAATTGGGGCATATATATAGATTACTTATTTGATAAATTCACCAATTTTTGGGTCTCTTATACATAGTTTTAATTTTTAGGTTACATATTTCTAAACTCTACATCACATATTTTGCATTGTTATATCTTGATATTGATCATCCTACACTAGTTAGATTCATTACTGACTACTACTACTTTAGACTCATTTTATGTACATTTTTGATCTTATACAAACTTGTACCACATGTTCATGTATACTTTAATTTATATATTTATTAGTTTAGGCTTGATTGTATCTCTATGATTTTACATCTGTTCAAAGGCATTTGAATATGCTATTGTTCTGCATCTCTATGCCACTTGTTTTCATTATATGTATGCTTTGGACATGTGCCCATGTCCTTATGTGTGGCTTCTTAATTATGTATGCGGACATTTGAGCATGTCCTTCCATATGGATCTAATACAAATTACTTGATATTTGTGTATGTCAACATTTAAACATGTCTATATATGTCTTGATTTCTTAGATTTAGTGACATGTGCCTATGTCCCTTATATTGTGACCTCTTGGCCTACTTTTTTAGCCTCATGTTTATTGTATGTATGATTTATTATATGCATCATGGACATGACAATTGTTTCTTTATTTTTACATACTCAAATTTTAGATGCCATGAGGGACCTCATGCATCTCCCCTTCCTACTTGGGTGATGTGATGAACCTCATGCCCCATCCACTAGGTAGACACTTAGTTATTACTATTATTTATTGTTCCTATACATTATTATATCTATCTTGAAAGCCTTGTGAATGATAAATATAAAATACATCATACATTACAAAATTATTCTTAGATTATCTTACATTTTGATGTTATGTATGCATATTATATTGGTTTATTACATAGATATAATATATACTTTGACTAACACATGTTTTATAGAGATTTTTATTTTAAGGTCAGTTCTTACACAAGTTAAACAATGCCCATCAAAAGAGGTGGAATTCATAGGGGTTTATCATAGATAAAAGGCTATATAAATGCACTTAGAGTATAGTTTTTATCACATAAGCACAAAATATAGAAATTTGTTTCAGGCAAACATAGTGGGAAATAGTGACATAGAGACTAGTTTTAATTGCATAGAAATCAAAATAGTTAGACATTAAATCCCAAATTGGGAGATTACCACCACATTGAATTACTATCCAAGCTATGGAATTAATATCTAATAGCCTTAGTTTTATAAAATTCTAGATTGGCCAAACAAGTATAGTAGGTATAGTCCAAGTTTACATAGGTTCAATTATAGATTACCAATTTTAGCTCAGTTTAGTTTAAATTCATACCAATGTAATCAAATTGGGGGCATCATTAGTTGTGTGATCATTCCCATTTCAATTTTAAACACTTAGATACAAATTATTACAACTCAATCTAGAATCTATATACTTATATATCAAATTTGGGATCATGTGTGTGGCACATTATTTATGTATGCTCACTTATACATCAATTAATAATATGGAATGAAAAACTTGATGTCATTATTTATGTTGTACACAATAGACACCATGTTCTAAGTTACACACTAGATTGATTCCTTATTCCATCTACAATCCTTGGCATTTTCAATTGGCCTATATATTCTTAATATTCCTGAGTGGCCTAGAGCCATTTTACATTCCAGGGTTCTTGAGTGGCTGTAAAGCCAAGATTTATAGTTCTAATTATATTTACACATCTTTAGTTACATTATGTAGTTTCGATTTTAGATGTATATAATATACATGGGTAGGCTATGATGGAGTCATAGTATAATTGAGTTCTTGATCCACCCATATGAGAGGGTTAGACATATCATCAGTCCAATCCAAGATATTCATAGGTCATGATCCACCAAGAAGGGGTGTGAAATGATAGATTCAAAATTGGATTGGTTCTTGAGTCACCCACACATGGGGATTAAACAATCCATCATCTCAGTCCAAGTTATTCATCAATTTATCACTATCTACATGTACACACATGAGTTGTCACTAATTTTATGCATTTGTTCACATACCTGATGAAGTGTATTCAGTCATTTCCTCTCTCTTATTTATTTACTCAATTTTGTCTTTTATTTTTATATCTCTCAAGTAAGGACTGCTATAAGTACATTTCATTTTCAAGATACATAATGGAGAATGCTTCACATACTCAGATCTAGATTCATGGGCTTTACCTCTTAGGTAAGTCTAAGTACACTTATTTTTCCTTTATCATAGTATTTCACTTTACTAAATTTATAGAATAAAGGGGTAGGTAAATGTTATCATATAAAATTAACACTTAAGTTTTAACAGTGTTACTTGATACCACCCATCCCTAGTTTATCCCTAGACCTATCTTAGGGCCTATTTAGACACTTATCTAGCCTTTGTGTATACAACACATATCCTTAAATATCCTTAAAGTAATCTAGGAAACTCACCTTAACATCCTAGATCCTAGTACCTCAAGTTATGCCACCTATACACTTGTGACATAATTTAGATAGTAGCAACCCATGGCATTAGTCTCCTAGTTTGGGTGCTATTGTCTTTTTCTCACCTTTTATTAACAATGAATATATTTTCAAATGAACAACCACATAGGGTTGACATAAACATATTTAAAGTCCTACACAAGCACTCAGATAATATATATACATGCCTTTTATCCCTTTATCTACCAGATGGAAATCAAATGCAAATTACACAAACAAACTTAGAACATGTTGAGTAATATTAAGGTTATCAATCCCTATTATACCCTACTTTTGCATGTGATCATAGGAATACAAGAAGGGAGGTTAGTAACATGTTATTTCAAGTAACACAAATTTCATAAAAAATACTAAGAGTTATACTCCAAGCCTAGATCTTAGGAGCAAATGAAAGCACAACTAAAATGCAAAAGACAACAAATCCTTTACCTTCCTTGGGAGCTCAAAATGTATTACTGAGTAGCTTGCTCAGCTTGTGCTTCAAAAATTATTTGGAAAATGGATGTGTGTAGCTCTTTCTCTCCTTGGCACCATGGCTTGAGTTGTGGATTGATGTAGCTTAAGATTTTAGCATTATAACACTAATTACAAGACAATTTTTGCATTATAACACTAATTGCAAGACAATTTTTGCATTATAACACTACTCTTATCAAATATTTGAATTCATTTATGCATGATAAATTTTCATCAAAATAGCTAAAAAATCAATATGAAATACATTATATTTATAATAAATGGATTTAACCCCAACCCATGGTGAGTTAAGATGGAATTTAAACATGGAATGAGTTCAAAAATAACCTAAGTGAGTCAAGACTAACCCCAATAGAGTTAATTATTGTCAATTAATCATGATTTGAAATGAATAGGGATGGATCTCCAAAATGAGATATTTTAGGATATTTCCAAATGGCTTGACAACTCACAAAGGTAATTATGAAAAACTAGGATGTCATATTTTTAAATCTATTTATTTATTTATTCATTAATTTCACATGGATAATTAAACTAGGCATTTAATTTGGTTTAGCTTATTAGTTAATTTTTATTATCCATTTATCTCTTTCAATAATTTTTTTAAGTTCATGTGCTCCAATTAATAGGTCCATAGGCCAAATTTACTGTTGTGATGTCACAGGATGATTAGGGATGAATCCATGAGAAGTTAAGTTGCATATGGTAGGATACCCAAATTAAGGATGTCTTAACAAGATTATGAGCTTTGATGAATGATGCATAAGAAAATTTGGGACATTTAATGATTCTTAAGCTTAATTTAAAATGGTTTGGAGGAATCAGTCTAAAGTTTGGTTGAAATTTAGTTGTGGCACAATAATGCCTTATAAAATAATGAATCATTCCATTAAGAATAAAATAATATAATGATTGAATAATAAGATCTAAACAATGTTTTGGAAGCCTATAATGATGCCCCCTTGAGGGAATGGCCAACATATATGATTGATGGATAGTCCCTCAAAAAGAAGCAAGAGAAATGAAATTAACCCATGGGTGAGATTAATCCAATCGATATAATGCTTACATGAATTTATTTCAAAATAAATAATAATTTTTCTAAAGATGATTATAATCAATAACAAAAGTTGAGACACTAATTTTCCCATATACAGTTACAATGAGTGGCATAGTCATATGACCTAATTAGGATAGATGAGCTGAAATAATGAGTTTCCCATAGGTAGTTATAATCATTAATATTACCTAAAATAAAAATTAAAAAAAATGATTTTTGATTATGCCTCAATAGGGTGGATTAGTAACCATAACTCAAGGATATAATTTGTTGCACATATTAAAGATGAGTGTGCAAAAACATAGATGCGATGGTATAATGAATGAAGAAGCCACAAAAAAATAGAAACATAAGGATTGATAAAGTGATGAAAGATATTATTGGAAGAATAAAAATTGATCAATGGGAATGATTTGGTTGTACTTACCAATGTGGAGATGTTCATCCTTATTAGCATTGATACAACTAGAATGGTCAATGGGTTGATTTGATCAAGGAGGGTGGGAGTATTTATCAAGTTTACCAAGGAGAAACTTATGTAGCTCCATTTATTTTAAGACTTCTTGATCTTATTTTCTATAACACATGATGATATACCTCATGATAGAACACCATGAGAGCTTTGTTGAAATATACATAAGGACTGACTCTCGATCTAATAAATAATTAAAAATAAAGCACCAATGATAAAAAAAACATGATGAAAATGTTGATGTATGAATATGTATGGACTCAAGAATAATGCATAAGGAATCACCCAATGAACACATATTGATTGAGTCGATGCACAATACTAAAAGCAAACAAACAAACAAGCAAGCAAGCAAATAATAACTAAGTAAATAAAAAAAACATAAAACTTGAAATAAAAATAAAAATAAAACATCTTAATAATGTATTTTCCATCAAGTTATGCCACTTTTACACTTGTGACATAATTTGGACAGTAGCACCCCATGGCATTAGTGTCCTAGTTTGGGTGCTATTTTCTTTTTCTCACCTTTTATTAACAATGGATATATTTTCAAATGAATAACCACCTAGGGTCAACATAAACATATTTAAAGTCCTACATAATCACTAGGATACTATATACACATTAATTTTATCCCTTTATCTAATAGATGGAAATCAAATGCAAATTACACAAACAAACTTAGAACATGTTGAGCACAATTAAGGTTATAAATCCCTATTAAACCCTACTTATGCATGTGATCATAGTAATCCAAGAATGGAGGTTATTAAAATTTTAGTTCAAGTAATGAAAACTTCATTAAAAATACTAACACTTACACTCCAAGCCTAGATCTTAGGAGCAAATGAAAATGCAACTAAAATGAAAAAGACAACAAATCCTTTACCTTCTTTGGGAGCTCAAAATGCATTACTGAGTAGCTTGCTCTGCTTGTGATTCAAAAAGTCTTTGGAAAATGGATGTGTGTAGCTCATTCTCTCCTTTGCACCATGGCTTGTGTTGTGGATTGATGTAGCTTAAGATTTTAGCATTATAACACTACTTACAATGCAATTTTTGAATTATAACACTACTCTTATAAAAGATTTGAAGTCATTTATTCATGATAAATTTGCACCAAAATAGCTAAAAATAAATAGGAAAGACATTATATTTATAATAAATGGATTTAACCCCAACCCAAGGTGAGTTAAGATGGAGTTTAAATATGGAATGAGTTCAAACCTAACTTAAGTGAGTCAAGACTAACCCTAATAGATTTAATCATTGTCAATTAATAATGATTTGAAATAAATAGGGATGGGTCTCCAAAATGAGATATTTTAGGATATTTCCAAATGGCTTGACAACTCACAAAGGTAATTATGAAAAACTAGGACATTTCATATTTTTAAATCTACTTATTTATTTATTCATTAATTGCACATAGATAATTAAAATAGGCATTGAATTTGGTTTAGATTATTATTTAATTTTTATTATTCATTTAGCTATTTCAATAATTTATTTAATTTCAAGTTCCCCACTTAATAGGTCCATAGGCCAAATTGATTGTTGTGATGTCATATGATGATTAGGGATGAATCCATGAGAGGTTATTGTTGCATATGGTAAGACACCCAAATTGTAATATCCCCTACCAATAGAGATATATGAAAGACACAAAACTCTGATACCAAAGACCAAAGCTCTGATACCACTGTAATATCCCCTACCAATAGAGATATATGAAAGACACAAAACTCTGATACCAAAGACCAAAGCTCTGATACCACTGTAATATCCCCTTCAAATAGGGAATATATAAGCTATAAAACTCTGGTCAAAGATCCAATTTTTGCAAAATAAATTCAAATTACAGATAAACAATAACCATAGTAAATCTTACAATAACAGATCAAAGATCTTATCACTAGTTCAGATGAGTACAAATACAGTCCTCTCTTGTGCAAATCAAAGAATATTACAGATCTGGTCTTAAAAACCCTGAATTCATGCAAACTGGGAAATAACTTGCAATTCTGGAAGTCTCAGCCTTTCTGTGTCGACACACAGGCACCGTCGTCGGTCGATATATCACCGACATCGGTCACTGTCAGTCGGCTTTCTACCGACGTCGGTCTTCAGTCGACCGATGTCGGTCACTGTAGCCCTTTCTCTGCCGAGGTCGGTGCCTGATGCGCTCTGTACGGACCTGTACGGACTTGGTACGGCCGCCAACCTGTCTCTTCTTAACCCCTGATAGCTGAACAGCCTGATCTCACGAATATAGATTCTAACACAAGATCTATCTCTGTATAACTTATTAGATCAAAACTAAATAAAGAAAATACCTGGAAAGCTCTGTGATAAACTTCTGGATGAAGCTATCTCTCAGATCTGTATCTCTGTGATAACTTCTGGATGAAGCTATCTCTCAATTTGGCAATAAATCAGCTGATATCTCACAACCTCTAAATCACACACAATGAAGAGGGAACGTTCTCCACTACAATGGAATCCTGGAACCCTTGGCTCAGTCTTCACAGAAGAATTTCTTCAAATCAATAATCAATAATCTATGCATACCCCAATAATGGCCTCCATGTGAAACCCTTATACCCTCAAAAGATATGCTTGCCCTAATTAGGGTTTTTCTTAAATTAGCATTAGGGTTTCTAATTTAAAATTAGAGCAAATAATTAATAATTAATTATTAATGAGACCAAATAATTAATATTTGATTAAATCAATCAAATATTAATATCTCCCTCAATATACATTGGATCCTCAAACCGATCGAAGCAGGTGAATCAGGGAGTGATTCCGCATATGACCATACCAAAATAAAGGTGCTCCGCTGCATGTCAAATATCCCTAAATAATAGGAGCATCAATCAAACATGTTTGAAAGACCCTGAATGAAAACCAAATGTAGAAATTCTGCGAATCAAAGTCAAGCCAAGCTCCATTATGACCCTCTATCCATCATATTAGCCTACGAAGGTCGTATAATAGGCCAATCATCAAATCTGTCAATGTCCATGAAAAAGGGGACATGACAATCCGCCCCTCCAAAAATTGCTTGTCCCTAAGCAATCTCGGAACAATGAACTACTCGATCCACCTGGATCCCAAGGAAAAAGTTGTGTAACAACCATCATGTCACCAATCAATCCATGTGAATAAACCATCAACATCAACAGCATCAACAGTATCAAAATCAGCAACTGAAAAACTGCACTCAACACCCAAACAACTATCTGGAGACCAACTGTAGATGCCGGTAGAAGAAACCACTCTGAGGGACTCAAGCCAACTAAAATATCAACCCTGTCAAAATTGAAGTCCCTATCTAACTGATACTCACATCCAATTGGACCGTGGATATGACAATCATGGGTCCCTGAGTCACTGACACCAAAATTAATCTCTAAATGCAAAGAAAAATAAGGAGCATACCTCTCCGTAAGATGCTGGTAAGAACCCCCAAACTCTGCTACTGGCACACTATTGCCAAATTGGGACTCAATGGATGGCTCCAATCTCGGCTCAACAAACATCACCTCAACATCCCTGTAAGGTAACATAGTAGAAAGGGTTCGTAGAATCTCCTCACCCAATCTGCTAATAGCACTAGAACCCCGGACAAGAACACCTTCTGTCATCTTATGTGAGTCCAGACGAACACCTGCACTATCCAGCAAGTACTCCATGAATGGTTCAGTGTAGTAAAAATTATATGTGGAAGCATTAACATACTCCCCCACACACTCCAACTGATCTCTCTGTACAGGAGGCACAACCAACTGTACCACACTGTCATCCGTGTGAGAATAATCAATCTGGAGACATGACTCCACTGGCATCTCAAACTCATCAGAATCAGCAAGATCCAAATCCTGTATATGTGTATCAGCCTCAACCATATGCTCCTCAGCAACAACTGCCAGAATGTACTCATCACCAACCACCTCAATATACAAATGATCAACGTCAAAGCTCATATCAACAAACGGAGTATCAACAACTATAGCATCACTGTCTAACTCTTCCATACAGAAAGAAACAACTGGTGAAACTAAGTCCTCAAAACTGTCCACTGTGTTCTCCTGAGTATCATCTGCAATAATCGGATCCTGGGACTCTTCTACAATCTCTACCATCACTGAGAGATCATCAACCCTCAGTGCACTAACATCTGAGCACCCTTGTACACTCTGAGTGCAAGCATCAAACTCATCCTCATCTTCACTATCTCCTATCTCATAATCATAATAATCATGGGACATGCTACTCTCTCGTCAAAGTGATCTGTAGTGCTCTCCCCTATGCTTAACAAAGCGATCAAAAGGCAACAACTTCTGAATTCGAGGTGGTACTAACTCCCACTCCTCATTTGCTGTCATATACCGTGCGGGTTTGTTTTTGGATGTAGGATATGAAAGAGATTCATTCAACCTCTTCAAACTTAGTTTCAACTTCCTCATATCATAGTCCCATCGACTCTGAGTATATGAAGTCATCATGATACTTTACCCAAGCTACCCAACAGGATGGCAGGATTTAGCTCTGATGTGCCCAACAGGATGGTAGGAATTTAGCTCTGATACCACTGTAATATCCCCTACCAATAGAGATATATGAAAGACACAAAACTCTGATACCAAAGACCAAAGCTCTGATACCACTGTAATATCCCCTACCAATAGAGATATATGAAAGACACAAAACTCTGATACCAAAGACCAAAGCTCTGATACCACTATAATATCCCCTTCAAACAGGGAATATATAAACTATAAAACTCTGGTCAAAGATCCAATTTTTGCAAAATAAATTCAGATTACAGATAAATAATAACCATAGTAAATCTTACAATAACAGATCAAAGATCTTATCACTAGTTCAGATGAGTACAAATACAGTCCTCTCTTGTGCAAATCAAAGAATATTACAGATCTGGTCTTAAAAACCCTGAATTCATGCAAACTGGGAAATAACTTGTAATTCTGGAAGTCTCGGCCTTTCTGTGTCGACACACAGGCGCCATCGTCGGTCGATATATCACCGATGTCAGTCACTGTCGGTTGGCTTTCTGCCGACGTCGGTCTTCAGTCGACTGATGTCGGTCACTGTAGCCCTTTCTCTGCCGAGGTCGGTGCCTGATGCGCTCTGTACGGACCTGTACAGACTTGGTACGGCCGCCAACCTGTCTCTTCTTAACCCCTGATAGCTGAACAGCCTGATCTCACGAATATAGATTCTAACACAAGATCTATCTCTGTATAACTTATTAGATCAAAACTAAATAAAGAAAATACCTGGAAAGCTCTGTGATAAACTTCTGGATGAAGCTATCTCTCAGATCTGTATCTCTGTGATAACTTCTGGATGAAGCTATCTCTCAATTTGGCAATAAATCAGCTGATATCTCATAGCCTCTAAATCACACACAATGAAGAGGGAACGTTCTCCACTGTAATGGAATCCTGGAACCCTTGGCTCAGTCTTCACAGAAGAATTTCTTCAAATCAATAATCAATAATCTATGCATACCCCAATAATGGCCTCCATGTGAAACCCTTATACCCTCAAAAGATATGCTTGCCCTAATTAGGGTTTTTCTTAAATTAGCATTAGGGTTTCTAATTTAAAATTAGAGCAAATAATTAATAATTAATTATTAATGAGACCAAATAATTAATATTTGATTAAATCAATCAAATATTAATATCTCCCTCAATATACGTCGGATCCTCAAACCAATCGAAGCAGGTGAATCAGGGAGTGATTCCGCATATGACCATACCAAAATAAAGGTGCTCCGCTGCATGTCAAATATCCCTAAATAATAGGAGCATCAATCAAACATGTCTGAAAGACCCTGAATGAAAACCAAATGTAGAAATTCTGCGAATCAAAGTCAAGCCAAGCTCCATTATGACCCTCTATCCGTCATATTAGCCTACGAAGGTCGTATAATAGGCCAATCATCAAATCTGTCAATGTCCATGAAAAAGGGGACATGACACAAATTACTCACGAATATAGATTCTAACACAAGATCTATCTCTGTATAACTTATTAGATCAAAACTAAATAAAGAAAATACCTGGAAAGCTCTGTGATAAACTTCTGTGTGAAGTTATCTCTCAACCCTGGAATTCTGTGATAACTTTTGGATGAAGCTATCTCTCAGATCTGTATCTCTGTGATAACTTCTGGATGAAGCTATCTCTCAATTTGGCAATAAATCAGTTGATATCTCACAGCCTCTAAATCACACACAATGAAGAGGGAACGTTCTCCACTGCAATGGAGTCCTGGAACCCTTGGCTCAGTCTTCACAGAAGAATTTCTTCAAATCAATAATCAATAATCTATGCATACCCCAATAATGGCCTCCATGTGAAACCCTTATACCCTCAAAAGATATGCTTGCCCTAATTAGGGTTTTTCTTAAATTAGCATTAGGGTTTCTAATTTAAAATTAGAGCAAATAATTAATAATTAATTATTAATTATTAATGAGACCAAATAATTAATATTTGATTAAATCAATCAAATATTAATATCTCCCTCAATATACATCGGATCCTCAAACCGATCGAAGCAGGTGAATCAGGGAGTGATTCCGCATATGACCATACCAAAATAAAGGTGCTCCGCTGCATGTCAAATATCCCTAAATAATAGGAGCATCAATCAAACATGTCTGAAAGACCCTGAATGAAAACCAAATGTAGAAATTCTGTGAATCAAAGTCAATCCAAGCTCCATTATGACCCTCTATCCATCATATTAGCCTACGAAGGTCGTATAATAGGCCAATCATCAAATCTGTCAATGTCCATGAAAAAGGGGACATGACACAAATTAAGGACATCTTAACAAGATTATGAGATTTGATGAATGATTCACAAGAAAATTTGGGACATTTAATGATTCTTAATCTTAATTTACAATATATAATAAACTAAACCAAATTAAATGCCTAGTTTAATTATGAAAAACTAAGATATTTCATATTTTTAAATCTACTTTTTTATTTATTCATTAATTTCACATGGATAATTAAACTAGGTATTTAATTTGGTTTAGATTATTAGTTAATTTTGATTATACATTTGGCTCTTTAAATAATTTATTTAAGTTCATGTGCCCCACTTAATAGGTCCATAGGCCAAATTAACTATTGTGATGTCATAGGATGATTAGGGATGAATCCATGAGAGGTTATTGTTGCATATGGTAGGATACCCAAATTAAGGATGTATTAAAAATATTATGAGCTTTTATGAATGATTCAAAAGAAAATTTGGGACATTTAATGATTTCTAAGCTTAATTTACAATGGTTGGTAAGAATCGGTCTGAAGTTTGGTTGAAAGCTAGTTGTGGCTAGTTTTAGGTGTCTACAATTTTCCCCTATTTGAGAAGATGTTTCAATATATAGGAAAAATAATATATTATCAAATAATTAAATAGGCCATTAAGAATAAAATAAGATAATTATTGAAGAAGAAGATCCAAACAATGTTTGGGAAGCCTATAATGATGCCCCCTTAAGGGAATGACCAACACATACAATTGATGGATAGTCCCTCAAAAAGAAGAAAGAAGAATGAACTTAATCCATGTGTGAGATTAATCAAATTGATATAATTATTACATGCATTTATTTGAAAATAAGTACTAATTTTTCCAAAGGCGATTATAATTAGTAATAAAGGTTGAGACACTAATTTTCCCATAGGCAATTACAATGAGTGGCATAGTCATATGACCTAATTAGGATAGATAAGATGAAACAATGAGTTTACCATAGGTATTTATAATCATTAATATGACCTAAAATAAAGATAAAGAAAATGTTTTTTGATTATGCCTCAATAGGGTAGATTACTAACCATAGCTCAAGGATATAATTTATTGCACATTTTAAAAATGAGTGGGCACAAACATAGATGTGATGGTCTAATGACTGAAGAAGCCACAAACAACCAGACACATAAGGATGCATAAATTGATGAAATATATGATTGGAAGAATAAAAATTTATCAATGGGAATGATTTGATTATACCTACCAATGTGGAGATGTTCATCCTTATTAGCATTGATACAACTAGAATGGTCAATAGGTTGATTGGATAAAGAAGGGTGGGAGTATTTATCAAGGTCACCAAGGAGAAAATTATGTAGCTCCATTTCTTTTAAGAATTCTTGAGCTGATTTTTTCTATAGAATGTGATGATATACCTCATGATAGAACACCATGAGAAATTTGCTGAAATATGCATAAGGACTGACTCTTGATCTAATAAATAATTAAAAATAATGCAACAATGATAAAAAAACCATGATGACAATGTTTATGTATTAATATATATGGACTCAATAATAATGCATAAGGAATTACCCAATGAACACATATATATTAATTCGATGCACAATACTAAAAGTAAACAAATAGGAAAGCAAGAAAGAAAACAATAACTAAGTAAATAAACACACACAAAACTTGAAAGTAAAATCAAAATAAAACATCCTAATAATGGATTTTCCTGAGTAGGGTGGATCAATTATGAATAACCAAGCTTAGACAAGACAAATTTTTTTGTATTTTTTAATGTTTTTGTAAGTTTTGATGTACCTTAACTCATTAGAGATTGATAAGATACCACTCTTAAAACAACAAGAGCATTGGCTTATTTTTATAAAAAAAAATGATAAGAACATATATAAAAGAGGGATTGAGATAACCTAAACATGAATCAATCATTGTCTATGTAGTCCCATTAGGACCTCAAATCACAATAGTTCCATCCACAGAAAAGGAAGGGAGAACCAACTAGGTCACAACATGTTCTAAAAATTAAGACAAATGACAAGGAAAATGAAAATAGTAATGCCAAAGTGATTTAGTAATGCATGGTAAAAGGTGTTATTCCTAATTTCCCCATAGGTAGTTATAATTAAGAAATAATGGCATAGGTCTCTGCTACTAATTTTTCTTTAGGAAGTTATAATTAGTAACACAAGTTGGAACATGGATTTACCCATAAGAAGTTATAATATATGGAACTAATCAATAATAAATGAAATATACATTGATAGATTTAATATCACACTACTTTCATAGACTATCATTTAAACATGAAACTCTAAAACTACTAAAACTTGATCAAAATATCATCTTAGAAAGTGTGGGAAGAATTAAAGGAAGTAAGATAAAAAAGGGTAGGTAGGATGGATAAAAATAGGATTTATTCTAGTAGAGATGACATTGTAGGATGGCATATAGTATGACATTGTTTAGGATGATATGGTATGATAATCAAATCAAATGGTAAGAGGGTTTCAACCAAGTAATAAGGTGAGGTAAATGGTAGGGTATGAAATAACTACAAAGTAAATGGAAAATGAAAATAACAAGGTAAATGGAAAAAGAAAAGGCATTGTAAATGTTTTCAGTCAAGGTAAATGATTCTACTATTCTTATTGATGTGGATATGCACCTCCTGATTAGTGTATGATATAACCATAATAGTCAATCATGTAAATTTCTACCTCACACCTCTTCTAAATAGATTCTCTATCAAGAACCTACTACAGATTTAGATTCCAATAATGATGTGATCTTTGTTATTCATTGATTCTATTTCCTTCAAATATCGAGACAAGGTATCTTTATATCCTTTGAAAATGAAATTATAGCTAGAGATGGTAAATGTGGATAAATTTTGGATGATAGGTATGTTATGGTAATGTAAATGTGGATGATAATGGATGTATAATGGTTGAGAAATAAATGTAGATTGGGATTTTTAGGTACACACAATATTTTTGATTCTAAAATTGACATAATTTTGGTTATGGTAGGGATGAATACTTTTAAATATGCTCTCAATAGGACCAACACATTTTTCTATTATTTGGGATTGAGAGTAGATGAAGTTGTTATGATTTTATATTTTATAATGTCTTCATTAATTAGTGAATAACTATTATGCTTAACTATTGGCACCTTGATGAGGTTTTCACCAATGAAGTTATCTTGATTGTTTGATATTGCCTCCAAGAAGGTTTCACTAAGGAACATTGAATTTTGAATTTTATTTTCTTCTAGTGCCTATAAAAAGTTTTCAATAGAAGATGTTGAGTTTGGATTTTGATTCCCCTTAGTTCCTTTAGAAAGGTTTCACTAGGAGATTATTCTTCTTTTGAATGAATGTGTTCTTGGCCTCTTTGATATTCATCAACTAGTATGTCACCATAGATGTAGTTCTACAAGTTGTTATCCTATCTATCCCAATCGACACTTGTTGTAGGTAGAATGTCAATATAATAACTAGGTTTGTAATGGAATGGAAAGAGGCTACATAATTATTATAGAAGACACTAGGAGAACTTGTGTTATATCTAAAGTAATCATCCTCAAAAACCATAGAAGGATCACAAATGTATTAAAATTTATCAGTGAGGCATGTGTAACCAATATTATAACAACCATGAACATATTTTGATTCTGAAGCTAATTCTAATTCAAGAGACTCTAAATTCATTGTTAAGTCTAACATTGATTCTAATTCTGATGCTAAACTTGATGTTGATTTAAGAATAAAATCTAACTTCAATGTTGATTATTTATCTAGTGTGGATGATTCTATAAAGATGTTTTGTTGAATGTTTGGTTTTGGATAAGTAATAGACTATGATGGCATAATGGGCTCCATAGAGATTGGTTTTCAAAGTGAGACTCCTCAATAATGCGAAAAAGGTCATGAGATAAATCCTTAGAGACTATCTTTTCAAAGGGAGGATCTTAAAAAAAAGGCATATGGTTGAGGTAATGATGTTCCCAAAAGAAATTATAATCATTAATAAGTGACTTAGTAAAGACTAGCTTATCAGAGTCAAACTCCTTGACAACTAGAATATGATCAAAAGGTGATTCATCATAGATTGAATCATCATAAATGGTTATTTAAACAAAAACATCATGGATTGGTTGGTTCTCTTATATTTAGTTTACAATAAATTATAAAACACTAGTTTTGAATATATCTTGGTCTTTAAATGACTAGTTCTATTAGAGAGGTATTGATTGGTTCAGTTGCGGCTAGATGATCCATATGGGTTTTATAAAGTGAGGAATAATTATAAATAAATTATAAATGATCATTATTTTGATAATGGTAGGATTAAAAAAGGTTAGTATATGACCTATGATAGTAACTATAACCCATCAAATTGTGATTGGACAACTTGGTTGGGATAATGAGATACATACTTGGACTGGCTGAGAATGGTAATAGTATGGCATTGTGAATCTTGGTTACTCATATAAGCCAAAGGATAAGTTCTTGGAATGGTAATGGTAGAGTTTTGTGAATATTGGTTGTTCACACAAGTTAAAGGATGAGGGATTGGTATAGAAATGGTTGGGCATTGTAAATATTGGTTACTTACAAAAGCCAAAAGATGAGGTCTTAAAATAGAAATAATAGGACATTATGAAGCTTAGCTTATCTTAAAAGACAAAGGATGAGGTCCTATAATGGAAATGGTAGGGAATTATGGAGCTTGGTTACTTGCACAAGCTAAAGGATGATGTCCTAAAATAGAAATTATAGGGAATTGTGGAGCTTGGTTGCTTGCACAAGTGAAAGGATGAGGTCCTAGAATAGAAATTGTAGGGCATTATGGATCTTGGTTTCTCACAGAAACTAAAGGATGAGGTCCTGATATAGAAA
The DNA here is from genome assembly GCA_037957365.1 of Torreya grandis. Classification (NCBI taxonomy): domain Eukaryota; kingdom Viridiplantae; phylum Streptophyta; class Pinopsida; order Cupressales; family Taxaceae; genus Torreya; species Torreya grandis. The sequence continues at coordinate 4,525,900 of JARHVA010000668.1, forward strand.
TAGTAAGGTGTTTTAGATCTTGGTTTCTCACACAAGCAAAAGGACAAGGTCCTAAAATAGAAATACTTAGGTGCTATAGAGCTTGGTGGCTTGTGCAAACTAAAGGAGGGTTAACAGTATAGGCATGGGATCAAATTTCATGATTAGTGAGATGGTCAACAATGTACATCAACCATAAAAATAAGGTACCATTAAATACTACACTTGAGAAACTTGGATTATTCCCTAGATTGAGGATTGTAAGGAGGATATGGATCTATCTCACAAACCACTTCTTCACCATAGGGGTCTCAAAAAAAGTCAATTTGTGTAACCATTCTATCATAATTTGGGTTGTACATGACTCCACCATAAGTGTAGAGGGACATATCCACATCAATGATAAAATCTCTACAAAAGGCCTAGAGTTCTACAAACTCTTTAAAAATAAACATTATCCAAAGGACAAAATGTTTAAACTTGTTCTGACTTGGTTTAGGGAAGTTATATCTCCAATATGGTTTTTGACAAAACTTGGTATAAAATAATCTAACATCAAATGTCTTAACCAAAAGGTCAAGTGGTTAAATAAAAATTGACATACCAAAATCTAGTTTCAAAGTGTTCCAAAAAAGTCTAATCTAAGAAAAATAATTTTTTTTTAGGTCTTTTGGCCAAATGCAATGTCAAAATCTAGGCTCAAAATAAGCATGTGCTAGGACTTTTGGCAAAACAAGCACAAAAGTTAGACTTAAAAACAAGGTCAGATATTTAATCTAAAAAATCTAAAACACTTTAGTATAAACTAGGTATTCAAAATCAAACATAAAATTGGTCAATTGGCATAAGGCATGAAAAAAAGGCACATGGAAGATAGGTTATTTATCCCAATTAAAGGCAAAAATAATAGTTTTCCAATTAGGTAAAGAATTAACCTAAGTTACACAACCCAAAAGAGAAAGATCGGTGTTTAAGCCCAAAGTACAAAAGGCATAAACATAAATCAACCAATGTTTGAATTTGAAATTGGAAAGGTTAATTAAAAAATCAACTAAGGAAAACTAGGGTTTTTTAAACAAACAACAAGATAGACACAATTGAATGGTATAACGGTGCTAAACAAAGATCCAAAAGGCACACATGGCTTTGGTTTCAAATTAGAATCTTGGACATAAGAAAAACAAGTCTATAAAATGATTTAAGTAGCATAATGATGTTATAATTATCTAAAGATATGATAGATATTTTTTTTTCAAGACTCTAAGGTATAAAAACTTGAAATGAATTGGGTAATGTAACGTTACCATTTTCAATCAAGTGACACACACACAAAGATTTGTCATAATATTAAGGAAAATGTATTGTGTCAAATGGATGGCATAACACCTCCTAAAACAATAGAGTGATGTACAGGACAAGACTCATTTTCATGTGGCATAATAAAAAAATAGAGAGTTAGACTCAAAATACCATGCAATAAAAGATAAAATGACACAAACACCTAGTTATAAATGTCTTAGATCCTAAAACTGATAAGGTTTCATAATACTATTAAATTACATCTATATACATTCTTTTGAGAGGATTTTAAGTGTTAATACAAAAAAAAAGTGCATGAATAATTAGGGTTTTTACACCCCCTCATCTTAAGATATTGTATAATGACATGGAACTTCAAGCTACATGCCCTACATCAATAGTATGTCTACATCAAGTGGGGTTATTTTAAAACTATAGGTTCCATGCATCTAAATGGTCCCAATTGTGTTTAATACTAGAGATTACTCACATCAATTGTGTTTATAAGGGTCTATTCCTTTGCATAGTGATTCCATTTGTGTACTTCTTAGTGGAATCCCCTAGTTAGCCAGACTTGATTCAAGTTTTCATTATGATTCGAGAGGATTATTACTCAACCCCCTATAAATCATAGTATATATGCCCTAATTTATATAACCTACCATGGATTTATTTTGGTATAATTTTGGGAGATAAAACCCTAGGTCAACACACCCCTAAATAGATTGTGGGGAGGTTATGAACTCCTGCTCACAAGTCAAGTTTCATAAAATAAATTACCAAGTAAAAAGACTTTAAAAGTTATGTTTAGATCACCCAAACCATACAGACTTGGGGAGATCCTTAATGAAATTCTTTTCATGCCTTTAGAAAAGGAATAAATTTAAATAAAGAGCACTTTTTGTCACCTAAATTCCCTAAAGCGGATGGGGGGGGGAGAACATATACACATTAATGATTTTATGAAAATAAACAACTTTGAAAGAACAAATATAAAATAAAACACTCTTAAGAGTATGTAATCTAAGTGTGAGTGTTTATTTTATTTCACCAAAGAAAAATGTTTATGAAATTTGGCCCCTTGGCATTTGTTTTTGAAAGATTGAAACAAAATGAAAATGATTTAAATAAAAAGATTCTTAAATCACCAATTTGAAATGTGAAAATTGCAAGTTAGAAGTGTTTTAAATATCTGCTTGTGGCCTTAGGGTCCTGAAAAATGTGTTATAGGGTTTTCAAGATCCTATGAAACATTTATGCAACTTGAATGTACAATGATAACATATTCTAAAAATTTAGGAGAAAACACATGATTTTAAAAAATAGAATAAAAAATGGAGTTTGGATGACCCTAAGCAAAGCTCTAAAAGATGGTCTGTCAACCTATTATTTTACACAGAGACCAACATCGGTTATGGATGATGCACATAGAGGTCAACATCAGTTTTGGGTGGATTGATGTTAGTTTTGGAAGGATCAATGCCAATTCTATTAGAAGCAATGTTGGTATCTATGTAAACTATGTGTGACTAAAAAATATAATATGGAAAATCAAAGTAAAAAAATCCAATTTTTAAGATTCTCAAGCATTCAATATAAAAACTAAAACTAACATTTTTATCTCCTTGATATATGGGATGCTTGAAGGTCCCACCAGGCATGCCATTTATGATCATAGGAATCCAATAAGAGAGGTTAGTAAAATGTTAGTTCAAGTAATAAAAACTTCAATAAACATACTAACACTTACACGCCAAGCCTATATCTTAGAGGTGAGATTAATAACAAAAAGACAAATGAAAACAAAACTAAAATGCAAAAGAAAAAAAAATCCTTTACCTTCCTTAGGATTTCTAAATGTATTTTTGAGTGGCTTGCTCAGCTTGTGCTTTAAAGGGTCTTTGGAAAATGGAGGTGTGTATCTCCTTCTCTCCTTGGAACCATTTATTTGTGTTGGCTTGGTGTGGTTTGGCTTAATATTTTGGCATTATAACATTATTTATATGAATCTCATTCAACAAAACCTGCATTATATCTCTACAATATCCAAGATTTGAATTAATTTGTGCACGATAACTTTGTACCAAAATATATTAAAATTTAATAGGAAATGCATTATATTTATATCAAATGGATATAACCCCAAACCAATGTGAGTTAAGGTGGAGTTTAAAGATGGAATTGGTTCACACATAACCTAAGTGAGTCAAGACTAATCCCAGTAGAGTTAATAGTTGTCAATTAATCATGATTTGCAATGAATAGGCTTGGATCTCCAAAATGAGACATTTTAGGATATTTCCAAAGGTTCTGACAACTCACAAAGGTAATCATGAAAAGCTAGAATATTTCATATTTTTGAATTTCATTTTTTAGTTATTAATTAATTGCATATGGATAATTCAACTAGGGATTTAATTTGGTTTAGCTTATTAAATAATTTTGATTATCTATTTATCTCTTTTGAGATTTGATTTAAGTTCATGTGCCTCACTTAATAGTTCTATAGGCCAAATTGATTGGTGTGATGCCATAAGATGATTAGGGATGAATCCATGAGAGGTTATTATCTCATATGGTAAGATACCCCAATTAAGAATGTATCAATGAGATTTTTAGCTTTTATGAATGATGCAAAAACAAATTTGGGACGTTTAATGATTCCTAAGATTAATTTTTAATGGTTGGTAAGAATCAATCTAAAGTCTAGTTGAAACCCTATTGTGTTTAGTTTTAGGTGTCTACACTACATACAACCATCTCCAACATTCTTAAGCTTAGATTAACTATATTTCCCATCTCAAGAACATTCAAAGCACTCAAACCAACATTCATACTAGCTTCACTTGCACTTGCACTAACACTTAGGTGGGGAGAACTACATTAGGCTTGTTCCCTCTTTAGAGTATTGGTATGTAGACAACTCTCATCATAAAAGGGTGTTGAGGATGTCTAACCTACCCCACTAAAAACACACTTAGCTACTTGTGGCAAATAGATGCCCTAACAACATAGAGGTTTAGTGTTTGCATAAAAAATTAGTTAAAATAGGTCACCTATATGGAATCAAAACTCATGCACACAGTGAGATGCTTGACAAACCCAGACATAGGTGCACCTAAAAGCTCAAAATTGTTCTACATAGAAGACAATAGTGATAAAATAGGGAAACTAATTCCATATGGTACTACTTTTTAATTAAGGTGCTAGTATCAAAAAAGGTTTTTGACACCTAGATCTTGTCCATGACACTCATATGATCTAATTATCTACATCATTTGTTTTTATTTATATAAAGGTCAAATTAAGTCAATTATATTACAAATCAATGGTTTTATTTATTACATATTTATATCATGATTTAGTATAATCAGACCTTTGACAAGCTAGGGATTAAATACCATAAACTCTAAAAAGTTAAATCATTTGGTGAACTTGACTTGCTTCAAATATTATACAAAATTTAAACCTAGATAAACCTAAAGTTTATGTTTCTAGTCTTCTAAGACCCACTCTTAGATTTTAGATATCTAAAATTTTCTAATTTTTATTTCATATAATCATGGTAATAATGATATATGAAGTTTATCATTTTTTAATACAAAGTTTTCTAGCTTCCTTTGCATGCTTGTTTCCTTTCATTTGGAATGAAATCAAATATGACATAAACACATATGTACATGATGCTTTATATTAGTTAAAATGTATGTCATATTTAATTATATCTCTAGCATGTTATTATTCACCTATGTGTGATTCAATTATGAAATAAATCCTTAAATACATAGAGGATTAATTACAATATAGTTTATTGGAATTAATCCTTAAATTTAATACCCTACCAACTAGGTTTCAAGTTTCAATGTCATATCTTATACACAAGAAATAATCTCCTTCTATTCCTCATATTTATGAGGGTGATAGCTACTTTCCCTCTAACTAGGTCCATGCTATCACTCCTCCATGAGATAACACAACCTATAATATTGTTACTAGTTCCCATACTCATCCTATCCATGCCTCCACATATTCTCTAAAGGGTTTTCACCTAAATGTTCAATTAAAAGGAACTAGGGTTTGTACTTGTGAGAATATAAGGGATCAAATTATCATTATAAACATGATAATATCAGAATTATAGAATCAAATAACATGTTTAAAATATTAACAATATGCTAGTGTTCATCATGTATATGCATCTACACCTAACAAAGTTTTGCCTATCACTCTTTCATATTTAAATCATAAAGTACAAGATGAGAAATGCAATCAAGATCAATAGGATACACAAAATGGGAAATGGGACACTCTCCCTCCACTTAAAAATGAAAATATTATACTCAATAAGGATGAAATTTTATAGAGTTTCAGATATAGACTTTGAGAATAGCCCCATGATCATGCATATATTCTAGAAGAAATAATTGAAATAAAAAATAAATCAAATAATGGTTAATATTCTACTCCCTAGGATAACAATATTATTTCACCTACTTTGAGGGAACTCAATTTTTGCAATAACTTATTTTAACTTGAAAAAAATTATTAGAAGCTATACCTCATATGGCTATTTCCTCCTCTCTAAATGTTCAATCCATTATGGATGAGATTCATTCTCAATAGGCTATGGTGTTACATATTGAAAAGGGAGCTACTAGGCCACAACATGCCTTAAATTCTCATGTTATTTTACATACACATTTAGAACATAACATAGCATCAACTCATTTTCCATCCAGATTCATGGCACTTAAGATTACTTTGTATGATGTTAAGGGTGACCCAAAACACCATATACAAGCTTTCCATATAGAATTTTTAGACTACCTATCTAATTATTGGATACTTACTAAGTTGTTCCCTTAAATTCTAAAGGACTATGACTTACAATGTTTTCTATTATCTTCCAAATCAATCTATCACTACATTCAATCCATTGATAGATATGTTTTTAGTATACTTTTCAATTAACATCAGTGATAATATCTCATATGCTCAAGTAGCATAACAGAAGCAAAAATCTAATGAGCCTATTATAGAATGTCTTACGATATAAAAATATATTGGCAAAGATGACTAGCCCCATGGAAGATAGAGAACTTCAAGACTATCAAATAGAGCTTACTACTAGCATTGCATGAAGCTGTCTTGTTTAAGAAGTTTCCAAAATTCATAGATTTATGCCACATAGTGAAAGAAATGGAAGGCAACATTATATCAATGGGTAAATTAAAGTAAAAAAATAGATTAGATTCAGTTACTAAGATTTATAATAATCCTCCATAAAGGGCCACTAAAAACAAGAGTGATCAAAAGGACACAATTAACACAACTTTAAATCCACATCCTCATCTAGTATTATCAGTTCCTCCATGAAGAGTTTTCACTAACCTTATAGAATCACCAAAACATGTTTTATAATAGCTCCTAGAATGCAATGCCATATCTCTTCCTCCCATCAAAGAGGTTGATAGACATGACATCTTCTAAATAACTATGATTCCAATGCATTATGTGACTACCATAAGGAACAAGGCCATACTAAAAACCAATCCATCACCTTAAAAACATATGATATAAGATTTAACAAAGGCCAACATCATTTATGTGGACATACCCATGGAGGGAACTACAGTTCAACAAATGGAAGCTAATGAATTGAAGATATTCTCAGATCCATTTCCAAAGCATAAACTTAATGAGCTAGGGGTCATTTTAGGTGTTCACTATATGTATCAAGGACATCCACCACTAGCATCATATCAAAATACTAAAAAGGATACACCCCCCATACATAATATCATTGTTGTGTATCACACTAAAATATTAGCTAGACTACTGATCACTTTATCAGAGTAGGAGATTGTTGATGATGATTTATATTTATATGCACTCCTTGTATGAGCCTACATTGATCATCATCCTATTTAGAGTGTTATGATTGACCCATTTTCAATAATTAACATGTGAAATATCACACTTATATGACATTTGGGTTATTGATAGCATGACATTTATCTGACTAGCATAATTATTCATGGTTTTAGTGCCATGTTTAGAGCTCCATTAAAGAGATTGTACTTCCACTATAGGATGGACCAGCATATGTAGACACTAGATTCTTAGTATTATCTAATACAAGAAAATTTGACATTTTATTTGGTAGTCCATGGATACAATATCTACAATCCATTCCATCCACTATTCACATATGCCTCAAGTATATACATGTTAATCAAGTGATCATAGTTGATGGTCTTTCATATGAGTATCTTTTACCTATCCCATAAGAAGTCACACCATAGTTACCAATTATAGTTTAAATCATAATCCCCATTATTAAACCATAGAGTTTAGTGGAACCACCATTGCATGTGAGGTCTTCTCCTATAGTCTTACCACATATGCATACTCTCCCATGAAGACCATTATTAGAGAGACCCATGTGTCAAAGATATGTTAAAGATTCTAGAAGGACTCCCTATAATCCTTTTCTTCCCATATCAATGTTATTGAGTTCTCAATATTCTTAGCATAGGGCACCCATGCCAACTACAATATCTTATACCAGATGGATCCCTAAGACCCCTATAGTTCACATGACACCATAGCCAACTTCATAGATTCCTAGCACCACAACATAGGTAGTGTCAACTATAGATCACTTAGTATAGAAGGTTTTAGGACATTAATTACTTTTTCACAAAACACACATGATTACTATTCCTTTATTTGACATAGGCCACATTGATAGTGAGTCTCCCATGAGACTCATTAGTTAGTATGCTCCTCCCTTATTGTACATAGTTTACTTATTTCTGGCTCCTTGTATATAGTTTCATTTTCATGTTACTTGTACATAGATTATATCAATAAAAAAAATAAAATAAAAATTATAATATACTAAAATAAAAAAAAACATTCAAATATTTACTTAGAAAATGTAAATTATAGATTGTATGCATTTCCATATTTACACTTCTTATATTTTCCAAACACTACATATGCTAGTTATCTTAATATAGTCAATTTTTATCATACATACATGATTTACTTGTTATTTTTGAGTGTTCATAAATATTTATAGGACCCAGATCCACTCCACAAATCTAGTTTTACTACTATCTACCTAATGGGGGCATATACATAGATACATAGATTCCTTATTTGATTTATTCAGCCATTTGGGGGAATCCTATACATAGTTTTGAGTTCTAAGTTACATATTTATAAAATATACATCATAGATTTAGCATTTTTATATTTTTATCTTGATCATCATACACTACTTAGTCTTATTACCAAATATTACTACTTTAGACTTAGTTTATGTACATCTTTACTCTTAGATAAACTTATACCACATGTTTATGCATACTTTTATTTCTAACTTTATTAGTGTAGACTTGATTGTACCTCTATGCTTTTAAATCTATTAAAAGGGATTTGAATATGTCATTTATCTATGTCTCTATGCCACTTCTTTTCCTTGTATGTATTATTTGGAAATATGCCCATGTCATTGTGTCTACCTTATTAATTATGTATGCAGACATTTGAACATGTCTTTCCATGTGGCTCTAAGCAAATTTAATTGTTTTTTGTGTATGTTAACATTTAAACATGTCCTTGTATGTATTAATTTCTCAAATTTAGTGACATGTGCCCATGTCCATTTTATTGTGTCCTCTTTCCATTTTTTTTGTGCCTCATGTGTGTTGTATGTATTATTTCTTATATGTGTCATGGCCATGACACTTATTTCCTACTTGTTACAAACTCTTGTTTTAGATGCCATGAGAGACCTCAGGCATCTACCCTTCTTACTTGGGTGCCATGATGGACATCATGCCCCATACCCTAGGTAAATATTTAGTTATTACTGAGATTTGTTATTCATATACATTGTTATATCGATCTTGACAACCTTGTGGATTCTAGATATAACATACATCGTACACTAAAAAATTATACTCTGATTAACTTACATTATGATATTATGTATGCACATTATATTGGTTTGTTATGTGAATATCATATATTATTTAGACAACACACATTTTATAGAGCTTCTTATTTTAAGGTCAATTATTGCATAGGTTAAACAACTCCCATTAAAAGAGGGGGAATTCATAGGGTTTTGTCATAGATATCAGGCTATCTAAATGCATTTAGAGTACTATTTTCATAACATAAACATAAAATATAGAAATCAATTTTAGGAAAACATAGTGGGAAATAGTGACATAGAGACTAGTTTCAATTTCATAGAAATCTAAATAATTGGCATTAGCACCCAAATTAGGAGATTAAATTTTAGATTTATTGAGTGGATGAAGATCCAACATTTATAATTCTAGTTATAGTTACACATCTTCAATTACATTAGACGATTTTAGTTTTAGATGCATCTACAACACATGGTTAGGCATTGATGGAGTCATAGTCTATTTGAGTTATTAATCCACCCACATAAGAGGGTTGAACACACCATCAATCAAATCCATGTTATTCACATGTCATGATCCACCAAGTAAGGGTGGGTAATTATGGAGTCAAAACTAGATTGAGTTCTTGTGGCATCCAGACATGGGGATTGAGCAAGCCATCATCTCAGTCCAAGTTATTCACTAATTGATCACTATCCATATGCACATACACATGTTATCACCAATTTTATGCTTTGGTTCGTGTACCCAATGAGTTGTATTCATTACTTCCCTCTCTATTATATCTTTACTCAATTTTGTATTTGCTTTTGATATCTCTCAAGTAAGGATTTATTTATGCATGTTTTATTTGCGAGATAAGTAATGGATCTATTTCACATACTCATATCTAGATTCATGGGATTCACCTCTTAGGTAAGTCTAAGTATGATTATTTTTAATTTAACCTATTCAATTCACTTTTTTGCATTTATGTAATAAAGGAGGGAAATGTAATCATCTAAAATTGACACTTGAGTGCTAAGAGTGTTAATTGAGACCATGCATCGATAGCTTAGCCCTAGACCTATCTTAGGACATATTTAGATACTTATCTAGCCTTCTTTTAGGACACACACATCCCTAAACATCTCTAAAGTAATCCCAGATCCTCACTTTAACATCTTAGCCCATAGTGCCTTAGGTTTTACCACTTGGACACTAGGGCCATAATTTGGATAGTATCACCCCATGGGGTTAGTGTCATAGTTTGGGTGTTATTATCCTGTTCCTACCTTTTGTTACCAATAAATATATTTTAAAATAAACAACCACCTAGGGTTGGCCTAAACATTTTTTTAAGAGCCACACAAGCACCAGAATAATATATATACTAGAATTTTATCCCTTTATCCAATATATGGAAATTAGATGCAAATTACACAAAAAATTAGAACAAGTTGTACACAATCAAGGTTATCAATCCATATTATACCCTAATTATGTATATAACCATATACATCATTCCTAAGCTTAGATTACTTAGATTCAAAGTTTAAAAAACATTCAAAGCACTCAAATCAGAATTCATACTATATTCAATTGCACTTGCACCAATACTTAGGTGGGGAGAACTACATTAGGCTTGATCCCTCTTTGAAGTATTGGTATATAGGCAAATTTTATCATAATGGGGTGTTGAGGATGTCCAACCTACCCCACTAACAACACACTATATTGCTTATTCTAACTAGATGCCCTAGAAACATGAAGGCTTAACGTTTACATAAAAAATCAATCAAAACAAGTAACCTATAGGGAATCAAAACTCATGCACACATGAACAGGCTTAGTATACCCAAACATAGGTACACCTACAAACTCAAAAAAATTCTACACATAAGGAACTAATGAAAAAATAGGTACAATAACACCATATGACACTACTATCCAATAAGGGAACTACTATCTAAGAAGGCTTTTAATTCTTGAATCCTATCTGTGATACTCAGATAAGCCTTTATCCTAATTTTTAGCCTCTAGATCTCTCATCTTAGTCAATTTATAGATAATTACTTGTTTAAATCATTTATTTATATTTTAGAAAGGTAAAACTTAGTCAATTATGTTACAAATTAGTGGCTATATTTATTGTATATTTCTATCTTGCTTTACTATACTCAAACCTTTAACAACCAAGGGGTTAAACACCATAAACCTTAAAAGTTAAATCAATCATATAGAGAAACCCACCACGTGTTTCTCATGATATAAAATGGGTTTCATTAAATGATCAATGTCCTAGTATTATTCCACCTACACAAAATATTCTATGACATCCTCATGCATATAAGTATTTTGTTATATCACAAGCTTAGATTTTAAATTCAAACATGAGACCCAAGATTACACTGGTATATTGTGTAGAGTTCATTAGGCCTATGTATTATCCAAAACCTATTGATTTTGAGTCTGTTTAAATAATCATTGGTTAGTATCGTTAACTCTCTATCTCATTTTATACATGAAAAAAGACAAAAAAACACAAATATTCTATTTTTTTTAAAAAAATTAGGACTTATAAATGATTAGTGTAGTTTATTTGCATTAGTTAATTTGTGCTTAGTATACTCAGTATTTATCTATATATCTAGTTTATATCAAATATTATTCAAAAGTGTACATGAGTGAATATAGAACATACATGTTTCCATTTTTAGACACAATTTTAGGTCATTTAACTATCTTATACCCATAAATGTTGCATAGATAAATGCACTCTACCTAGACATTAACATGCTATTCTATTATCTAATTCTATCATACTCATCCTGGTGAACATATTCTCTACATTAGCAAGTCTAAAAAATTCATAGGCCTCATAAAACTTATTTATACATCATCAAGTTCATTGGAGGCATACTTTTTTACATGTTATATCATTCTTTGTTTATACCTATTATTCATACTTAAATTCAATAGATGTGTAAAATCTATTGATACTGTTCACTTACATTCACATTATTATCTTACTAGATACTTTACTTATTAATTAAAATAATATTATGAATTACATATGTTGATTGATTACACTTATTCATGTATGATCTTTGTGTTTGATTCTATGCTTTATGTTTTGTGTATGTTTAATAATTTTGATTATGGGCATTTAAACATGTCCTTGTGTGTGGATCTAAGCCTTATTATATGATCCTATGCATGTGACTGGCATTCAAATATTTCCCTTGTATGTGGCTCCTTGGCCTTTTATTAAGTGCTTTGTGTGTTTTTGCATGTACTCTTTGTGTGTGTGCATGCATCATGTCCATGCCACTTTTTTTCTCTTGTTTGCCTATTTTTTGGTTCCATGATGGACACCATTCATCTTCCCCATTATTTATGTTTTGATAAATATAATGTATCCAATCATGTGTATTCATTAATTTTTATTATATTTGAATGTTTTCTTATCTTCATTTCAAGTTATGCATGAAGCACAGTTTGAAGTTGTGGCCTAAATTAAAGGTTGTTATTCATACATAAGTTTAGGTACACACTTTTACTTTTACTCTAGTAATTTTACTTGGATGCATCACTAGACTATAAAGGTAAAATTAGACACATAAATTAAAATTTATTTCTAAAATAAGTTTCTTGTAATAACTGCTTATACATACTTATCTCATGCTTAATTCCATGGTCCTTAATCACCCTTCCATCATTTTTTATGTGGATAAACCTTAATTATTAATTAAATTATAATTTTGATGTTCTTATTATGCATTACAAAAAAAAAAAAAAAACTTTCATACTGATAGACAGTTCTATTTTAGTTGTTTATGCTCTCTAAATAAGACAACCCTATCTGGACTATCATGTTCCTTGGTACTATACAATCCCACCAACCACATCCTCCCACCAAATAAAAACTCTTCTATCAAATTTAAATTTACTTAATGGGTCATCCCACACATTTCATGAGTCTCATCCAAAATAATTCCAAAATGATCACTATAAAACCACATTTTCAAGTTATTATCCACTAGAGGATCATATGATTAAAAAACATTAGAACATCTAATTTCACATTAAGATAAAAACATGATTTTTTCCAATAAACATTACACACAACCATTATATACATAAGCTAAGTATACATACACCTCCAAATTCACATGTCATCATTTAATTACACAAGGATTATAGTAACATTTAGCATTTTGCACTAGTATTTCACACACATGACCATATCATGGGAGAACTACATGGAGTATTGGTATGTAGGTAGTTCTAAACATAGAGGGTGTTGAGGTCTATCAAAACTTCAACCTCTAACCCATTTTTCTATTTTATCCATTTATCATTTGTGGTTAATTTATCCAAGGTTACAAGTGAAGGATAAGGTACATAATGGTTTTCACAATAGATCGATAGCTCCCACATAGTCAAATAGAATATATAGGAGAATAAAATATGTCACATTAGTTTCATAGAGAAAACCTTCACATGAAATTGATGAGACCTAAGAATTCCAGTGTAGGTTTCCCCTATCTAATTTCAATGGCCTTGTCCTAGATCTAAGTGAAGTATTTATCTTGATTCACAATGTCATTTCACAATCACACAATTGATTTTATAGTTTCACTTATAGTCCTGCATTATTATTTTCTAAGTTATTGTCTTATGGAAATTTTATGATTTTATCATATTTATAAATTTATAAAGTCCTAAATGATTTGGGTCTTTATTGCATATCTATAGCATTATAGTTTTATGTACAAGTTTGTCTAATTAGGATTTAATATCTCTTAATTCTTAAATTTGATAATAATAGGCTATGGGGTAGGTTTTTGAGGAATGTCTTTGATTGAATATGATTCTCATATGGAATACCCAAAACTATAAACACATAGTTACTATAGATATAATTCACATATTGGTGTATAAAATATGGTACTGCATGAATCTTATGTATTCATATACAACCTAGTAACATGTTTATTGATGTGTATTTTATGCACACCATAGGTTAGGGTATTCACCCTCTCATTTTAGGTCACCAAGCTATGACCCAATACACAATTTGCATTTTTCAATTCTCTAATGGATCCTAGTGGTGGAATATATTGGAATTTCATTGTGGCCTTACACCACTTTAAAATTAACCTATGTGATCAATTAACACTTATGAATAAAACACTTGAAGCTAACCAAAAAATGAATATTTACAATGATCATAATCCTATAATATAGTGAATTATATCTAATAAAAAATAAAAAAGGGAGGGAAGGGTATGTCAAAAAATAAGGATTTTAGATCTCTTCTTAACTATTTCTTAGTGAATAAATCATAGTGTAAAATCCATTTCTATAATAAAAAATATTAATCAAACCCATTTTTCCAAATATAATTTTTTAAAATATGGTGTAAGACCTAAATGATAAATGGTTAAGTGAATATATGTGTCCCAAATTATATAAAATGATACATTACAAAAAAATATCATACACACACCCATCCAAGTAATTAAAAGATCATAATTTATCCATAGAAATGATCAGAATAACAAAACATAATCTAATCAACTCATAAAAAGAAGAAAATAGATTTAAATAATGATCATTTGTATAAACAACAAGTCTAACATTAATTTGAATGATAAAGAATAAATTTTATAGACTTTTAGATCATATATATGATCATATAACATCCACATCAATTTCCTAACCTACTCACTATTTCCAGTTTTATAGGTCTCTAATATTTTGAGTTTTCATAGAAAATTCCTTTCTATGGGATTTCACATAGAAATTATCTCTCCATGTAATATGATTATTATAGAGTATTTATAGATAAATTATGTGAACTAACACATAATAATTAAAACATCATAACATTATTTTTCACTATCAAATGCACATTTGCAATGGTGTCCACTAACACATTTTAGTTAAATATTCTCCTTTGTGAAAAATATTTAATTTTATAATAAAATTTGGTGTCCCTATGAGTTTAACAATTTTAGGATAACTAGAAAAACAATACCATGAAAATGTCACATGGTGTATTTTGGATTTAGTCATATTTGAATTGATCATCAATAATTAAATTTCCTTTTGAGAGTTTACTTCTATTTTTTGATGGTATATGGATCACTATACAATAAATAGTCTAAAGACTATTTATAATGATAACAATCACTTTATGTATTTGGATGAAATTTGACCTTGTATAAATTTATTTCCTTGAGCCACACTAATGAATCATAGCTACCCACATGGTGAGATCATGTTGTGTGTTCCTTCATATGGTCTTATTTTTCATTTACAATTTCACATGCCCTTATTTTTATAGTGACTTCTTAAAATGATGCATGTAGAGGTTTCCCATTATTTAATATGATGTGTAGCCAAAATAGAGGCATCTAAAAACTACTTGTGAATTTTTTGAAATGGTGATGTTATGACAAGTACCAAATTTAACCTAAAATTCACATAGAATTACCACCATCCATGTGGCATGATCATAGGATATCCTTTGAATTTGACTAACACCTTCATAAGTGATGCATGCCAATAACTTATTGGATCGGACTCACAAAGCTCCTCAGGCTTATTTTTTTTGTGGTTACTTTATATTCCTATTGATTACAAACTTGTTGAATTATCCATTATCCCTATGAATTCCCACACATATGCTCTTTTGTTTAAACCTATGATCAAAATAATAAATCATTATTAATATAAAAATATAAAACCGTACACAATATTTTCAAGCCATTTTAATAAAAACCACAAAACATAAGGCACAATGTGATATTTTAGATAGTCACTATTCGTAGGATCAAACTTATGGTCAAAGGATAAGTGGTATCATCCTATTAGCCATAGGGTCATGGAATTCAAAAGTTGATATACAAATTACACAAAATTTTTGGGTTATTAAATCCAATATATAATTTTAATGGTTCTATTACTTTTACTAAAATCCAATATATAATTTTAATGGTTCTATTACTTTTACCAACTGAGCATAGTTAAAATGGGTCCCTAAACATCTTAATACATCATGCGTTATGACCAAAATTACACATGAACATTGATCATATAGCCATAATGTTTGTTTAAAAAGTAAGCCTAACATTTAATTCAGACCCATGAAGGTTCATTCATTCCATCCTATATTGTAATGAATCCATGATTATTTAGATCACATGGCCATGCGCCTAGACACATGACAATGAAAAAGTGGCTATAGAATGAAAAGATTCAAGGGGTTCATGGAATTTTTATTGAAGAAATATTATAAAATATTTGTAGACTTGTTAAAATTTGTGATATGATTTAGTTTAGTGATTGGGTTTATGGCTTGGGAAATGTAAATGGTTTGCAATAATACTAAGTGAAAACATTAAACATAGACAAATATAAGTGGCCACTATAATATTTAGTGTATGTGTGTAAAGTGATTGTAAATATCAAACTTAGGATTAGTCTAAATTATAGAGGATGCAAGTATAAAATATGATCTTTAAGTGAATAATGTTAAATAATAGTGACCATATAGTTAACTTAATAAAATCCAAACTTAGATTAGAAGGGTCATGACGCTAATTGGAATTGAAAATAATTGTGAAAAATATGAATTAACTTGGTTTAAAAATTAATATAAAAATAATTTTATAGATAAAGGGTATCTAAATTATTCAAAATTAGGGTCCCTATTTCTCAAAAAGAATTGGGGCATGTTGGTGAGAAAAAAAATGACACGTGGGGAAACACTATTAATTATTTAAAATCTAGAATCTATGGTTTTAACTCGAGTGGAAACCAAGTAATCATATAAATTAATTTAATATTTTCAAATATATATGTGAATGTTATTTACATATTAATCACATAACATACTAGGTTGCCACATCTCAAAATAGTCAACAATGAGTGAAAATGATTCATTCACTTTACTAAATATTTCTAATATAGTGCAAGATCAATCACTTGATCAAACTTTATGATGGGTATTTTTAATTTTTATATTTTTTATATGAATGGTATTTGGGGGAATGTTGGGTATTTATCTATTGTCATCTAGAAATTTATTATAATGACAAAGTAACATTTGGCTCCACTCAAGGTATTACTCTACTACTAGCTAGGAATCTGTATCTCCAATTGAGATTACCCAAATCACCCTTATAGGAGATAATATTAAAAATTTCACTAAATTTTTCATATTCTCCCTTTATTATAATTTTGTTTTTTATATCTAAAGTTTTGGGAACCAATATTTCCAAGGTGAATGGAAAACCATAAACTTTAATTACAAGTGATCTGTACACGAATTTCCCATATTCCTCAAGGTAATGTTAATATGTTAGTGCACAATTATGATTCTTTATTAATGTAAATTTTTTACTTAATTCATGTGAAAGTTCTAAAATAAATTCATTTATATAATTAGAATATAATTATATCAAGAATGATAAATAGTGTTCACTCAAAATCAACCTTTTTACTAAATTTTAAAATATTTTTACCATGATCCATCTCTTTTCCACTTGAATGAAACTATACACTATATGGATTTGTACATAGTGAAATGTTGAAATGTCTAGAAGGTTTGGAAGTGATTTGATTTATCATAGGTGGATACTAAGAAGGATTTATTTAGTTTCTCTTTTATTTTTTCTTCAACCAGACTTGTTGAACTAGTATCCATTGAAAATAAACTAATTTAAGGAAACTCTAAAATGAATAAACAAAATGTTGAAACTATGAAATCCAAAACAATGAATAAAAACTTATCTAAACTAATTCTACCATAAACATTTACTATCAAAATGGAATGGTAAATATGTGAAATTTGTGCAAAACAATTCTCATTTCTTGGTAAAATAAAATATTTACCATTCATAGATATCAATTTGTATAAAAAATCATTTTATTCTTTCCAAAATTAAATGAATTTATTAAATTAAAAAAATCATGTATTCATTTTGAAAACGGTGATCCTTTTCAACTATGAAGTCAAATTAAACATTGATTTTATATATAATTAGCTCAAAATCAACATATAAAAACATATGTGATTATTTTACCTAAAAATCAATGAGAATTTTAATAAATACCAGATCTTCAATATTTGGATTAACTACAAAACAATCCTATTCTTTCACTTTTTCTTGCTTGTATATATTATGATCATGAGGGTTTGAGATATATTGGATTTCATCACCATTTTAAAATTTTTATTCTTGATCAATCATATGATTAGTTTCAAGTATTACAACTTTAAGATCTTCACAAATAGGAAAATAACTTACCTCAAGAATTTAGAACAAATCCATCATGTCATCATCCTTAATATTTTATTATTATTGATGACATTCTTTCTAAAATATTATGTATTATTCATCTACAAGAAGGTTATATCCTTGCTAAAAAATAAAAAAAAATCCATGTTATATTGGTGATTCTATAAATTTGGATATTCCTTGTTATTTAAAATGCCCCTTTCTATTTAATTGTCATCTTTCAATAAACTATCTCCAAAAATTTTGGTGCAAGAAATAATATTTTCTTTGCTTTATTTTGATTCCTATGCATCATATTTAGAGTCAAAATATATTTAAAAAAAAAATTCATGGGCCATACATTCATTTGTATCTATGCCAAGTGCTATGGTTGGTTCAACATGAATATTTGTACATGATTCAATATTTTTAATGTGAATAAAATTATAATATAAATGATTAATCATTGGAAAATTCAAAATTTGTTAGATTTTGTAATAATCTATTATGAAATTCTTGTATTGAGATAAATTATCTCATGAAAATCATTTATATATTAAGGAAATAATTTATTTTTCACTTGGATTAATTCTTCATAACCTAAATCAAGCTGTTAGTATCAGATCTTCTTATAAACATAAAAATAATGGGATGTAGAGAAAAAAAATATAGAATGACTAATTCATTGGGTCTAATGTTGATTGGAATATGTATACACCTAACATTTCAATTTTATCACTTTAAAAATAATTAATCTTTTAGGGGATTGTTAGCACATCAATCTCCTTAAGTCCATACCTTAAAGGGTGCACCAAGAATGAGGTGGGATCCAATCATTATAATTTGTGAAATATATTTGCATAAAATTCAATCACATCTCCATTAATATCAATATGTACTCCTATGAGTCTCTCTATCTTACCTCTCCATATACTTTTTGTTTAGTCTTGATAGCCACCTTATATTCTTAGTGTATAGGCCAAGTTGTTACAATTTATTTTGTACTTCTCTCTCCTTGTACTTTATCATCTAGGCCAATACTATCAACTTTGATTTAGGTGTTATTTTTGTGTTTTGGATCCAAATATATATGGCTCATATTTCATTATTAAACCATATAAAACATTCATCTACTCTTCTTGCACTCACATTTCTAATTCTAAGTAGTATTTGGAGGAGTTAGAGGTTAGAATCTTATCTTGGATCTCTATTATTACATAAGGTCTCTAAATCTCAATAAGAGTCATGCTAAGGAGGTGTTCCAATATTTGAAGTCCCAAACTAAAGATATATAGGTATTCTTCTTATCATTTGAGGTCTTCAACCTACAACATATTTTTTAAAATGCTACTTGAGCTAAAGGGTAAGACTGAAATGTCGAAGGGCCCACCCAAAGGTACGCATCTTTATCCATATTCTCCATGATTTATTTAATAATTATATTAGATATTGTTTGATTATTGTTATTTTTAATGTATATATTTATACTTGCCTATACTCTTCCTTATATCAAATAATATGGGGGTTGATTTGTCATACCATTATCACATTAGGTTTCATAGACCTCCCATTAGTTTACCATTATACCACTCATTTTATTATTAATTTAGTGTTGATAACTATCTTAGATTAGAATACACTTGTTTATCAGTTCCTTACTTGCATAATCCTTGATACACCCCTTTTTATCATTTTTACAATGACTAATCTATATTGATCCTTAGTGAGATATATAACATAGGTAATAGAAATAGGTTTTATAACCTTTGCTCTTAAAATTTCAGTGTATATTATCCTCTTCTAGGTTTACAACTATTATGGGTCCTTACCAACCTTTCAAGTATATGCATGATCTATTTTTATGACCATATTTGAGTCCTAGTCTATTTAGATAAAGATGATAGTTATAGGTCATCCTACCCTATGTATATAAAATATTCTTAAATATCTTATAAAAATTAAATTTTAAATAACTTAATGACTCAATTGAACCTCTCTTGATCTTAACTAGCTGATTAAAGAAAATAAGGATCAATAATCTAGACAAAAAGTAGAATACATGCATCTTATATATCTTGCCAACAACTAATTAAACTAGAAGTTAAACTTAACAAACAATTGTGTTATATATTATCTACTATGAATGGAAGAAATCTATTATATATATATATATATATATATATATATATATATATATATATTCTTGATCAACATTGAATATTCCTAGAGAAAATTTGAGAAAAAGAAAAGAATATGTTATTCAATAGTTCTATTATTTTAGAAATTTGAAAGAAATTTTAAAGCACTTTTTGGAAACTCATGTTGAATACTAGTGATGTTTATGGTTGTTTCAAAAACCAAGGAATGTTTTTTTAAATTTTATAATATTTAATATTTAAGGATTTTCAATATTTGATGGAAACATTTAACCATAAAAATAGAGAGGTAATCACCATATTAGATCTCAGATCAAGTCCTCTAGCACCAATTTATTTTGATGGTCACATTTGGGAACAAAATGAAAGATGAAACAAATTAGAGAATTAACCAAAAGGTCACTAAGAGCTCAGAGGTTCAATCCTTCCTTGTAGTACTAAAAACCCTTTGATGTGGGTTTTATACAAACCATAGGCTAGAAAATTCATAAACTTGTTTTAAGATCACAAAGATATGATCCATGGCACAAGTTAGATTTTTTAGTTATCCAATGAATACTAGTGGTGGAATAGACTGGTATTTAAATATGGCCCCACACCTCTTTAAAATTGACCTATGTGATTAATTGACACTTGTGTATAAAAACACTTGAAACCAATAAAAACACTAATATTTAAAATGATTCTAGTCCCACTATATAGTGAATCAAAGATGATTAAAAAAAATATTAAAATGGAGGGAAGGGTTGGGTAGAAAATAAGGATTTTATATCTATTATTCTCTATTGCTTAGTAAATAAATCACAATCCAATCTAATGCCATAATAGCAACTATTTGTTAAAACTAGTTTGCTAACCTAAATTTAATCAAATACGATGTGAAACCCAAATGATAAATGGTTATGAGTGAATATTGGTGGCCAACATTATTTAAAATGATTCACTATAGAAAATTACATATACATCCATCCAAAAATATCAAAAGATCACAATTTATCCATAGAATCAATAATAATAACATATCACAATATAATCAACTCATAAAAAAGAGGCAAACAAATTTAAACAATGATATTTTATACAAATAAATAATATAACATTAATATAAATGTGAATGGGAAATTTGATATAATTTAAGAGCATCCACATGCTCATAGAACATCCACACCAATTTCCTAAGATTCTTGTTGTCTTTAAGATTGCTAGTCTCCAATATTTCTCTGAATTTTCACAAAAATTCATTTGTGGGATTTCATGAAGAAAATCTATCTCCTTTTAGTAGGCTTATTATAAAGTATTTATATAGAAATTGTGTAAACTATTGATTCATAGATAATTCATCATATCATTAAATTTATATTAATATATGCACATTTACAATGGTGGCCACTAATTTTTTAATTAAATATTTTTCATTGTGAAAAATATTTAATTTTATAATAATTTTTGTGGTCCCTTGAATTTAATAATTTTGGGATCACTATAATAGAAATATTATCACAATGTCATATGGTGGATTATAAATTTGATTGCATTTTAAGGGACCACTAATAATTAATTTTTTTTTGGGGACTTGATCACTATTTGTTGATGGTAGATAAATCACTATACACAAAATAGAATTGGGACTATTTAAAATGAAAACAATCAATTTATTTATTTGGGTGAAATTTGGGTCTTAATAACTTTATTACTTTAGGACACACTAGTGATTCTTATCTACCCATGTGGCATGATCACATTGTGTGCTCTTTCATGAGGTCTTTTTTATCTTTGTAATTTCACATGCCCTTATTTTTTCTATGACTTCTTGGAATGATCCACATGGTGGCTTTTAATTATTTATTTTGATATGCACCAAAAATAGATGCATTATAAACTACTTCCCATTTTTAAAAAAATGGTGGCAAGTTGTGTCAAATTTAGCCTAGTGTTCACTAAGTATCACTACCATTTACATAGCATGATCAAAATATATTATTGAATTTGTCTGGTACTTTTGGGAGTGACACATGATAATAACTTATTGCCTTAGACTCAAAGATCTTATTGAGATTTTTTGATCGGTGGTCACTTTATATTCTCATTACTTACATACCTATTGAATTATCCATTATCCTATTAATTCACACACATCTGATCCTTTGTTAATACCTTTGATAAAAAAATGTCATTATTAATATAAAAATATTAAACCATACACAATATTCTAAAGCCATTTTAATAAAAACAACAACCAAATATAAGGGATGAGGTGAGATGTTAAATTCACCATTCACAATATCAAACTTGAAGTTAAAGGAAAAGTGGCATCATACTATTAACATAGGGTCATGGGATTTAAAAGTGTCTATACAAATTGCATGGAATTTTTGGGTTAATAAATCCAACACATAATTCTAACAAGTTTGGTCATTTTAATAACCGAACACTGTTAAAATGGGTCCCTATATATGTTAATACATCATACCATAAAGGAGACATAACCATTGATCACACAGCCTAAGAGTTTGTTACAAAATTTCCCTTAGAATTTAATGTGGACTTGTGAAGGTTCATTCATTCCATCTTATATTGTAGTGGGTCTATGATTATTTAGATCACATGACCATGTGACTAGACATGTGAGAGTGATCAAATAGCCATGAAATTATAGGATTAATTAAATTCACAAGATCATTATTGAAGTGAAATTTAAAAATATGCACAAACATTTTGGATTTAGTGATTTGTGTTAGTTTATTAATTGGGATTTTGGCTTGGCAAAAGTATGGGGGACACAATAATACTAAGTGAGAACACTAAACCTAACAAAATATAAGTGGAAACTATAATATTTAATATATGTGTGTAAAGTGATCAAAAATATGAGACTTAGGCTTTGGCTAAAGTATAACATGATGAAAATATAAAATATGAACCTAAAGGGAATAATTTTATACCAAAGTGACCATGGTGAACTTAATTAAATTAAAATCTAGATTAAGATGGTCACCATGCTAACTAGATTTGAAATGAATTTTGATAATTATGAATTAATCCAATTCATAAAATGAGATAAAAATAATTTTGAAGATAAAGGGTATCTTAATTTTTCCAATATAGGGTCCTACTTCTTGGAAAGAAATGAGGCATGTTGTTGAAAAAAATGTCAAATGCTTCAGTTTTGGGTGGAACCATGAATAAAGTAATAATGTTTTATCAAAATTGGGGAAATAATGAAAATTATTAAGTCCTAATTATGAAAAAATTCTTCACAAAATAAAATTTCTAGGATATGTAATAAATTAAGTATTTTTTATTTAGAACTTGTTAAATATAACAAGATTGTAAAAGGGTAAAGGATATGGATAAATTAATTTGATGTAAATTGATAATGCAGGAATACATATGTGAATATAGATTTAATTATGTGATTTTGTTCATTGAATGTGAATAAATAATAAGTCTTTGCTTATGCTAATTAGATAGGGCTAACCTATGTTGTGTAGACACCTAAAACTGGCCACCGATAACCCCCAATTAGGCTTTTGGCTAATTTCCACCTAAAACACACAATTTAGCCTAAAAATACTAAAACACACAAAATGATGAGAAAATGACATATTCAAGTGCTGATTTTGGCTATGGTATCCCTAAATGGGGAAACGCAATTTATAGGCTAGCTAACTTTGATCAGTTCATTTTGAGTCAAAATGCCAAATTTTCACTTGGGTGCTTAGGATTGCTCTTCCCTATCAAATATTTTTCACAAGACTTGTGTCTTTGTTATTTGTTGTTGGAAACATCCTAAATGGGATAATGGTTCTAATGCATTTTAAAATGACCTCCAATTCCAATCTAGTCAAAATTTGGACCAATAACAAGGCATTCTGATCAATCTGAGTAATTTGTGCATAAAGTGCTTAATCATGCTTAAGAGATAATTAACCCAAATCAAGGCCTAATAAAAAATTCCATAGAAACTTGTTGAAAACTTATTTTTGGAAATGAATATTGAATATATACATCATCAAGTGACCTCATTTCTTGGGAAGACATCCCTAAGCCATAAATGCCATAAATATCAGGATTCATGCCATCCATGCCTCATCAATGCTTTCCATGCCTCTTAATTGCATTTTTTTCCAATGTCATGATGAGGATAATTATAAACTTAATTCTAATGATTTAATTAATCCTAAACCACACATCTCAATATTGAGATGGATAGTTGAGTTTGATTATGATCAAATCTAAAAATCTATAAATAAGAGGCCTCACAACATCATTTCTAAGCTTAATTTATGCAAAGTTATAATGCAAGATTAGTTCTAAAAGCTTTAATCAACTAGTGTTACCATGCCAAATTGATTCCAAGCCAAGCCAAGCCAAAAAAAAAGGTTCCAAAGAGAGATGGAGGTATCCAAGCTTCCATTGCCAAGGACTTCATGAGCACAAGCCAAGCAAGCCACCACTACAAAGGAATTTAGAGCATCTAAGGAAGGTGAAGGAATTCTTGTGTTTGATTCCTTGATTTTTAGTTGCCTTGTCATTTAATTTTGTTAACTAAGCTATCCCTAGTGTCTAAGTCTAGATATGTTATGCTATTAGTGTGTTTATTTCATTTTGTTTTCATTTTAGAACTAACACCATCCTAACCATCTTCTCTTGAGTAAAATTCCTAGATCACATAATGGCACACCTGGTGGGACAAGATGCATATTGCACATGAAGGATATCATTTTTCAGCTCTAAAATATTTATTTGAGCCTTTAAAACTCTTGAAAATTGATTTTCTAACTTTATTTGGTCATTTTTCTTTGCCATGGTTTTTACATAGTAACCAATGTCGACAAGAATACTGACATCGATTACCTACTTAATCGACATTGGTTAGAAAAACCAACATCACTTAGATCTACATTAGCTAAAGTAACTAATTTCGGTGGTAATAACCAACATCAGTCACAATGTTTTTCCAAAAATATAAACCTGAGTGCTACTATTTCAAAGTTCATTAGTTCAAGCTAAAGAGAGCTTTAAAGCTTAAGGACATACTAACAATTTTACTATAGGACCAAGTTTGATATTTGTTTAAAACATGTTTAAATCACCTTTGCAATCTTAAAAATCAGTTAGAAAGATTGTGTTGGTGTTTAACAAAGAATTTAGATGTTTTGGTGAATGTTTTCAAAGTTTGTAACTAAGACCAAGGGGTCAAATGAACACCACTCAATCTTTCAAATTTGGTGCTTAAAAATGAACTCATATTTCTAAATTTTTTTTTATCTTCAATATTTATTTGGTCTAATTTTGTTTAGCAAAAAGAGGGGTGTTGCATGTTTGCTCATTCATTTGTCCCCTTTAGGGACCCTTGGAATCAAAAAGTGTCATTCCTATTACAAATAGCCTAGTCTAAGGCTTAGAAAGAAAGTCATTTAAAGCACTCCCTAAAAACTCATCAAAGTTTGGGTGATCTTGAAAATGAACCTAAAGTATTTCTATTTTATGCTTTATTTATTTTTATGCAAACTTGGCTTATGAAGGGGATGTCATTACCTCCCATGAGTTCTTTAGGGAAGCTTTGACTTGAGTTTCATCTCCTAGCATTGACTTCACTTACTCCTTTGGAGTTGCACATGGGATGTAGTGGAACTTTGGACATCACACTACATTGAGCGAATAATAGGATTTAGTTGTTGTAAAAAGGACTATGCCTTTTTACAACAATCCAAGTGATATAGACCTAAAATCCATGCTTTTATTTTTCATTATTTAGTGTGAAAGTCATTGTGTAATTGATTCCCCTAGATCATTTGGAAAATTGTTAGATCTTAGACAAATCTCCACTTACCATAGAAGTATTTTTGGTGCAAGGTGCACCTCAAGGTCCATGTCATAGTAGTATCATTTGAGAGAAGGGGGTGTAAAAACCCTACTATATAATGCACATTTACTTTTGGATGAATACTTAAAATCCTCTCAAATGACATTTATTGATGGATTCCAATAATACCAAGTAACCTTGTTAGTTTAGGATTTAAGGGAGATTAATTATTTGGTCTTGTCCTAGTTTAAAGTCTTGTCTGGAGTCAAAACTTGGTGTAAAAAAAATTCCAAACCAAGCACATAGCGCAATTTTCCTTTAAACAAAGAGGCATTATACTATCCATGTGAGATCATCAATTTGGCTTGTTAAAAAGTTCATCAAAAGCTTGAGAGTCATATCATCCACTTTGGTGTATTTATGATACCCAAATAAGTCTAGACCTTTACCAAGGTTGTTTAAGTCCTTCACTTGTAATCTAAATTCATAATTACACCTTCACAAGTTCATAGGGATGATGTGTTAAGTGGGTTCATCAGTTGCACTAAAATTGAGGGAACTTAGGTCTAATTTATAATTTAGGTTGAAGGACATTTAAAGACTCATAATCATTATCATTACTTGATAGAGTTTAGCCATTTTGTGTTAAACGCTTACACTTTGAGTCTATACACCACCACATTTTGAGTCAAGAAAGGTAGTGTTATGCTATAAAAATATGGAAATTTTTTTTTGCCTTAGAGAGTTATTGAAATAAACCCTTTTATTATACCTTTTAGTTAGTATAGCATCATTACGTTGCCCAAAACATTTCAAATATTATTTCATAGATCCTCTTGCATAGAGTTCCAAATTTGTTCCTACATTTTTAGACCAATCTAAGTGTACTTTTGTGATCCTTTGTCTAAAACATAGTTATACCATTCACTTTTGTATATCTTGTTTGTAAAAAATAACCAAGTTTTATACCATTATTTGTGATAAAATAAACTATTTCTAAAATGCCTTTTGTTCCATACCTTATACCTAGTTGATCAAGTTCATGTCCAAGAATCAAATGCCTAGTGTTTGTTAGAAAGTATTCCAAATCCATTAGAATAAAAATTTCATCTATTTCAAAGTCTAGATTTTGACGTCATTTGGCCAAGAGTCCTAGCTCATACCTTGTTTGATCCTAACTTTTGATGCCACATTTGGCCAAAAGACCTAGAAACTTTTAAATTCATAGATTAGACTATTTTGAAACACTTCAACCTCAGAGTTTGGCATTTTGATTTGGGTCAATTTACTTGCTTATCTTTTTGTGAATAGTGAAACATTAGATACTTCATGCAAGTTTATTTCCTCACAAACCTTTGCATAAACCTATTGATCCTTTTGACAAATCTAGATCAAGTTAGAACATCATCTATTTTAGACATTGTCCTTTTTAGAGTTTGTATAACTCTTTAAACTTTTATTGTAAAGCATTGACTATGGATCCCAACATGTATTACTACACTTGTAGTGGACTCATGTACAATCTAGTGATTAGTAATGTGGTTGCATAGGAAGAAATGGTGCAAGACCCCTATGCAGATAATATTGCTTATGAGATGGATTTGTATTCCTATTATAATACTCAATCAAGGGCACAAAGCCAAGATCCATTAGCCAACTATTTAGTTAACACACCACCTTATTTAGAAAATGACCAAGAGCAAACCATGTAATACCTAGCTACTATACTTGTAATGGACAAGCAAATACTTAAATAGTCATATTATACTAATATGGCTTCCACGTACAATCCATTTTTGTTTGAGCAATATTGTTAGAGAATAAAAATGAGATTTTGGTTAGAGCCATTAAGGTAGGGGCCAAGTTTCTAGCAGACTTCTCTCATGAAAATTTACCAAGTCTAGTAAGAATGCCCCACAATATCATTTATGATCAACATGCTTCTTCTATAAATCCTATGGCTCTAGTCTAAACAACATACCAAGATATTAATATATCTGATCAAGGCAAAAACATCATGGAAGAGCACTTTAACCAAATTTAAATAACATATCAAACCTACCTAAATCTCACACATGATTTCAATCAGATGAATATGGTAAGTAATCCTCTTATTGACCTAGTTCCTTCAACAAGAGTGTTGATAGAGTTAACTGGACAAGAAAACCCAAATTGACCTATTCATACAAACCAGTTTAATAAATAACTTGATGCATATGCTTATTATTAAAGAAGTGTCTTTGGCCTATATATTTAATAGTGAGCCAAATGTAGTAGATAATGTGCAAACAATGTTCAATCTTGATCAAAGTGGTACTAACACAAAAATAACTAGCCAACAACATGTGTCTATAGTTAATCCTTTAAATAGGTCATCATACCAAGGAGTAGAGGTTTATGCACCCCAACCTCAACTGACTACTTCCTCAAGTGTATAACCCATAGGATTGGGTAACCAAATAATGGCTAATGTCATACCTTAATGGTATAATGTGATGAATCCTCCTCCTCAACAAGTAGCAAGTAGTATTCCACAATAATAGTCACACTCTAGTGTATCAACACTACTAAGGAAAAATACATTGCCACCTCAATCAAGGGCAACAATTTTTTCACCTCACCAGATAATGACAAACATACCTTTTTAGTTGTAGACTAATATACAAATCTAAAACCAAGTAATGACTAGTCAATAATGTGCAAATATTGGTTAATGATAGATTCCTAATCTATAACCCACTTTCACTTCCTCATAAGGATTCATGCAACAAAGAGGTCCCCATGTTTCTCAAGCACCTACTAGACAACCATTGGTTCAAAATGTGCCACAAATATAGAGATGGGGTCTTGGTTCACAAGTTTGCACTCAACAATAAGGTTCAATTAGTCAGCAAGATGTCCTTTTTCAACCATAATAGGTACAATATAGTTATATCCCTCCATCCCAACCACAAAATCCCCTAAGTCAAACCTTTATTGCTAACTCGAACTAGAATATCGTACAACCAAGTGTGCATTTTCAAGTGCATCCTAATCCACGTATGCGTATTCTTGGTCCATTCCCCAACCAAGCCAATATACCCCAATAGGCATCTCCATCATACCCTAGTCAAAGTGTTTCACTTTTGACCTCCCAACCATTTGACCAAACCAATGTTCTCCCTCAAACCAATATTCCTTTTAGTTTCATGTCCCAAGAATTACAATAGATGAAGGATATAATTGTTGTCATTCAAGCTAGTAAACAAACTAAAAAGTTCAAATTAGATGGGGTATGTTCCTATCCATTCAACATGGAGTATTTGCAAATACTATTTCCTTTAGGATAGGAACCACTAAAATTTGATAAATATAAAGGTAAAGGTGACCCTAAGGCTCATTTGGCCAAATTCTTCATTGCATGTCAACCAGTGGCATATAGAAAGATATACCTTTTATTGTTGTTTCCAAGAATCTTGGAAGGACAAGCTTTGGAGTGGTGTTTGAAGTTGCCTAAAAATTGAGTAACAAATTTTGATGATCTTTTTGATAAGTTTATGAAACACTTTTCCTATAATATTGAGCATGAGATTTCATTGGTGGATTTAATGCAAGCAAAGAAAAATGCTGGTGAGAAATTTTCAAGTTATTTATAGTGATTTAGATCCCTTGCAAGTCATTTCAACCATATTTTACTAGATAAACAAATAGCCACTATGTTTACTAGAAATTTACATAGTGACCATTTGGAATTATAATGTGCACATACATTCAAGGAAATCATTGACAAAGGCTTGTTGATTGAGTGAGTGCTCATCAATAAAAGAGTCATCAAGATTAATTCAACTAATCAAAATCAAGATACCAATCAAGGAAATGACCAACATCCCACTCAAGTGTCAGCATCACAATCATCATAGGCCAATAACCATGAAAGACTAAAGCAATTCAATCACAATAAGAATGTTGTGGGAAATGGAGTAACCGAGTCAAGTAATGTACAAATGGTGAAAACATCATCTGCACCACCTTTTTAGCTTACTCCTACCTAGAAACCTCTCCAATCAATGCCATAAGTGCAACAACCAAAACCTTTATAACAAATACAATAGCCATTACCATTGCAAACCCCTCCTCCTAGAAGAATCATGCCTGTACATCATGTCTTTAGTGACCTAAGAGAACCGATTGAGTCTATATTTCACAAGCTTGCTATTGTTAGTCTGATTAGTTGGCCTATACCAAAACATTATCTTAAGGCATTCCTTATCCTGATTGGTACCAAGAAAATAAATTCTATGACTATCATTGGGTCAATGGGAATAATCTATGAAGATGTGTCCAGATCAAGCATTTAATTGAGAATATGTTAGAGAATGGGGAGATAAAGTTGGATAATGGTGCTTACACTTCTAATCAAACTCTTGGGATTTATCAAAACCCATTTCCCTAACATAACAATTAGTAGAAGCAAAATAATTAGCAATAATAATAATAATAATAATAATAATAATAATAATAATAATAATAATAGTGGTAGTAGTAGTAGCTAGTTTAGTAACAAAATAATAAAAAACAACAACAACAACCAGTGCAACAATAAAATCAATAGTATCAAAATCAAAGGCCAAACTAGTAGAACCAAAAAAATTAGTAGTAAAACCCACAATGATAGAAAAATGGACAAAACCAAGGTTAGAATGGTAATAACCAACAAACCTACCATGTAGTTACACATGACTATAATAGGGTTGTAGGTCATATTGTAGGGGGTAGCATTAATACCATCTCCATTAATCTTAGACCAAGTACTAATCAGCCTAGACCATTGCTAAACAACCCCATTCAACCAAATTATGTGTATACTCATTCTTTGACATGGGAATGCATACAGGCAAACTAGTAAACTAAGACTTCCCCTTTTGGACCTTATAGTGATAACCCATTCTTGCCATGTGACCACATGCAAGTGCACTAATAATTGAGACATGTCTTGTCTGGTCCCACACCATTCCTAGCATTGATTAGAAATAATGGTCTAGTATTTAATCTTGATTATGTAATCACAACTCAAAGTTCAAATATTACTATCCTAGGCCCATAAACATCCACCACTTTTCCTATCATCCAACCAATCATTCAGCCTTGAAATAAACCATTCACTACTGACCAAGATAAGAAGTTTGATATTGTGAAACAATTGTAAAAGACACTAGCACAAATTTCTATCTTGGATTTGTTGTGAACATCAATAATCCATCAAAATATCTTGAATGAAATTTTGACCCAATCCACTATTGCTAGTGACATATCCCTTGATATATTTCAATCTTTGGTTGGACACCTAGCTCTAGCCCAGTAAGTCACATTTAACCAAAGCGATATGTCTTCCCTTGTCCCACTCCATAATAATATATTATACATAGAAGTTTATATAATCTAGCATAAAGTGAAATGTGTCCTTATCAATAATGGATCAAGCCTCAACATAGTGTCTCTAAAGCTCATCAAGCTTCTTGGGTACACAATGGTAGATCTCCAACCAAAAACAATAACCATCAAAGCTTATGATAATCATGAAAGAGAATCACAAGGAACCATTAGTTTTCCAATTACCATTGGACCTTTGACCATGATACACTTTGCCATGTGCTTGATATTGAGTTATCATACAACATGCTTCTAGGCAGGCCTTGGTTACATGACATTCATGTGGTCCCATCAACGTTGCACCAATATATCAAGTTTTCCCACTCAGGGGTGGAAGTGAATATTACAAGAGATTTACACCCATATGAACATTGAAAGCATCTCGAGGCCAAATTTCAAAGCTATAATTATCAGTACGGTATGAATCTAAGCTCCAAGTAGGATAGAGAAAATCTATACGTATTTATCTTTCATTGGATAATTGTATAGATCATAATACCTTGGATTCCATTTCCCATATGCTACTTCCTAAAGCTTCTAATCATTTCACCATTTTAGATAATGGATTGAGAGAATATGTGACCCATGATATGTTTCATATTGCTAATCTTCTTCAAAATTTAAAAACCTTTAGGTGACGTAAAGTCATCCTACATATGCATTGACAACAAAAGAATAAAGATAAGGGACATGTCACATTTGTAGCATCTAGCTTAAGACCTGACCCTCTTGAAGGGGATGAATCATGGTTATACAACAACAACCAAGATGATTTTTATAAGAATGTGAAGTATCCTATTCCTAATAAGATCATGGAGTGTCATAATTATGAAAGAAGAGGCCTCAGACCAAATCAATAAGGAACCATCGAGCCAATTTCCATGACTAAGTATGACAGACCTTATATACTTGGATTTAAACTACCTGGAGGTGACCCCACATATCTTATTCAAACTCCATCACTAGTGACTAGTGATGATGATGTTGATAGTGAAGTAGAGTCTGATCATAGCCTCACCTTTGATAACCTAGCTAAAACCAACCTATTTGACAACAATGCCATATGTCCCTTACCTTGGCCATTCATCACAACCCTTTGCCATTATATTATCCCCAATTGATATATTGGGACCAACAATAATCTAGTCTACCAATTGATGAGTTCTAGAATGATGAGGCATTCTATGATTTCTTAGGCCTTAGAGACAATGTTCCATTGGGAGATCACACATCAGGATTCTCAATCACATTGGATCTTGTAGCCTATTTTGGAGAGCAAGTGAACACCCTTAGCCAAAAATAAATAAGTAAAACATTGAGGTCCCAAAGTGAAAACCTCTTTGAGGTGCTTTCTGATTGGGGAAAAAGTAAAGATAAAGCCTAGTCCAGTGGTGAAAACCTATTTTAGGCACCATTAGATGGGAGTGTTCATTCTTCTTTAAATTTAGATTAGGAGACCACCAATGATGAACTTGCTTATGGATATAAGTTTATATTTGAGAAATAACAAGTATTTGATCAAATTATTTAATAATTTTTAGCTATTTTTGTCACATGGCTAGATATTCCATTAGGAGACTCAGATTCATCATGCCTATGAGAAGTTGAAGATCAATTCCTAACAAAGGACCCTGACATAATCCAATAGTTCAAGTCATTGCCTACTATCCTAGAATATGGTTTGACCCTTATAGTTGATGCTACCATAGAGGCAAATATCAAAACTCTATCAGACCTAAAATGGATAAAATTAGGCACGTTCCTCACTGAGGAGGATGCGACATCTTTATAGCTCTATTGAGAGAATTTGTGGATATTTTTGTATGGGCCTATTCTAACATGCCAGGTTTAGATCCTACCTTGGTTCTACAACACCTTGTGGTTAATCCTAATGCCAAATTGGTAAAACAAAAGTTATATAAGATGCACCCTTGCATTTCTTTATTGGTAAAGAAAGAGTTGGAAAAACTCTTAGAAGTATGATGTATCCATTCTATTGACTACTCTAAATGGATCTCTAATGTTGTAGCTATTAGAAAAAATCTTGACGGGATCAAAATTTGTACTAATTTTTGAGACATCAACAAATCTTGTCCTAAAGATTATTTTCCCTTGACTAATATTACATGATCATTGACTCCATGGCTAGTTCTGAAATGTTGTCACTCATATATGGCTTTTTAGGATACAACCAGATCAGAATAACACCAAAACACCAACATAAATATCATCGACCACTCCATGGGGAACATTTTGTTATTAGGTAATGCTATTTGGACTTAAGAATTCTAGAGTTAAATATCAAAGGGCCATGACTGCCATATTCCATGATATGATGCATGATATTTTTGAAGACTATGTTGATGACATATTAGGAAAATCCAAAACTAGGGTCGACCATCCAGTAGTTCTATGTAAGATATTTTAAAGATTATAGGAGTAAAAAGTTAGACTAAATCCAAATAAATGTGTGTTTGGTGTAACTTTAAGTAAATTACTTGGATTCATTGTGTCTCATAAATGTATTGAAGTGGATCTAGCTAAAGTTCATGCTATAACCAAGATGACACCACCAACCAATTTAAAGTAACTACATAGTTTATAGGGTAAGATCCAGTCAATCCCATGTTCATCTCTTAGTTACTAGACAAGTGCCATCCATTTACACATCTTTTGAAGAAAGGAGTTGTATTTCACTAGGATGATCACTACCAAACAACTTTTCAACAACTCAAAGACTCTTGTTAATCCACCTATTTTATTACCTCCTATGCCAAAAAAGCCATTTTTGTTATACCTATCCACTATTGACCATGCCCTAGGGGAAATCTTGGCTCAACATGATGATAATGGAAAGGATCATGATGTATACTACCTGAGCTATACCTTGGTTACATATGAACATAACTATAAACCTATTGAAAAATCTTGTCTAGCCATGGTCTTCATAGCTTAGAAACTATGCCATTACATGTTGAATAATAAGACCATGGTCATTTCAAAAGTAGATCTAATCAAGTATATACTATCTAAAATAGCTTTGTAAGGTTGGATGGATAAATGGATCATGCTTCTCAATGATTTTGACATAGCATATGTTAATAAAAAGGTAATCAAAGGACAAGTTATTGCAGATCAACTTGCTAAAGTAACTCTCATAGCCACATAACCACTCATGTTTCAATTTCTTGATGAATCTATCATGACCATCATTGATACGCCCCTTGAGAAGAATCCCTAAAAACTATGTTTTGATGGTTTATTCACTATACATGGATCAGGGGTAGGCTTATTATTTATTACACCACATGGGGATCTAATTCGTAAATCATTCAGAATCAACTTTCCTTGTACAAACAACATGGCTGAGTATGAAGCACTTGTTACAGGGCTTTGACAAGTAGTACATTGGAATATATCTCATCTCTAAGTTTATGGTGATTTTTAGTTAACCATCAATCAAGTTACAGATCAATTTTAGACCAAAGATGACAAGCTGGTTCCATATAAAGCCATGGTCGACACTCTTTAGCAAAAAATTGCAAATATTTAGTTTGAGCACATACTAAGGGCTAGTATAGAAATATAGATGCCATGGCTATTATTGGATCTCTAATTTGACAAATAGATAAATATAGAGAGTATTATTTCTTCATCAAGAATTTGTCAACACCAGCTCATGAACCTTCAACCATTACCATGATTTGTGATATTGTTGGTCCTAATTCTATGTAGTACTCAAACCTTTACAAATACCTTCATGAACAAGTTATACCACCTAACCTATCTCAAAAACAAACCAAAGCCTTCATTCATCATTCCACTCATTATAATCTACTTGGCTCCACTGTTTACCATCATAGTTTTGATGAAACTCTACTTCATTATTTAACTTTGATAGAATCTACACTAGTGTTAAGAGAAGTTCACAAAAGAGTATGTGGAATTAATTATATTAGGGTAGTCCTATCCAAAAATATCTTTCATATTGGTTATTATTGGCCCATAATAAATGTAGATGCCACTACATATGTAAAAAAGTGTGATAAATTTCAATGACATACTAATCTGATTCATGCCCTAGCAAAAACTCTAAAACCAATGTTGACACCATGACCATTTTATACATGGGGAATTGACCTCATTGGGAAGATTCACCCCACTTCATCTGGTGGCCATAAACATATACTTACTTCTAATAAATATTTCATGAAGTGGGTTGAAGCTATACCCCTCACTTACATGACTAGAAAGCAAATTTCTAAATTCATTTTTAACCATCTCATTTACCACTATGGTATCCCCTCTGACATTATATCTGATAATGGAGGATCATTCAAGATCAAGGATGTACAATAACTATGTACTAAATACAACATCACACAACATTTTTCTATAGCATATTACACTTAAAGTAATGGCCAGGCTAAGGCATCTAATAAAACCATTGTCAATATTCTCAAAAAGATTGTCAATAATCCCAGTTATGATTGGCACCTCCAAATATTCCCTACCCTTTGGGCATACCAGACCAATCATCATACCCCCAAAAGAGCCACTCCATACTCACTTATTTATGGCACTAAAGACATCCTTCCCATTGAGGATGAATTACCTTCACTATGCATCTTTTTCAAGCATGTCCTAAATGATCATGACTATCGAGTAGCTCACCTACAAGAGCTAGATCTACTTGATGAGAAATGCATGGCTACACTTGATAATCTTCAAGCATATCAAAACTGACTCAAAGGCCACTATAATCAGCATGTGAAGTATAGAACATTTAAACTTGGTGATCTTTTTCTTAAAGAAAACCAAAAGATTACCATGGCTGAGAAGAAGCATAAAGGGAATTCAAACCAAATTGTATAGGGCCTTTCATCATTACCATAGATTATGGATCAAGACCATACAGGCTTGGCACACCAAATAGAGATGAAATTTTGGAGCCAATGAATATTATTCATCTCAAGTAGTATTATGCTTGAGATTTAAGGTGTATTGTCTGTAAGGACCATTTTAGTTATGCCATTTTATCACTATTATTCTTTATGGAAATACCATCCTTATCTATCCTCTTCACCATATCCACTTTCTACTTCTTGCCTATCGACCTATTATGTTCTAAATCCTAGCCTATTTGACCTTGGTTTTTACCATTCATTACACATTTTTAGCATCAATGTATCTGATCAATTTCATCAGTTGGTTTAAGTACTTCAAATAGAGATCATATTTTGGGATAATGTGATAGAAGTTTCAATAGTTACATCCTTTTTTATTCCTTTTTTACCATCGATCTTGCTACTAATTATAACCACCTTTGAGAAAATTAGTACCATTGATCTATGACATTATGTCCTAGTTATAACCACCTATGGGTAAACTAGGGGAAACATTAAGCCTTGACATACCAACTTGCCACTTCCTATGCCATGCTGTGCCTTTTTACCAATTAAGCCTGTTTTGTTTGAATTGGTTGCTACACTAGTCAAATTCCTTCACTGTCAGGATAAAACTACAGTGACTTGAGGTCTTAATCTAGGACTATGTAGGCAGTACTCAAAACTTATTGAGGTTAGCTTAGTCACCCTTTTCCCCATGATCTCTCTATTTTGTGAGAAACCTAAGCCATGCTTTCACCATTTTATGAGCAACTTAAGTCACACTCTCACCATTTTATGAGAAACCTCAGTTTTAATGCTCTCACCATTTTATGAGATTGAACCATTTAGTGTCTTGTCATTATCAATTGAGTTGAGATACTTCAAACAATTCCAAAAACATTTGAAAAATCATTAGAAAAGAACAAAAACATTGACCATTTCTTTGCCTTAAAGATTCTAGGAACCCTTACTAAGTTACAAGCAAATCACTTGTCACTTAGTTTCTTTATTTTTTTGGCCTTTTCCCTCATGAACTTTCCATTTTGCAAGACCATTCCTATTCTTCTATCACACCCATTATGTTTATTTTCCTTAGTTATCATATTCTTCCCATTCCTTGAGAGAACTACATTTGGCCTAAAGTTTTTTACTGGATATTACATCCATGAAGCTATGTAGGCAACATCCACTTGCCTAGTGCATATGGAGATAACTTGGCCACCCCCTTCCTTTTCTTATATTCCCCCATTTTGTTTGTTTGTTAAGTTTTCACCTATCTTCCAGGGGAAATATTCGTAGGGTTTCTATTGCATTGTTTGTTTATTTATTTCTACTTATTTTATGTGTTTGTCTGCTTGTTTGTTTGATTTTAGAATTTCTACCTTGATTTAGTTTATGTGTGTTCATTAGGTGATTTCTTGCCCACACTTATACTTGAATCCATATAGATTCATATGTTCACATTGTCATCATGGTTTCTATCATTGGTGCATTGTTTTATATTGAGTATTGGATTATAGGGGTTAGTCCTCATGCATATTTTGGCGAAGCCCTCATGATGTTATATTATGATGTCTATCAACATGTGATATAATAAAACTCAGCTTCAAGAAGTCTATTTATTAATGGTATCATCTCTTCGGCACTAACATCTCAATTTCATCCTAATCATATCCCAAATAGAGTAATTAACCATGAAAGAATTTTAACTTTTATTAGTTTAGATGAGCATGCCCCTACTAGTAGGTTATTCCAATTCAACATTACCCTTTGTGTTAAGTTTTCAACATCCTCGGCCAAGTTTATCATGTTTTCCATAAGTAGGGTCCAATGATTATAACCACCTATGGGAAAATCATTGCACGCTATCCCACCTACATTTTTCAATGATTATAATTGCCTTTGGGAAAATCATTATGTTGTCACCACTTTACTTTTTATACCTATATAGGGGTATGCTATTATCTTTTTTGTCTATCCTAACTAGTGTAGCTCCATCTTCTCAATGATTATAACCACGTTTAGGAAAATCATTGTGTTATCATACCATGTTTCCACTATTAGGGTATAATGCTTATAACCACCTTTGGGCAAACCATTATACACCATCCTACTTGCATTCTCAATAACTTTGACTACTTTTTAATATCATTATGTTTTCACCCCATCATCTTCCCTTTCTTTGGTCCCCTTATTTCACTTCTTTCTTTTTGAGGCGCCATTCACAAACCCACTTGTGCCAACCACTCCCTCAAGGGGGCTTCATATAGTTAGTTTATCATCATTGTAGTTGTAGGCATATATGAAATTTTAATTATTTGAGAATATGTTATTATTCTTATAGATTTCAATGCCTTATCAAATAGGGGCAAACTATAGACACTTAAAACTGGCCACCAATAACCCCCGTTTAGGCTTTTGGCTAATTTCCACCTAAAACACACAATTTGGCCTAAAAACACTAAAACACACAAAATGATGAGAAACTAACATATTCAAGTGATGATTTTGGCTAGGGTATCCCTAAATGGGGCAATGCAATTTATGGGCCAGATAACTTTGATCAGTTCATTTTGAGTCAAAATGCCAAATTTGCACCTAGATGCTCTAGATTGCTCTTCCCTATCAGAGATTTTATGCAAGACTTGTGCCTTTGTTATTTGTTGTTGGCAACATCATAAATGGGATAATGGTTCCAACACATCTGATAGTGACCTCTAATTCTAATCCAATCAAATTTTGGACTAATAATAAGGCATTCTGATCAATTTGAGTAATTTGTGCACAAAGTGATTAATCATGCTTAAGAAATAATTAACCCAAATCAAGGCCTAATTAAGAATTCCATGGAAAATTATTGAAAACTTATTCTTAAAAATGAATATTAAATATCTACATCATCAAGTGACCTCATTTCTTGGGAAGACATCCCATAAATGCCATAAATATCAAGATTCATGCCCTCCATGCCTCATCAATACCTTCCATGATGCCCTCCATGCCTCTTAGTTACTCTTTTTTCTAATGTCATGATGAGGATAATTACAAACTTAATTCCAAAAATTGAATTCATCCTCAACCACACATCTCAATCTTGAGATGGATGGTTGAGGTTGATTATGATCAAACCCAAAAATCTATAAATAGGAGGCCTCACAACAACATTTCTTAGTTTAATTTGTGCAAAGCTATAATGTAGGATTGGTTCTAAAAGCTTTAAGCAACTAGTGTTACCATGACAAATTAATTCTAAGCCCAGCCAATCCAAAACCAAAGGTGCTAAGGAGAGATGGAGGTAGCCAAGATTCCATTTCCAAGGACTTCATGAGCACAAACTGAGCAAACCACCTCTAAAAAGGCATTTGGAGCATCCAAAGAAGGTGAAAGAATTCTTGTGTTTGATTCCTTACTTTTTAGTTGTGTTT
Organism: Torreya grandis; assembly: GCA_037957365.1. Classification (NCBI taxonomy): domain Eukaryota; kingdom Viridiplantae; phylum Streptophyta; class Pinopsida; order Cupressales; family Taxaceae; genus Torreya; species Torreya grandis. The sequence continues at coordinate 4,566,087 of JARHVA010000668.1, forward strand.
GTCATTTGATTTTGTTAACTAAGCTCTCCCTAGTTTTTAGGCCTAAAGATGTTATGCTATTAGTGTGTGTATTTAATTTTGTAACTAACACCATACTAACCATCCTCTCTTGAGTCAAATTCCTAAATCATGTGTTGTAGTTTGTAGGTAACTTCAATGTTTGGTATAGGTTTTACCCTCTATGAAAATTTAGATTTGTGCACGGTCACTTATTAATCCTTTCATGTGTTCTATGATGTACTATCTACTAGAGTATCCAATTTGTACCTTATTATTCATTTGAAACACTAGATTGAAAGACAATGATGAATAAATGAAATAAATGGGAAAAATGGGTTAGCAGTTGAAGTTGTGGTTAAAAGCAACACCCCCTATGTTGAGTGCTACCTCCATACCTATTGTGGCCAACATGAACCCAAACCATTTTAAAATGAGTTGTGGAGCCTCTAAAAATTATTAGTTCAAAGTTTCATGTGGCTCCATTTAGCTTGCCTTGGGTCCCAAACTATATCAAATCTTAGATCCATGTTTCACCTTGCTTTCCTAAATGATTCTTCACATTCATGATAGAAAAGTAATCACCATTGAGATCACTTCCATTGCTTTTATTTCTCTCAATATTTATATTCTATGTTTTTTAATGAAGTCATCCTCATACTTGGAACTTTTTATGTTAACTATTATTTTTCAAAGCTAAAGTATATAGGCCATCTTGGAATGACATCACTCTAGAATCCTACCTGGCATCACATAAGGCTTTAGAAATAGATGTGAGATTTTGATTAAATACTTGGAATTTATTTTAACTTAGTAATTTTATATAGAATATTGTAGAGATCCCAGCCAAAGAGTTCATGCCACATAAAACCTATCAAACATACCAGTCTCCCATGGGTATCAGACTTGTTATAAACATAAAAGAGCTTGAATAAGGATATTACACTACATGGAAATATTTAGATTTGATAATATTCTTGGGGTGTCAAACTCATCATAATGTTGGGTGAGATTTTCCAAAGAGATCACACCTACTAGTTTCTCAAAGGTGTTAGACTCATCAAAACCCTAAGAGAGCCTAACCAAGGAGATTATGCCACATGAAACCTATCAAACCTTCTAGTCTACTAGGTTTATTAGACTCATTATAACCCTAGGAGAGCTTACCTAAGGAAATCATACCATGTGGAACCTATCAGACTTGCCATTCTCCTAGGGGTCTCAGACTTGTTAGAACCTTGGGAAAAACTAACCAAAGAGATTACACCATGTGAAACTTGTTAGACTTGATAGTATCATGGGGATGTTAGACTTGTAAGAACCCAATGAGATCCAATATAATATGGTCATCCATGTGTAACTTTTGTAAAAATTGATAGATAAGGCCTAGGAGTGTTGTGATTACCCTAGAAAAAGGGTATAGTTAGAACCATCAACCAATCATAAAATACCATGTGTCTTAAATAGTGTAGGTTTCCACCTTTAAAAATAATGAAAAAAATACTTACCATGCTTAGTTGGAATAACTCACATGTAAAATTCCAAATTAGTAAATTAACTATCAAAATGTAATATGCATTCATGCAACCTACAGGATCACTCTTGCATACCATTACCAAAAAAATTGACATAGAGATAATGAAAACACAAAAAATATACATAATAAAGTCTTTAAATAATATGTTCATAATCTCCATGTGGGTATTTATAATGACCCTATCAAAAGTATATGAGAGTGCTTATTAAATAAGAGAGGTAGTTTGTTTCATGAAACAAAATATTATTACATGAATAACCTATAAAATATAAGTGTCTATTTATTATTTTGAACTCAACAAATATGTGCACAAAATAGAATAACACCCCCAATAATAAAACAACTCCAAAAACAAGCTTATACACTTTACTCCAAGACCCTCCCTTGAGTGTAGAATAGAGAGTGAAAATATAAAAATCAAAGAGAATAAATGGGTTCCAACAACTAAGCCTAATAAGGTATCCATGTTAAAAATCATAGTGAAATATAAAGTGTCCCTATGGTAACCAATCCATCCTACTGGAATACATGGATGATGAATCGATGTAATCAAAAAGTCAAATAGGAAATAGTACTCTATACAAGGTTAACTCTATAAAAAAATATGATCTCAAAACACTAGGTAAAAAGAGTCACCAAGGATGAAATGTATCACCACAAGGTACCCAAAAACTAGTGAAAACAACTAAAATCAAGAGAGCAAAAACATGTTACAAAGTGCCCCAAGAAAGTGAATAGATCAATACTCAAAAATAATTCTAAAGAGGTACATTGGATGTAATGAAGGATATAAAATAAAAATTCACTCAATGGATTTGAAACTCTCAATGGAACTCAAATATTCATGAATGGTTTGGATCCATTACTTGATCACAAAAAAACAATTGACACTAGAATTCACCAGAATAGCTCTTACAAAAAGAGACTATCATAGGTGTTGATAGTGAAAAAAAAGTTTACCAAATAAATTTTATCTATTTATAGAATATGTGTTATACCAAGTGTTATCAATTAACATGATAACCGAAGAACCAATATTTTCACCATACCACCCATACCATTGACTAGGTGGAGGGACGTAAAAAGGTTATTTATGAGTGGACTGAATCCACTACTCAAACACTGACATGCTAGAACTATATTCACTAGAATAAATACTCTTCATAAGGAGACAAATATCCAAAATAAATATGAAGGATACTATCAACTATTAAAAAAATGTCAAAGATATAAAATAATTATTGTTGCTAATTTTGCCCCCATAGGTCAAATTGTCAACCCATCATTTAGAACTTGACACATCATGCTAGTTTGCCTTGTCAGTTAGGTTGGTCTTAAGAGTTACTTAATATGATTTATTTTTTTCCCTAATTATTCCCTTCATGTTTGGTGCCTTGATGCAATTGATATTTGTAGATATAAGCCTTTAAAGATGATCAATAAATGACTTGAGTACACCTAGAAGAGCCAGGTCATCATCAGATATCATGCAAAAATAGACTAGTTAGCTCAATTTTGAACTTTATAAGTATGATTAATAATATTATAAAACTCAAAATATCACATGGAGATGAATTAATGAATGCCTTAAACATCTACAAATTTCATGACTTGATGAGTTATCTATCTCAAGTTACAAGCATTCAAAGTTAGACTTGCAAAGTGAAACATGCATGGGGACATCAATTTTAAGCCTCATAAAGTAGCCATTAGAATTTAAATGATTAAGATAAATCATAGGCATTTATCATACCAAATATCCAATGGTGAGAAGTGATCTGTTAGATCTTAGTGGGTCCTAAAGATCCATTGGTACACATTTGATCATGTATAGCAGATCAATGGTGAACATCAATTCAAAGGGTCAACATGAATGTGGAGCTAATATGTGTCAAGATATCAGGTACCTGATCAAAGATCTAATAGTGTGCATTGACTGAAAATACTTGTAGGTCTAAATAGATTGATGGTACATGATCCATCATATGAAGAAGATCTAATGACGAGTGATGGGTCAAATGGTGAGCAAATCTTGAAGACAAATATATGGGTAACAAGTGTCTCAACCACATTAGGCTAGCAAAAGATCTATGGATGACATTAATTTTTATAGGGATATATCAATTATTCATGTGTAAATTGAGAAATTAGATCTAACAATACACAAACAAGTTAATCAACTGTCAAGATTAAAAGTTGATGATTGAGTGAAATAAAGATCAATGACATGCATTCACCAAGTAGATCAAGATCAATGGTCAGGATTAAAAGTAAAAAACTAGGGACTTCATAAAGAAAAATTGTAGTGAGGTCAAACTAGAGCCAATATCGTAGTCAACTATATGATTACAACCCTTTTATCCATTCTTACATGTAAAAGGCAAATCGGTGAGGAGCAATAGATGCCAAAACAAGATCAAAATAGATTGGTTAAGTTATTGTAATTACATCAATGCTAGGAGACTATAAAATATTGATCCAGGTATTGTAACGTATTTGACACTAAAATTTAGCTTGAAAATGACTTGATTCTACCATTTTAACCATAATTAGCATCATACAGGCTAGAAATGGATTTAAAAGGACTGATACAGTTGTCATGGCCATTTTATATAATTAGTCTTAGCATGATGATCCTTTCTAAATGAATCAATGCTAGATGATTGGAAATCTTTATCATAATAACCTCTTCTCCATCATTCTATGTATTGGTGTTGAGCATAGTCATTGATGTCAAAGAGAGCATGTGATTCTAATGCATGAATGATAAATTCATTGAGTTTGATAACTTGGAGAGCATATGGAATATGTAAGGACAAAGAAGAATTTGTGAGGCATCCATAGATGTCTTGGTGAAGTTGTGATGTGTCACTTGATCATTTAAAATGAGAAGCATGCATCTTATATCTTAAGAAAAACTACAACATCACTACACATCATGTAGATATGAATGAATGAATAAGTTGTGCATTTATTTTTGGTACTTATAAAGTCAAATAAGGTCAAAATATTTCATGGAGATGTTGTCTATAGTTCCAAGAAGTTATCCTAAATATTTGGTCTCTTAAAGTGTTTTCTAAATCAAGTTATAAACCTTGAAAGTTGCTCTTGTAGACTATGATGGGCCAAAGACCATCCAAGATACTTAGAGGAGATCGATGGTGCATATTTTTCCATAGTTTATAGGAAGCATGAGATGAGGTTAAGGTGATTGATATTTAGTGTCTAAATAGTGATTATTGGAATTAAAATATTCAAATTAATGAGGGAAAACTAGTTCTTAGTTTTTGAGCCATAACGTTTGACCTAGAATGAATTTATTGTAGGTGTAAAAAGAAAATTTGTAGAGGACTTCAAGGTGCATCTAGTGAACTTAGTTATATGGTATGAATGTTTGTACAAAAAAAGAAATGGAGATTCAAAGTTGACTACTTATTTATTCATGGTGCTATAATGTACAATATGTTATTTGAGAAAATTATGCTTTAGTAGAAGAATGTTTTAGTGGGAGTAATCACCTGAAGATGTCATAAAGGTCATAAAGAGTGAACCCATATAATTGGAAGTGATATTGTGTTCTTGTTTTTCTCTATGAAGTGATAAATGGGTTAATTGGTCTCCATGAGACCTATAAGAGCTACTAAGATCTAACTAAAAGGTGTAGCTACTTAAGTGTGACCCATGGATGTTATGTCTGACTTGTGAGGATGGTTTTGAGCCATGTTATATTTATTAAGGGTTAAGGCAAGTATTATGGCCAACCAAAAGTATAGTCTTCATGAAGACTCTATATACACATAATATTTTTAACTTTTATAAAATACTAATGATTTACAATTTGAAGGAACCTATCAAGACTCAATCTATCTATGTTCACACCCTAAGGGGTGCACTAAGAAAGGGGTGGCTAGAAATTTTGTGCCTTGCAAGATTTTTTTCCCTTTTTTCCATATTATTAAAAATCCAACTTGTTCTTAAAACCTTTCCCTAAGTTTTTTCTCCTCCCTTGTACAGTCTTCTAGTCTTTTTCCTCTTTTTATCTTTCATTTCCTTACTTGGCCACCTTTTGACCTATTCAATAGACTAAGTTGACCTAGTCAACCTTGTATAGTTGAGGGATATTTTAAATATTTTGGTTTGTTATCCTCTCGAATGACCTAGCACAGACTTAGTGAGTTATCCCAAAAATGTGCTAGGTTAACTAAGTTGACCTAACAAAACCAACATATCTAAATGATTTTAGGGTAAGTTATACCTATAAATACAAGGTAATTTTGATCATTATTAGAATATGAAATCAAGAGTTATCATTCACTATCACTTCTTCACAATCTTCTCTTCTACCATTCTAATTGAGGATACTTAACTTAGGTTTCTTATTTTAGATAATCGAGTCTTGTGGATAGGTATTGGATGCTTTGGCCTAAAAAAGTGATCCTTACAAACCAAAACAACCTATTTCAAAACCCCATTGGCCAAGGGAGAGATTTAGTCTAGATGGGTTCACATTCACATAAGTATGTTATAACTTTTTTCTCCTCTCTTTTAGTAAATATAAGTAGCATAAGCGTTGGCTCAAATAATATTACTCTTAATATTCTATATATTAAGGTGTTACTCATACTTACTTTATTTGAAGTTACCTATACATTTTTTTATTGATTTTATTTACTAACCCCCACTTTGTACCACAAGATTTGGTGTGCACTAGATTATATTTACTTTTCTTGTTATTAGATTAGTGAAATATTAAATCATAGGACTAATTTAGGGTTGTTATACGATTGTGTTAGACTATAGGATTTAGAAACCTTTCATATAGTGTGTTGTGACAAGTGATCCTATAATTGGGTCTAGTAAATCCTTACATTGGTCATGCTCCTGCTTAAAAATTATAGGTTCCCCTTTGGAAGTGTAGGTGTGTTCTATCCCATCTGATCTAAGATTGATTTATGGACATGATACATTTTTGATTACATATATTTTGGTGAACTTGATTTAAAACTAACCCTTGTAATATTTCTTTCATTTATTTCATTTCTATTTTTCATTATTTTTATCATATCTTTACAATGCTAGATTGATCCTATCAACCCAATTGTTTATATTTATGTGTAGGTTTGTAGGAATAGGTAACTAGCTCAACCAGCTCGATCTAGTACAATTTTTTAGAACTTGTAGATTTATGTTTAGATAAATGGATCAACCAACTTGACCTAGTGTAAGTTTTTTAGGTTCTCAAACTTCCTATTCAACCTACTAGGTTGATTAGGTTGACGTAGTGCATTTTCAGCTCTTTTTTAGCATGTTTTTATATAGCTTGTTCGACCAGCTCAACCTAGTTTATAGGTTTTTTCCAGTTTTCTCCAAGGTCTAAGATCCATAATATTCTCATTTTCATCTATAAACCATTTATGTTAGTTTATATTTATATGCATCTTTACTTTTTATGTACTTTCCTTTTACAATTTTCAATTTTTAAAACTACCTCCGCACTATCAACTAGGTTGACCTTATGGACCTAGTTCTATGTTTTTAAAAATAATTAGGTCAACTTGACTGACCTAGTTCACTTTCAAATTTTGCTTCCATAGTATAGGTTCGAACCTATCTACCCTATTCTATATGATTTTACATATAGTTTCTCAACTATACCTTATTTCAAAGATAGAATTAACCATATATGTTAATCACATGTTTCTTTTTAGTTGTTTGCATGCTTAGAATAGTTCACATAGTCTAATTAGGGGATTTTCAATTTAACTCTTATTTACACTATTTGTATTCTTTTGCACACAAAATTGAACCACATAAACATCAAAAAGAATTTAAACATTTGACTCCCCAGGCTAACCTACTTGGATTTCATCACCAAAGGAGAATCCAACTTGATTCTTTAATCATGTATAAAGTGTGGTTAATGGTATATTTTGACTAAGCACTTGTTACCCTTATTGTTGTGGTGTGTGAAGTGAGGAGATAGGCCCCAATACCAAGCCTATATATTGCCACTATAATCCCTTTCATCCTAAACTTACCTAAAACTATCCATAGATTACTATCTAATACCTTGCTTATAGCCAATATCCCTTTACATTTAAAATCATTATTAATCATCTAATTAACATTCTAGGTTGACTAAATAGCTAGTTTTAATTTCAATTTGTTTTCTTACTCTTTAATAAATAATGCACGTAAAATATTGCATTAGTTAACATTAGTGTAAGATTTTTATTTGTGTGCATCAATTAGATTAGCCAACATTAATTTAGTTGATTATGTGTTTCCTTTCTACACTTACTTTCTTAGATCAGCTAAAAATTGTCTTATTTCATTTTTAATCTTGTTATCAATATTTTCCTCTTCCTTTTTCACTATACTAGGTCGACCTGATTGACCCTATACTTTTTATGGTTTTTATGCACTACACTAATCGACCTGGTTGACCTAGTATAGTCTACAAGCCTTATTTCCTTTAGTAGGTCGATATGGTCGACCTAGTTTTATTTCATACCTTTCTTATTTTTCAATCTAATTTTCTATTTCTCTTATTTTGCATATTGTTCATCTATATTCATTCAGAATGAGGTCTCCTATAATAATATTTTTGGATGACCTCAATCCATTTAGATACTATATGGGATGTTCATTCCTTCCTCTCTTTTCCTCCCAAGAGCACCATCACTCTTAGGGCACTTCTCCTCCTCCTTGATCTATGAAATGTAACATGGTGTAAATAACACCTCAAGATGAAGTTGATGGATCTAATCCTTTCCATACTTATACAAATACTTATCAAAATCTCCAAACCAATTTAGGAGTGATTGATACAATTCTATTTAATAATACCACTAATAACCCTCCTAATAATCTAACCCCTAACATTAATTTAGGGCCTCAACCAACATGAACTTGCCTCCTGATACAACCCAACTCTTAGCTCAATTCATTCAACAAGTGAACATCATGGAAAACTCTAATACCAACCGAATGATGTAACTTCAACAACATTTAATTAATGTGACTAATCAACCTCCAACTATTCATCCTCAAGTTAATCCTAATTATATTCCTCCACTTCTTAGGGATGCCTCAAGTAATGTTATTCCTCAACCCATAATGGATAACATGATGCTTTAAACCATTCAAAATGAGCATTTATTTCCCTTCATTATATCCATTGATATTGGTAACATAACTTCACCTATCAAATATGATGGGACTAAAGACCCTACTTCTTTCCTCAAAGCCTTTGGTAACCTTTACAAAGAGTGGATCCTAAATAATACATTTACCACAACTAAACTATTAGTCAAAACTTTTACTAGTGATATATTATAATGGTATAATCAACTTCCTCAACATTCTATTTGGCAACTTGAAGATTTGGTCAATCCTTTGGTTAAAGAGTTTCAACATAATGATCTTCCTAAAAAATTTCTTATTCAATTCATAAATTCTAAACAATCTCTTGATGAATCAGCTCATAACTTTATTAAAATATGGAAATATTTAGCTCATAAAGCCAATCATAATATGACTAATGCTAATTTATTCAAACTCTTTATTACTACTTTGACTCCCACTCTTCAATACAAGGTTCAAACCTTTACTCCTCAAACTCTTAATGAATCTCTTGACCAAGATAAACATCAAGACTTTATTATGAAGCAATTTAAACCCAATCATAAAATTCTTAAAAGTTATTTTTAAACATCTAATGATATCACTAGTAATACCTCTCAAACCAAACCTAGAGTTTTGAAATCTGATGTTCTTGTACCATCTCACACATCTCTTTCAGTTCAACAAATGCAACAATGTTTACCACCCTCAAAACCTTTCATTTATCCCAATTATCCTCCTAGGTGTTATGATCCCAATACATTTTGTTCATTTTATGCTGACATTGGGCATTATCATGAATCTTTTAGAAGGCTCATTAAGTGTGTCATTTCTTATATGCTTGGTGACACATTCAACCATGAGGCTATGACCAAACTTTGTCATCAAGAGTATGTTGTTTCATCTCAAAAATGACAAACATTTAAAGCCTCTACTTCTAATAATCAAAAATATTATTCAAATAATAGTCAATCAAATGTCAAAGATGCTTGTGCCATTGATGCTAATTATGAACTATATTATAATAACTCTCAATATGTCAACATTGTTAAGGTTAATTCTCATCATAAAATGGTTCATAAAGATCCTATTACCAAGCATAAGAAACCTTATTTAGAATAAAATTTTCTTAAAGATACCACTACCACTCATGATGATTCAAAAACACCTGAGGAACAACTTCCTCTTTTTGATCCTCCCACCACATCTACACCTCCCAAATCTAATTTGCCTTCTAAACCTCATGCTGGTTCTTCTAAATCACATTGGAATTTTCTAAAATAACTCAATTCTATCCCTTGTAAGATTCCTCTTATGGAGTTGGTTCACACTTCACCCTATCATCATAATTTTCTTATGCAACAACTTTGAGAAATTGAAGATCCATCTTCCATAGATGAAGAACCACCTTCTATTAATTTTCAACCAAATAATGTCAATACCATTGAGACTATGTGTCATTATTCTAAGATTTCCATTAAATTTCTTGAAGAGGAAATGATCAATGATGAAATTATTTTTCACACTGATGATCCACCTCTCTTTATCAAAGTAGCCATTAATACCACCCTTATCAAAAAATTTCTAGTTGACGAAGGTTCTGATATTAATGTCACATATTTATATCTCATTCAACAACTTGGTTATAACAAAAATAATCTTAAACTAACATCTATTACTTGTTTTGGCTTTGAAAAGACTAATCAAAAGACTCTTGGCTACATTTTTCTTCCATTAACCATTTGACCTAAAACTATTGGAACCAAACTTATGGTCCTTGATCTTCCTTTATCTTATAACATTCTTCTTGGTCATCCACAGACTCATCGTATGAGGGCCATTGACTCATATTATATTTAGTGTATTAAATTATTACATAATGGAAAACATTACAAACATGAATCTTATCCCAACCCATGGAGCATCCAGCTTCCCAATCCTCAGCCTCAATATCAAATTCTTACAATTTCTAAAATTAATATTGTTCCTTTACCTGAGTCCATCAACATGAATCCTGATCTTCAAGTTACTCTTGTAGATTTAAATGATGATGAGTCAAATGAGTTGTAACACACTTGAAATACTAATAAGCTACCTTAATATATTATATATTTGCTTCCTCCTTCTATCCTACCCTGATATCATATTGTTCCTATCATGAATGAGATTACTAATTTCCCCCTCCATGCAATGCTCAGGGGCCATATTTACCTAAATATTCCTTCATTTTAAATTATTTTAGAGTGGCTAAATTATTCCAAGATCCTATCACCATGTCCCTTCATACATTTAGAAACATTGGGATTTCACCTCCTCAAAATCCCCCTGATTCTCAAGTATGTACAATTTCTCCAACATATGGCGATAACTATATCATGGCTCAAGCTCACTCTTGAGACTTGTATGTCCAACACTATCAAAAGATTTTAGCCAAAATTCATGCATTTAATTAGGATGTACATACCATATCTACACATCATGGCTTAGATCCTAAGGGTCATGTACCTCCTACCAATTCTCCACTTATCAATACTCCTTGGGTGTTAGAATAATTTACACCTTTGGAACCTATGGTCTCTCTTACATATTCTCTACATCCTATGGATCATATAATTTCTTTAGATTCATCTCCCATCATTTAATCTATGAACACTCCCATCTCTTTGAATCCATCCTCTTCATCTACTTTCAAAATTACACTAGATGCCAAGGCAATAGATGTCCGCCAGATTCATTATGAATATAATAGCCATTGAAATCAAATTTTAGACCTTGAAGTAGATGTTGAATATTATGGTCCTCTTCTTACATTACCTAGTGATGAAGATATTCTTGAGTTATTTCATGCTTGGGAATCTCAAATTCCTCAGCAACATCATAAACTTGGAAATTTCAAGAATAAAACTCCTTGCTTTAACAACTTTGTCACTATAATTGATCTTAAAATAAATCCCATTTTAGCCTTGACTAATGCACCTTACCATTTTCAAGATGGAAATGCAATGATTATCAAATAAATAAATCATAACAAATATGGTACCCCATTTTCTCCTTGACCAATCATGATTTCTTGAGAACTCTCACCATCTGAGCATGACAACTTTAGATTATTATTTGATAAATATCAAGAGGCATTATCTTGGTCCTACCAAGACATGCCTAACATTGACCCTAGTATTTTGGTTTATAACATCATCACTTATCTTGATGTCTAAGCTTGTGCATAAAAAGCAATGAAAATTCCCATGTGAAGTTACTAATCTATGTCATAAGGAAATCATTAAACTACTAGATGTTAAAATCATTAAACTAGTGGATTATTCTGAATGGGTTTATAACATTGTTCCTATTTAGAAGAAGGTCACTACGGTCATCCACATATGTATTGATTTTCATTACCTTAATCTTACTTGTCCTAAAGACAACTTCCCTTTCCCTTCAATAGATGCCATCATCGATTTCATGGCTAGTTATTAAGTGTTATCTCTTATGGATGGCTTCTTCAGATACAATCATATTCACATTAATCTTGAGGACCAACATAAAACTACTTTTACCATGGAATGGGGCACCTATTGTTATATCAAAATACCCTTCAAACTTAAAAATGTCAAATCTACCTACTAACATGCTATGACTCACATCTTTCATGATCCTATCCAAAAAATTATTGAAACTTATGTGGATGATCTTATTTCTAAGTCCAAACATCATAAGAACCATCTTTCTGATCTTGCCATCATCTTTGACCATCTTCTTAAATACAAATTTAGACTTAATCCTTTAAAATGTGTTTTTGGAGTCACATCCATAAAATTGTTAGGAATCTTAGTCTCTCTCTATGGCATTGATGTTGAACCATCCAAAATTAGTGCTATTGTTAACATGCACATTCCTCAATCTATTCCTAATATTCATACTTGTTTAGGAAAACTTAAGGTAATTAGATGATTTGTTCCCAAAATGGCTTATTATATTTACTCCATTAATTCCCTTCCCAAGAAAGGTAAAACTTTGGAATTTATGGATCTATGTCAAAAAGCCTTTGATAATATGAAAGAGTCATTACTTCATCCACCTTCCACTGATAAACCATTAATTCTCTATAATTATTCCACACTTATTTTAATTATGGAAATAATTTCCCAACAAGATGATACATGAAGAGAGCATTTTATTTATACATTAGCTAAGGCATGCTAAACCATTGATTATGAGACATGTTATACCAAAGCTGAGCATGATTGCCTCACTATCTATTTTGTGGCTAAAAACCTTCATCATTATATGTTATACCAAACTACTTATGTCATAATTCATTCTAATCCCCTTCATTATTTATTCTCTAAAGCCTTTATTCCTAGAGATATAATTGGAAAATGGATGGTCTTACTTATGGAATTTGATCTCCACATCATCATAAAAAATATATTAAAGGGCAAGTCATAGCTGACCAACTTGCCACAACTCCCATTCTAGCCACTTCTTCACTTTAAGATGATCTTCTTGATCACAATATACTTCTCATTAAAGGTATTAATCAAGATATATCCTTTAAAGACTATTTTCATAGCTTTAATGCTGATCTTGAAGCCAATAATCTTGAAAAATCTTCCCCTCCCTCTGGTACTACTAAACCAAAGGTTGTTATCAAGGAACTCCCTAAAATTAATGTTGACTTGCATGAGGATACTTGGACCCTATACTTTGATGGTGTTAAATGCATTCAAGGAGTTAGGGTAAGTTACATTCTCACTAGTCCTCTCGATAAGATCATTCTTTTAGCTTTTTGTTTCGCCTTTGATGTCACCAACAATATGGCTAAGTATGAACCTCTTATCCTAGGCATGAGAGCTGTGCTTGATCTAGACATCCAATATCTTCATGCTTTAGGAGATTATCAAGTCATTTATCATCAAGTTAATGGTGATTATCAATGTAAAAGTGAGAATATTATCATCTATCATCAAATTTTAACAACTCTTTCTAAGGACTTTATCTTTTGCTATTGATCTTATTCCTCAAGATCAAAATTCCATTACTGATTCTCTTTCATATTTAACTTTTTTTAATCCTCATAAAGTTCTTTTTGATCCTTCCTTTATTATACAAATAAAAAAATCTCCATCATCTATCCAACCACTTGATTCACTTTGTTTCTACCTCAAATTTGCTTTTTAGATCTAAGAGAAAGAAGAAACTAAAAGAAAGTAATGGACAAGGCATGGGAAGTACCTGGACTAAAGATTGCGCACCGTAAATCTAGACGTTTGTGGGCACTCCTCTTTGGCTGTGGAGGAATGACACCTGCAAAAGAAGAAAACTTGGACAAAAAGGCGTTAGATGGATAGGCGGTGGGTTGCCAAGCAAAAGCTTGTTCCTGGAAGTGTAAAAACTTCCTTAAGGGAGGTCAACCCACTGTTTGATGAAATAAGTGACTGATAAAAGATAGAATGCCAGAATACAGAAGTGACAAAGAAATTAGAAAGGAAAGAAGAAAACAAAATGATTACCTGAAAGAGCTGTCGGCCTGGTTGCAGTCGCCGGCGTCGGTGGTCCTACCAGCGTCGGTTGTCGGGTCTGCCGATGTCGGTTATTCTGCCGATGTCGGTGGGGGTAATGACCGGCGTCGGTCGGGGCAATGGCCTTCAGACGGGTCAGGGCTGGTCTGTGGATGGTCCGGGTCTTGATCTGTGGTCTGTCTATGGACAGGTTTGTGGACGGGTCTGAGTCTAATTTGAGGTAGTCAGGGGGTCTGCAGGGATACAGGGGAGTCAAATGGACAGAGAGGGATAGAGGGATAGAGGAAGCCAATCAGGGAGATAGGAATCCGGGTCTGGGTGACAGTCAGGACTGAGGGGAAGAAGAGCTAAATCTAGTTTAGAAATGACTAGAAAGCATAAAAACAAACAGAGTACAACATACCTGTGCCCTGCTGAAGAAGGTGTTGTTGTTGCTGCTTGTTGAAGCCCTGTTGCTGATGAAGAATCCCCATTGTTCACTTGCAGAAGCTTGCTATGTACCTGAGGGGGAGAGTCAGATTGGTTGGTAGAGGGATTGCTGATACAAGGGTTTGATGCCAAAGATTCAAGAGTCGGGATGCGAGAGCTAGAGACGCAGAGAAGTCCAGAGAAGCCAAGCGAAAGCAGAGGGGAATAATGAAGGCTGCCGATGCCGGCAGTTTTGCCGACGTCAGCCGAAGGGTCGCCGACGTCGGCGGTCGCAGGATGGGCACAGAGGCTAAAAATAGCCTCTGCCCACTCTTGCACGCCGCCAGGCGAGGGGTCATGGGTAGAACGGTCACGAGGATGCCAAAATGGACGAGGGGGGATATAATGGTGAGATTTGGCCTAATAAATGCTAGGGAGAAGGTGGAGGGATTCAAGGGAGGATCCAAGGTGGCAAGGGTAGGGTGGAAAGGGGGCCTTATTTAATTAAAAATAGATGTTAATTTCTAATTAATAAGACTTAGGTGGGTTAGGGACCAAGGAGGACTAGGAGGGAGAAAGGGCCAAGGGGGAGAACCAAGGTGCAGACACGTTTGCGGTGTCTACATTTGCCCCTTTTTGTCTTGTTGGTTATTCTAGACGAACTGCAAGACAAAAACAGGAGTTGGTTGCCCTAGAAAAAAGGATGAGGTGTTCCCCCCTCAAAGCGATAGTCGAGAGAAGGGAACCGAAGATCGAGTGTCGATTTGATAGAGAAATGGATAGAAGAGAGTGAGTGAAAACGCTGCCATAGTCGAGATTGTGCGTAGTCCACTTCACGAGAGGGTCAGGTCAAATTGTCGCATGGTCAAGGGTCAAGGAGTGCCAAAATTGAAGTAACCGGGCCCCAGCATTTAGTCGTCTGCTGATCGGGTCACTCAATCTAAGCTGAAGCTCCAAATGGTCGTCGTGTCCCAGGTATCTAGGGCTCAGGAAGTGCTCCCAGAAACACGAAAAAGCCACAAGTAGTAGGGATCAACTGGCTCGCGATCCTATACTTGTGAAGGGTCAAAAAAAGTCTGCAGACAATTTTGCTAACCAGCCGTGAGGTAGCACACACGCAAAAACAACCAAGGCAACATTGGCTTGGAAGTGGTCAAAGGTCGAAAGATGGTCATTGGTCAAGAGGATGGATAGACGAAAGGATGCGGCCGAGCTAACCCCAGAAGACCCCATGTCAACTGAGTGCTGCCTACATAGCCCTGGTGACAGGGCCTCAGGCCGATGTAGTTCTCCCTAAAAGGGAGTGAGGGTCAGAGGGATTGATTGGTCTTGGTCAAAGAAAATGATTGGTCTTGGTCAAAGGAAATGATTGGTCTTGGTCAAAGGTCTATGATTGGTCTTGGTCAAAGAAAATGATTGGTCTTGGTCAAAGAGAATGATTGGTCTTGGTCAAAGAAAATGATTGGTCTTGGTCAAAGAAAATGATTGGTCTTGGTCAAAGAAAATGATTGGTCTTGGTCAAAGTCGACGAAGTTGGTCATGATAAGAGTCAAAGAAGAGAGGGTTTGTCCATCATAGAGACGAACAAATGGGGGTGGTCGAGCTAACCTAAGAGGATGTGTTATCTGAGTGCTACCTACATAGCCCTGGTCATAGGGCCTCAGACCAATGTAGTTCGGACTAAAGGTCTGATTGATCAATGATTGGACGTGGTCAAGTGTCAAGGTCGCAGAAGAGAAGGTTTGTCCATCAAGGAGATGAACAAACGGGGTGGTCGAGCTAACCTCAGAAGATGTGTTATCTGAGTACTGCCTACATAGCCCTGGTCGTAGGGCCTCAGACCAATGTAGTTCGGACTGCGAGGGTCAAAATGGTCGATGATTAGATTGGTCATGTGTTGAAATGACGAGGGTAAGATGAGGATAAAATGACGCTACAGATGGTGTCTTCTGTAGAAGTGGTCGAGAGTCTTTCATCCCTAGCAAGTTTCCATAGTCGTGATGGATGTATGCTAGAAATGAATAGAAGGTCTATTTATGCTTCAACAAGTATTGGTTTATGCTTAACATAAATTGGGTCTAGTCGGTAGTTTCCATGTGTACTGGTGTCCATAGAAACTATGTAAAATGGTCTAGGATGATGCCTGATGTCATGTTGAAAATGTCGAGGCTGGTTTGAAAAATGTTGAAGTTGGCTGGGTTTAAGGATGAGTCAACAATTGACGTGGCCAAAGCGTGACCAAAGTGTAGAGAAAAGGTGAAAGGAAAATTGCTCTTTCATTGACAAGGACCAGAAAGGAAGCATAGATAGGGGTTATTAGAACAAAAGCCCCGTTCATGCATTACGTCGTTGACCAGTGTTGGGTTAGAACGGTAATCGAATCACTTTGACATTAAAGTGAGCTCGAAGTCCCTTGAGCCGGTGATAGGAGGAGGATAGGGTAACCCAGTTTAAAAGTAGGAATAACCTTGCCCCTTTTATAGGAGACCCTGAGACAACTACAAGCCAATGTCCGTGACTCGTTTTTTTTTTTTTTTTTTTGCGCAGACTGGTCGATGCGGGAAGCCTGCATAGAGATGTCACTTGATGTAATGGTCATGTTGCGAAGCTGATCGATGAGGGAAGCTTCTAAGAAAAGTGCTGTTTATTGCCAGAGTAGTCATAGCCATCCTTCGAGGGAGTGGTCTATATTTTTGCTCAATAATGTTTGATAAGTTGGCCTAGCTGTCCTTCAAGGGATCAGTCTAGTAATACAGCAATGATAGTACAGCTGTCCTTCAAGGGAGCAGTCTGTCTTTTTGATTTGACTTGATTTTGTGACCATGGATATGTTTTGACATCTTGATTTGGATTTATTGATAGGAATGAGAGTCACGGACAAGACTGTAGAAGCTCAAGGATGCCCCTTTTTATTAGGACAAAGCATCACTGCATCTTAAAAGGGTTGTAGAGGACTTGTTAAAGGGGAATAGGGTTGAAAGGGATGAGGATTAAGAGGACGAGGATTGCTTAAGGGACGAGCTCAAGTTACGTGTCAAGTAGACGAGTACTCGACTAGCAGAAGAAAGGTCGAAGATGCAAGACAGAAAGGGGGGCTCAAGGTCTGATAAGTCCCTGGGCCATGCTAGTGCGTTAAGGTCCGATTCAATTAGGAGCGGACTTGCCCCATTTGCCTCTTTCCAGATTGGTCAGGTGTTGATTGATGGATGTGAAGTTGACTGATATGGTTGTTGATTTGTCGAGACTGGTTGAATATTTTAGATAAAAAGGATTGGTTGAATGATATTTGATTTGTTGATTGGTTGAGAAGTGGTTGAAGTGTGGTAAAATGTTTGGTTAGAGTTTGTCGAAGGTTTGGTCAAAGGTTTGGTCGATGTCATGGTCGAGGGTTGGTCGAGACTTGGTCGAGGTTTGGTTGAAGGTTTGATCGAAGTTAAGATAAGGTTGGATTCCCCCAATTGCTTAGGGAGAATGTTGGATAGATTAGTCAAGGTTGACTGAGGCTTGGTGATTAAATGGACTGTGTTAATGTCAAATAATGGGGTCAAAGGCGGTAAAGGGACTATAGTCTGTCGTGGAGATCCTGATTTAAGTGATGAGGTTGGAGAGGTATGGGTTGGGGTTGATGTTTTGTCGAAGAGGTGGTTAAGAGGGTCCTTGGTGAAAAGGAAGGCATTTCTCCGTTGTTGACGAATGACAGCTTTGAGAGCACAACAATGCTCAGTGTCATGTCCCGGAGTATGATGATAGTTGCAAAATTTAGAGTTGTTGAACCAAGATGGCCTTGATCCGGGAGTTGATGAAAGGGGCGGTGTTGAAGGTTTGTTGATGACGTGGTCGAGAAGAGGGGTGTCATTCCCAAGACATTGGTGAATGGCAACCTTGAGGGCATGACAATGCTCCGTGTCGTGTCCAGGTGTGTGATGATATGCGCAAATGCAAGTGTGGTCGAACCAAGGTGGTTTTGGTCCGAGAGATTGATATGGTCTGAGAGGCGGAAGGTTGAGGCGAAAAGACTGCAACAAGTGTCGTAAAAGCAAGGTATAAGAACCTGCTAATGGGTCCAGATGTTTTATTGCAGTGAGGGTTGATGACGTTGGTTTGAGAGGTGTAAGGGATGTTGGTCGATGGTTTGAGGGAGATACGTGTTTGATGGGTTGAGGGAGTAATGGAGGAGACGTGCCTCTGTGAAGGATGGGAGTAGGCAGTACTCCTAGTAAAGTGGACGGATGTGGGCCTAAGATTGAAGGCAATGATGAAGGTGGGGGAGAAATTCTCTGACGTGGTCTAGAAGCTTTCGTTAGTTTGGGTCGAGGGCCACTATTGTGTGAGGCAAGGTTAGATGTGGGTTTGGGTTTGGATGTGGATGAAGGTGAGTGAGATGTAACAATCTCAGGTAAAGGGCAAGAGGAAACCGTGACTGGGTCTTCCTCGATTGAAATGGGTGAAGAGACTGGTTCTTCTCTTGGTGGAGAAGAAATAGGAGAGGGTGGCTCCTCCAGATGGCAGGAGGCAGGGATGAGTATGCCTTCTGCTTGTGCTTGAGGAGTAGGCAAGGTATGGTCATTGGATGAAGGTGGGGCTAATGGTGTAGGTGTGGCTAAGGCGTCCCCCAATGTAGGAGAAATAGATGGAGGACTAATAGGAGAAGAGGGTTCTTCATCTTGTGATAGATGAATAGGAGAAGACTCTTCTGCCTGTGAAAGAGATTGGTTAGAGATAAGAGGTAAGATAGTGTTGACAGTGTGTATGTCATGGTCATGAGAATCTTGGGTTATGGTTTGGACGTTGTTTTGAGTAGGCGGATGATTTGGAAAAGGGTGTTTGAAGATGTCGATATGTTGATTGGGTGGGGCGTTCGGGTTATCTAAAATAAGATCCCCCTTGTCGATCATGTCTTGGACGATGTTTTTGAAAGTTCGGCAGTTGTCAATGTCATGGCCTTAGACGCGATGAAAGGGACAGAAGTCGGCCTCCCTATACCATGTAGGGATGGCCTTTGAAGGGTCAAATTGAGGTGGTCGGATTGGAGGGAGATTGAGGACCCCCTGCTTGAGAAGTTTTTCCAAAACGGAAGCGTATGATTCTCCAAGTGGAGTGTAAGAACGCTGGATATACCGTTGTTGGAATTGTTTGGTAATGATGGAAGATGTCGAAGGTTGGGAATAATTCGTTGTTGTTGAGGATGGTGATCTAACGACCACAGTGTTGGCCACTCCCTTGGACTTGGAGTTGGCAGCAGAAGAAGGTCTGGAAGAAGAATGGTCAGTAGATTTTGTGTTGGTATTACGCAATTTGACCTTATCTTCTTCAAGGGCACGGAGTTCAAGCTTTCGAGCCATGATGAAAGCTTCGTCAAAAGTGTGGAATGTCTGAATCCACAAGGTAGAAGAGATGTGGTTGGCACATGCTCGAGAAAAGAGCTCGATGAGCTCGGGTTGAGGCAAGGAGAAGGAGAGCTGGTTAATCAAGCCTCTCCAACGAGCGACAAAATCGACTACAAATTCATCGTCAAATTGTCTGATGGAGTAGAGGTCTGTGATAGAGACTTGTTTAGTAATGTTGATTGAGAAATGGTCGAGAAATAGTTGGGCGAGTTGGATGAATGAAAAGATAGAGTGTCTGGTAAGAGAGCTATACCAGTCAAGGGCAGGGCCAGAAAGTGACATAGGGAACGTGTGTAAAAGTAACGCATCGTCATGGGCAATAAGATAGCAGGCATGTCTAAATGCCTGTAAATGTTGTTGCGGGTCTTCCTTACTCTGAAAGTGAGTGAATTTAGGAAGCTCCCAATGGTTAGGATATGGTCGAATAGGGACGGAAGGATGGATAGGCTCATTGCAAATTTGCTCATATGACAAAGTATTGCTTGAACCGGAAATGGAGGCTTCGAGACTGGACATTTTATCCATCAGCATCTTAATGATGTCTGCTGACGGATTGGCGGGTTGAGCGCCCCCTAGATTATAGGGCGCTTGGACGAGGCTAGAGGAGGCGTGCGACATAGTCGGTTGTACAATGTACGGATGACTAGTTGCAGGGGCAGAAGTGGAGGCTAAGGGTGGTTGCGTTATGAAGGTCGAAGGTATAAGCTGACTGGGCACCGCCAAAGGTGGTTGAATGGTGGCACTGGTAAAAAGAGAGGTTGACACTCCTACATTTGTGGGCGCAAGAGTGTGAGGGGTCGAGACAATCAAGTTCTGATATGAGGTAGAACTTGGTTGAATTGCAGGTGGTTGAGGGGGTAATGAAACCCCAGTGGAGGTCGGTTTAAAAATAGACGGGGAGGCCAAACTTTGCGTATTGGCCATGGTTGAGTTAATAGTTGAGGCGAAAGGCTGAGTCAAAAAGGGTTGGGTGGCGCATGGTGTGGATGTCATCGCCACGTCACCCAAAAAGTCTCGCGTTGGATTTCTCGCGAGATAGTTTTGGAGGGCTGCGGTATTGAGGTCCAAGAATCTCTCGAAATCTTGGTCCCCTTCAGGAATGATGGGAATTTGAGTCAGGGTCGGGGTCGGGGTCGGTCCTGTAGGAGTTATTTCAGTCTCCGAGTGAAACTCCATGATAGGACTGGTTAGGGACGAGGTGGACGGAAGCTGCTGTTGGCTAAAGTGGTTAAGAAGAGAGTCCTGGTTCCAGAAACTGTGTTTTTGCAGTCTCAGAAAACCAGAATGGAGTTTTTTGATAGGGAAGGGATAGGTTTCAGGCTGCTGGTTTTGAAGAAAAAGGATAGTGACAGAGACCGACGTCGGTTTAAAAACCGATGTCGGTTAGAAAGATGGCCAACGTCGGTCAGATAACCGATGCCGATAACAGATGAAGCCGACGTCGGTATTAGAACCGATGCCGGTGACAGGAGAAGGCCGACGTCGGTGTCAGAACCGATGCCGGTGACTGTGTTTTCCAGAGAGCCAAAAGGTTCTTGGAAAAACAAAGAGGAAAGTGTCCTCACACACTCAAACAAATAGCTGAGAAGAGGAAAATAGAGAAAGATAGACAAGCCTAAGCGATAAATCCTAGGAATTAACCTTAGAAACTTGTGGCTTATGCCTTAGATGGATGTTTGGGGAGATTGGCTGAAAAATGGGTCCTAGAAGAAGGCGGTCTAAAGATGGTTTCAGGTGTTGTTTTAGGTGCTCAAAGATCTGTGTTAGGGTCTGGTACGTGGCCTGGTGCTAAGGAGCAAGCTCCCCTCACTTCACGATTCCAGTGGTTAGCTGGTCTCGCTTAGCCAAGATATACCTCGCCTAGAGTTTAGACTCCGCCAGAGAACGGAGTGGGCTTCCCCCTTGGTGATGAAATCCAAGTAGGGTCACCGGGACGGGTAAGGTATCCGCTGGGTGATGAAATCCCAGTCGGGCCTTGTCTCAGGTAAGTTTTATGTTCGTTTTGTGCATGTGATTCGGTAGTGTAACATCAAGTGTCTAGATTTATTCAATATGTGCCTAAGTTACTAGATGTGGACTAATGCAAGCACAAGCAGAAATGAAAGTGCAATATGTTTTAATGCCCAAGTCGAAATGTGATGTTGTTATGAAGACAAGATGGAGAAAGGGACGAGAGTATGATATTTAGACTAGTCTAGAATGCAAAGAAGAGAGATTCGTTTTAGTCCTTGCTTATAGTGTCATTTGGAATAGAAGAAAGAGACAAGAGAGAAGGAGCCTAAATGCACCTAAATGAATGAAGAAAAAGGAACCCAGGAGGAACCTAGGGTCCCACCGGGCGTGCCAGAATGTTTCTACCTCAAATTTGCTTTTTAGATCTAAGAGAAAGAAGAAACTAAAAGAAAGTAATGGACAAGGCATGGGAAGTACCTGGACTAAAGATTGCGCACCATAAATCCAGACGTTTGTGGGCACTCCTCTTTGGCTGTGGAGGAATGACACCTGCAAAAGAAGAAAACTTGGAAAAAAAGGCGTTAGATGGATAGGCGGTGGGTTGCCAAGCAAAAGCTTGTTCCCAGAAGTGTAAAAACTTCCTTAAGGGAGGTCAACCCACTGTTTGATGAAATAAGTGACTGATAAAAGACAGAATGCCAGAATACAGAAGTGACAAAGAAAGTAGAAAGGAAAGAAGAAAACAAAATGATTACCTGAAAGAGCTGTCGGCCTGGTTGCAGTCGCCGGCGTCGGTGGTCCTATCGGCGTCGGTTGTCGGGTCTGCCGATGTCGGTTATTCTGCCGATGTCGGTGGGGGTAATGACCAGCGTCGGTCGAGGCAATGGCCTTCAGACGGGTCAGGGCTGGTCTGTGGATGGTCCGGGTCTTGATCTGTGGTCTGTCTATGGACGGGTTTGTGGACGGGTCTGAGTCTAATTTGAGGTAGTCAGGGGGTTTGCAGGGATACAGGGGAGTCAAATGGACAGAGAGGGATAGAGGGATAGAGGAAGCCAATCAGGGAGATAGGAATCTGGGTCTGGGTGACAGTCAGGACTGAGGGGAAGAAGAGCTAAATCTAGTTTAGAAATGACTAGAAAGCATAAAAACAAACAGAGTACAACATACCTGTGCCCTGCTGAAGAAGGTGTTGTTGTTACCGCTTGTTGAAGCCCTGTTGCTGATGAAGAATCCCCGTTGTTCACTTGCAGAAGCTTACTATGTACCTGAGGGGGAGAGTCAGATTGGTTGGTAGAGGGATTGCTGATACAAGGGTTTGATGCCAAAGATTCAAGAGTCGGGATGCGAGAGCTAGAGACGCAGAGAAGTCTAGAGAAGCCAAGCGGAAGCAGAGGGGAATAATGAAGGCTGCCGATGCCAGCAGTTTCGCTGACGTCGGCCGAAGGGTCGCCGATGTCGGCGGTCGCAGGATGGGCATAGAGGCTAAAAATAGCCTCTGCCCACTCTTGCACGCCGCCGGGCGAGGGGTCATGGGCAGAACGGTCACGAGGATGCCAAAATGGACGAGGGGGGATATAATGGTGAGATTTGGCCTAATAAATGCTAGGGGGAAGGTGGAGGGATTCAAGGGAGGATCCAAGGTGGCAAGGGTAGGGTGGAAAGGGGGCCTTATTTAATTAAAATAGATGTTAATTTCTAATTAATAAGACTTAGGTGGGTTAGGGACCAAGGAGGACTAGGAGGGAGAAAGGGCCAAGGGGGAGAACCAAGGTGCAGACACGTTTGCGGTGTCTACACACTTATCTATCACATCAAGGCTATGACTATTCAATAAATCCCTTGGTATCTGAATATCATTCAATACTTAGAACATAAAACTTATCCTCTTGATCTAGATTCTTGTGAAAAGACATGCATTCATAAACAAACATTCAATTATGTATTTTGACATAACATCCTTTACTATCATAATGATGAAGATACCTTGCTCTATTGTGTTATGCAAGATGAGTTCCCTCCTCTTCTCAAGCAATCACATGGGGGAATTTGTAATGGTCACTATAGTGGACATTCTACAATAGGAAAATGCCTATGTATGGGTCACTTTTGCCCTACTCTTAAAAAGGATGCAATTGAATATGCTAAAAATTTCAATCCTTATCAGCTTCATAATGATCTTATCCATTCACCTCCTACTGAGATTCAAACTATTGAATCTCCTTGGATATCTTACACATTGGGATTTGAGCTCATTGGTAAACTTCCTCACTCCCAAGATGGGCACATCTTTATCATCAATACTATAAAATACTTTACCCAGTGGGTAGAAGCCATGCCCCTTATTAATATTACTGGTCTTACCATTTCCATTTTTATTCTTAACCAAATTATTTGTCACTTTGGTGTTCTCCATACCATCATTTTAGACAATGGTGGTAATTTAAAAAATAAACATGTTAAACAACTTTGTACCAAATTTAAGATCAATCACAAGTTTTCCATGCCTTATCATCCATAATGCTATGGTCAAGCTAAGGCCACCAATAAAATTATAAAAAAAATTCTCCAAAATATAATTAATGAAACTTGGATTGGCATATTCATCTTTATCTTACACTTTGGGCCTATCAGACTAGCATTTTTAATGCCACTAGGGCAACTCCATCCATGGTTCTGAGTCAGTTCTAACTTTAGAAGTTGAGATTCCCTCTCTTTGTATATCTATTCATGGAATTATTCTTGATGAATAATTATGTGAATTTCACCTTCATTACCTTGATCTTCTTGATAAATTTCATGTTTTTTGCATTACAATATAACTGCTAATATAAGGTTAGCATCACCCGACAACATAATAAACTTGTTTAAATCCATACTTTCAATGTTGGTGATCTTGACATTAAATTAGATTACACCCATGATAAATAAGGAAAGTATGCCTAAAAATGGTGGGGCCCATATTTAGTTAAAGACATTCTAGGTCCAAACACTTATCACCTTAAAACTAATGAAGGCCATGTTTTCAAAGAGCCCACCAATACTCCATTCCTTGAAAAGTACTTTGCCTAAACATTTCCTTCTCATCATATTTTTTATCGATATATTTCTAACAATTTTTTTAGGTTCTTTAAGCATGGGTCTCTCCCTTTGCAATAATTCCCTCTTTTCACAAACCTTTAGTCTTCCCTTTTGGCCTTTTGGTTTCTTGATGTACCATAGTATTCCTTATCTTCTTACATTTTCTTTTATTTTTCACACCCTTTGGGTATTTTTTTTATGAGTTTATTTGTAATACCATAGATAGGACTTGACATCCCTCATAAAACCACCATCTTTTAATCATTTATCTTTCATTTTTGCTACTTGCCAATGCTATTTTAGCATCCTTTGAGTTTTTCTTTGTGAGGTGCCTCGTAAGAATGTTACCTCTTTTTTATCTTTCACTTACTTGTTGGTACACTCTTGGGTCTCTTTTTTATGAGTTTCTTTATAAGACCATAGATAAGACCTGGCCCTCCTCACAAAATTACCACCTATTTATGTTATTGATCCTTGTTCTCAACTTTAACTTTTTCTTCTTTTGTTAGATAGAATCTGCACAAAAAACTATATTAGCATGTTTTCCTCCATTTTCATCTTTCTTATGATGAAGAATTACACTTTTTTGTCATTGTATCTCTTTTTTCCCTTTGTCACATTTTTTTACAATTTACATTTTTCCATGTGTCATTTCTCTTGATTTACCATTCTTTCATCTCCACATTGGATAAAACAAGGTCGAAGTCAATATAACACTTTTATTTTAACTTGATTTATGCGACTCTTAGACCCCATGCTCTTTGAATTTTTCTCTCTCATAGAAACCTTGTCCCAAGTATTTAAATGAAAGTCATCTTTAACACCCATGTTTGGTTTTCCAAATTCGTAAGGAGGAATAGAATAAACATCAAGAAATTTAAAAGCTAAATCATTTGAAACAAAAAACAATGATATATAAAAGGCAACATATAAATCTCAAAAGTTAAATTCACACCAAAATACATGATTTCAAGAACATATCCTATCTCCAATCGAATTTAAAACTCCAAAGTCATCTTCACATAGAGTTAAATTCCTTTGGGGTGTCATAAACTAGTAGATTGGAATAAGGGATTTCAAAAAAATCTATAGTGCTACCTAATTTCTCATGCAAGTACCCAATCTTTATAGTAGACCAATAGTTATGTAAGGGGTCCTGAAGAATGGAGAACATGTCATAAGGAGGTAGGTCCATTTTAATTTTCATATAGATATCCTTGATGGGATGATATATATACTCTATTTATTTACTCTAAGAGAAGTTATTCATAGTTATTAAGGTTGAAATTCCTCTTATTTTGATAAAACTAATTTGAGTGTCTTGACTTTGATAAAGAGTTCTCTCTAACTTGGTTTTTCCTTCATTCTCCCCTCCACCCATTTCATTTCCCCCCCTTTATAGACAAATTATGATTTCAAATATGTTTTGACTTCTTTAATTCCCTCTTCTTCACCTCCTAAAAACATGATAGCACTACTTTGTTTTAATTTTATCTATCTTTAGAGCAAAATAACATGTTTGAGTAACTTTGGATCATTTTATTTACACTATGATTTTACATTTATTAGACTTACTTTACTTTCCTTTTACCATTTATCATGATTTTACTATCTTATTGTTAAGAACAACTGAGTTCGTACCTTTTTCCATTATTGAGTGAGATTTGGATTGTTACTGCTCACTCATCAATGTTATTTTCCATTTTAATGCATCCTTTTTCCATTAATGATTGAGATGTGGATTGTTACTACTCACTCATCAATGTTATTTTACCATTTTGTCTTTTTAGTTAGTATTTTACCCATTTATTTTGTTTTTGTTTTACCATCCTGTTTGACATGTGTCCTTGGTTTGATTTGGTGAGTTTGCCTTTCTTACTTAAGGATAGCTTGTTTGAATTTTTTGGTCTTTATTATCCTTGGCTTTTTGGTTACCTGATTTACTCTTGTTGTTTGACTTGGTCATTTGGTCTAACATAGCACCTGTCACCCCAACTTGCTAAATTTCCCAAGTATGTCCCATCTTCATAACACTAGCTATCTTAGATTTTCTTGCATTTGTTTTTTCTCTCTTTAGTTTTGCATTCTTGGGTTTGTTGAAAATAGTCTTTGCACCATACATAGTCAAAACTAACAACATAGTAGAAAACCATTCCATGATAAACGCAAGTCAAGGTATGCATTGTATTTAATTTTTAGATTAGTTTTCATTTTAGTCATTTAATTTTAGTTATTTATGCTTTTAAAATACTGAAACCTTTTCTAACATCAACATTGTGTGTGTCCTTATATTCTTTCTTGAAACACCATCCCCTATTGCACCTTAGTGACATGTGATGAGCTTTGTGTGGGGCATATGTATAGACATAATATTTTTAACTTTTATAAAATAATGACACTTTACATCTTGTAGGAACCCATCAACAATCAATATCTTTTAGTGCATGACCTAATAGGTGAACTGAGAAAGGGGTGGGTAGACCTTTGATGCTTTATAGGATTATTGTCCCTTTTTACCATATTATTATCAATCCAACTAATTCTTAAAACATTTCCCTAAGTTGTTTTTCCTCCCTTGCATAGTGTTCTAGTCTTTTTCCTCTTTCTATCCTTCATTTCCTTGCTTGGCCCCCTTTTTACATATTCAAAATACTAGGTCCACTTGGTTGACCTAGTATAATTTAGGGATATTTTAGATCTTTTGGTTTGTTATCCTCCCGATCAACTTAGCACAAACGTAGTGAGTTAGCCCAAAAATATGCTACGTTGACTGGGTCAACCTAGCATAACTGCCATATATAAATGATTTTAGAGTAATTTTTCTTATAAATACAAGATAATTTTAGTCATTATTATTATTGAAGATTTATTATTCACTCACGTTTCTTCACAATCTACTCTTCCACTATTCTACTTGAGGAGACTTAGCTTATGTTTCTTATCTTAGATAATCTAGTCTTGTGGATAGGTCTTAGATGCTTTGGCCTAACAAAGTGATCCTTATGAACCACAACAACCTCTTTGAAAGCCCCATTGTCCAAGGGAGAGTTTGAGTCTTGATGGGTTCACATTCAATAAGTATATTCTAAATTTGTTCTCCTCTCTTTTAATAAATATAAGTAGCATAAGTGTTGGATCAAATAATATTAATCTTCATATTGTATGTATTAGGGTGTTACTCATACTTAATTTATTTGAAGTTCCCTATAAATTTTTTGATTGCTTTGATTTACTAAGTCCCAGTTTGTGCCACAAGATTTGGTGTGCACTAGATTAGATTTACTTTTATTTTTATTAGATTAATAAAATATTAAAGCATAGGACTCTTTTAAGGTTATTATGTGATTGTGTTAGACTATAGGATTTATAATCCTATCTCACATGGTGTGTTATGACAAATGATCCCCTAATTGGGTCTAGAGGATATTCAAATTATTCATGCTTTCACTTAACAATAATATGATCCCTAATTAGAAATGTAGGTGTTCTCTCTCCCATCTGATCTAAGATTTATTTATGGACATGATGCATTTATGATTTTATATAGACTCTATAAATAGTGAAAGCAAATGTGATGGTTTAGAGACTTAAGTGAGAGTATATTAGAGTAGATGTGACATTGAATGAAGAAACATTTGATAGATAAGGTATTGGATAGTGAGGACCATCAAAGAGAAAAGAGGATTAGTCATGTTTATCTAATTAAGTTGATGAATGTGAACACATAGGTCTTTGGACTAAATAATCATAGAAGAGGTAGATTGAGAAAGTAAGCCCTAGAGGCTAATTTAGTGATTATGCTTAGTGGATGGACTGAAGATGTAAGTAGGTTGAGGAGTGTGTGAATGAAATATAGGTCATGTTACTAATGTTGTGATAGTATTGTTATAGGTTTTTTGATTATGTATGTGCTTAGAAGTGAAGAGTTATCCAAAAGGGTGTTTTGGATGCATTGCTTGTGTGTACAAGTTTTGTGAGAGTGTGAAAGATATATAATAAAAGTAAGAGAAGTCCACCATTAGGTGTAAAAGAATTAAAATCAAAGGTAGAGATCAGATCAAGGTAGCTAAGTGGGTACTTGGTTGCGTAGGGGATTGGTTCCTCCTTGTGGGATGGGTGTCCCTTGATTAGTGGGTGTTAGTCTAAATGTTGGATCTTGTTTTATAGGACTATAGTCTATCTTGTAAGGTTTAGTGGGTTTTATTACCCAAGAGGGTTTCTCACATATATGATGTGTTCATGTGATGTATGCTCTTATGTATACTTTGAATGTATGTGCTTCCATGTTTATTTTTCTTGATCAAGTTGATGTATGTTGAATGTTTAAGAGTTAGGAATTGAAGTGGATTATATAAAATCATTGATTCACCCCCCCAATGATTGTAACTCTAACAATTGGTATTAGAGATAGACCTTCTTTTCAAGTTTAAATACTTGAAGGTGATCCAAGTACAATATGACTAAGCAATTAAAGAATGAGAATCAAGAGTTGAAGGCTAAAGTAAAAGATACTTATGCATGTCTAAAATCAAGTGAATAAAAGTGCAATCAATTAAAATCAATCTTTGAGAAGTACAAAGGTAAGATGAGAGAGTATGATCAAGAAGAAGCTCTGAATAAGATTATGAGCTCAAGTTATAAGGCTATTATAGATGAGTGATCAATCTTAAAAAAGATCTAGAATCCTTGAAATCAAGCTCAAGATCAAAATATGATAAATAGAAGATCATCATTCTTGATGATCAATTAAGGGTTACAAAGACAAATATGAGTTCAAAAGAGGAAGAATGAAAACATCTCAAGACTCAATAAGAAGAGATAAATGCCAAGTTGATTTCAAAGCAAGGTAAGAATGATGAGTTGAAATCCAATCTTGATTCTATAAATATTATTCAAGATCAGACATGTAGATTAATGGATAACATTTTTAAAGAATCTAAGAGGGATAAGGAGACTATATAAGTTATCAGATTTAGTTAGAGGTTGAAATTTCAAGTATGAGAGCTAAGGAGGATGAGATTATTCAATTGAAGACCAAGCAAGGCTCATTTAAGGATGTGCATGAGAAATATATTGTCAAGGTAAAAAAGATAGAGAAAGAGCAAGAGATGTCAACTCAAGATAAGAAGAATGCAAACACCAAGATCAACAAGAAAAATCTAATAGATAGCCAAGTGCCATGAGATATGAAAGATCTTTTAATGGCAATTATTATACTAGTCATAAGGTAAGAAAATGTAGAAGAAAGAGGAGTTGGTTAGCTATAGGTATGGATAAGTAGTCTACTATAATTATCATAACATGGGGCATATTTTTGGATTATTCCCTAGAATGCATGGGGTAAGATTAACCCAGGTATGAAGACTAAAGACATTTAAGCTTGAGCATAATGAACCTAAGAGACAAGATGGTATGTTTGTTGATATTCATAATATTCATCAAGCAAAAGGTATGAATGATGTTATAAATTTATATTGTCATCAAGTTGGTCATATTTAAATATATTTTAAAATCAAGATCTCAAGTCATAATAAGGTGCATGGACATCCTAGAGTACTCAAGAAAGGTCAATCCTTGGTATGGAAACCTAAGGAAGTAAAGACCAAGAAAATTAATTTAGTTGAGCTAAAATATCATGGTAGATTGCCTGCTAAAGCAAAAGAAGAAACTGATATGAATAAAGTTTAGGAATGCCAAGATATTGTATCATTTATCTAGATAGAAAAGGAAAATCAAAAGTCAGTTCAAGTCAAGTTCAGGGAAAAGACCAAAGTGCTATTTAAGGCTAGTTCTGAGGTATGTATGGATCCAAGAGAACATCCTACTATTTTTGAGAGAGTTTAAAATAAATAACATTAGTTGTCAATACCTATTGATGAGGTTATTTATTCATATGAAAAGATATGAATATTTGTTGTCTCCATGTATTGTCAATTCTTTCTTAAAAGAAAGGAGAATATTGTAGTAGATGAGAATGTTGCTTATCTTAAGCCTAAGAAGAAGAACTATCAGTATCAAATAACCAAGGAGGAGAAGGAATATGATGAGTTATGGGCCACTCCTAGTTTCACATTTTTCTAGGACATTATGGGTTAGGGTGTCTCTATCTAGACTTCAAAGAGATAGTTGTCAGCAAGAAGAAGCATGTTGGTTTCTAGTTGGGTTTTGGTTGATGTTACAAGAAAATAAAGATGAGTTGTCAAGATGATTTTATTTAATATAAAGGTGTTTTGACTCAATTTAGGTATTCTATAGGTGATTTTATGTTTTAAGATCTTTTGTGTGCAAGTTGAAGCTTTTTGAGTGCTCTCAGGTTTTCCCAGTTTTGGCTTAAGGGCAAGCATGTCAAAACCTAGCTGAAGGGTCTATGGGTTCTCCAAGATGTATCACGTCAAAAAATGGTCTATAATTATGTTTTATTAACCTTTAGGTCTGAGAGAAGTTTCAAGTGTTGATGTTAATCATAAGGTGGTGAGTTGACTAAGTTTTTCATTTAAAAATTTAGTATTTTTGCCCATGTTGATTAGTTTGTTTCTTAAGGGAGTTGAGGTATAAGTTTAATTGATATATTGAAAATGTCCAAATGGGTTGTCAAAAAGTGTTTCATAATCATCTGAAAGTGTGTGCTATCTTCCATAGATGAGGATTTATGCAAATGGAGGGCTAATTGGCTAGTAGATTTGTTTAGGAGTTATGGTACAAAAGAAGAGTTGGAAGATTATTTTTGGTATAAATGAGGGGGCACATGAGTGTAATGAAGATATTTAATTTCAATTTTGGGGTTTTCAAGGTTTAGGTAGGGTTATTAATCCTCTAGGCAAAGCTAATGAAAAAAAAGTGGTCTTTGGTCATTTTTTCCAAATGCCAAAGGTATGGTTAATCCTGAATGATTTTTTTATTTGTTTGTATGCATTTTTATTTTTGAAGATTGGTTCATTCATCTACTAGTAATCATGGAGGTAGCCTAAATTAAGAAGGTATGAAGTAAATTTTGCATGTCTTGAAGTTCATAGTGTTCTGAAGATGAGTTGATTCCATGAGAGTGGTTTGAAAAGGTTCTAAACCATGGTGGCTTGAAGAAGATGTGCATGATGTAAGGATGAACTTATGTGAATATTTTTTAGTCATGATAGAAGTGTTAATATGTCTTCTATAGTTTTGAGTTCAATAGGATTGACATGATGACTTGATCAAACCAAGTCATATATTTTGACAAGGTATTGAATCTTCATGCATGAGCAAAAAAAAGATTTTGAGTCCTGTAGGTAGACAGGTCCAAGGATAAAAAAATCACAAGTTTAGATTGGTGTTTGTCAAATAATAGATGACATAAAATGGATCTTGTTGTTATGGGATCTTTCTAAACTCTATGAGTAGTTTATCAGGTCCAAGGATTAAAGAAGTCTAAGTTCAGGTGATGCATGTCAAAGTGGGAACAATTGATTCATATGCTTGAAAGTTTATAAGTATCTTGAGCATCTTAAATTATATTTGAATGAATTCATGATGTTGAGGAATTATTATTGTCATGTTGAGGAAGAAACGCTTTGTCATTAATGTCAAAAGGGGAGAAAGATCAGAACAAAAGAGTTCAAATGAATTCATTGTTTAAATTAAGTCATTTTGATTGTGTTTTACCATCAATGACAAAGGGGGAGATTGTTGAGCATATTCATTGATGTCAAAGAGAACATGTGATTCTAATTCATGAATGACAAAGTAGTTGAGTTTGATATCTTAGAGAACATATGGAATATGTAAGGATAAAGAAGAAGCTATGAGGCACCCATAGATGTCTTGGTAAAGTTTTGGTGTGTTACTTGATCATTTAAAATGAGAAACATGAATCTTATAGCTTAAGAGAAGCCAAAACATAATAACATGTCATGAAAATATGAATGAACCAACAAGTTTATGCATTTATTTTGAGTACTCAAAAATTCAACTAAGATCAAAGGATTTCATGGAGATGTTTTTTATAGTGCCAAGAAGGCACCTTGAAGATTTGGACTCTTGAAGTGTTTTGTAGCTCAAGTTATAAACCTTAAAAGTTACTATTGTAGACTATGATGGGCCAGAGACTATTAAGTTTAACTTTGTTGAAATCTAAGGTCACTAGTCAGTAGATCTAATGGTGAGCATTCATCGTCCAGATATTTATCCACTGGTGCATGTGAAGTCCAATTTTAAAAGGCACCTATGATTAAATGTGATAGTGACAAGTGTCTCTATCTCATTGATCTGATAGAAAATTAATGGTTTGTGAAAGTTCATACTGACAGAGATTGATGGTGTAGGTTGAGTCAAAGAGTCAAATGTGTAGAAGGCATGTAAATGTTAAGTAATACAATCATATGATATTTAATACAAGATAAATGGTGAGCATTGAAATATAAAGTCTAGGATACTCAGAGGAGATTGATGGTGTGTATTTGTCCATAGTTTCCTAGAAGCATGAGATGAGGTTAAGGTGATGGTTGTTTAGTGTCTGAATAGTGACCATTAGAATTCAAATATTTAGATTAATGAGGGAAAACCAATGATTAGTGTTTGATCCATAACTTTTTATCTAGGATGAATTTCTTGGTGGTGTAAAAAGAAAATTTATAGAATATTTCAAGGCACATATAGTGAACCTAGTTAAAATGTTTGAATGTTTATAAATACAAATATGGGGATCTTAAAATTTGACTATTTATTCATTCATGGTGTTACAATGTACATAATGTTTTTTGAGCAAATTGTGCTATAACAGAAGAATGTTTTGGTGGGATTAATCACCTAAAGATATAATAAGGTTCATATGGAGTGGACACATATAATTGAAAGTGATCTTGTGTTTTTGTTTTTGTTTTGATTGATAAAGTGCTAAATGCATGAATGGGTCTCCATGAGACTTATAAAAGCTACCGAGGCCTAATTAAAAGGTGTAGTTGTTTAAGTATGACCCATGGATGATATCGATGACCTATGAGGATGGTATTGAGATATGTTAAATGTATTAAGGTTTAAGGAAAGTAGTATGGCCAACAAAAAGGATAGTATTCATATACTCTATAAATAGTGAAAGCAAATGTGATGGTTTAGATACTTAAATGAGAATAGATTAGAGTAGATGTGACATTGAGAAAAAGAACCTTTGAAAGAAAAGGTAAAAGTTAGTGAGGACCATCAAAGAGAAAATAAGATCAGTCATGTTTATTTGATAAAGTTGATGAATGTGAAAACATAGGTATTTGGACCTAATAAGAGTAGAAGAGGTAGATTGAGTGAGTAAACCCTAGAGGCTGATTAAGTAAGTGTGCTTAGTGGATGAATTAAAGAGTTGAGCAGGTTGAGGAGTGTGTGTATGACCTAAAATTAAATTTTTTATGTTGTGATAAATTTATTTTAGGTTTTATGATTGTGTATGTTCTTAGAAATGAATATTTATCCAAAAGGGTGTTTGGGATGCATTTCTTATGTCTACAAGTTTTGTGAGAGTGTAAAGGGGAAATAGTGCAAGTAAGATAAGTCCATCATCAGGTGTAGAAGACATCAAATCAAAGGCGGAGATTAGATCAAGGTATCTGAGTGCATATTTGGTTACCTAGGAGGTTGGTTCCTCCTTGTGAGATGGGTGTCTCACTAAACCAAGGGATGGGTGTTTTTTGATCAGTGGGTACTGGTCTAAATGTTGGATCTTGTTTTATAGGACTATAGTCCATCTTGAAGGGTTTAGTGGGTTTTACCCCCTAAGAGGGTTTCCCACATATATGATTTTTTCATGTCATGTATACTCATATATATGATTTGACTGTATGTGATTCTATGTTTATGTTGCTTGATCAAGTTGATATATGATGAATGTTTAAGAGTTAGGAATTGTATTGGATTATATAGCATCACTGATTCACCCCCCTTAGTGATTGTACCTCTAACAATTAGTCCTCATCTATTTCATAACTTATACTATAAATATAGACTTATAAGCATTGAAATAGATCCATCTCTTTGGAATGATTAGATTGTATGAATATTTTCATTGTAACACCTATTTTATGCAATAAAGACTAGATTCCTTCATTTATAATCCGAGTTGAAGTGTGTCTTACAAATTCATTTATGTGGTCAAGTGAATATATGTTTTCCTTACCTATATTAAGGTTTTCTCACCTTCATTACATGTTCTATTAGTTCTCATATGTCACTCTAAGTACATACATAGTTTGTTGGTTAGTGTGGAAGTGGATAAATACCCTCCTATACTAGGTTGATAGCTAGTCAATTCATTATTGTGAAATACTTATATGGAAGATAATCAAAAAGTGGATGAAGTGATTTTTAGAAAATTTTAAAGTGTCCTATAGTGTGACTTTTGTAAGTTGAAGGATAAAAAATTTGGTGCATCACTTCATTTATATATGCTTTCATATATTATTGTCAATCTATTTCCCCTTTTCCAAGAAAGAAACTAGTTTAGGCTTAGTATAAGTGATAAACCCAAAAGGAAACTATCCTTATATAAATGTGTAAGCCAAGATTATGTGACCCATATCCTAGGTTTAGTTTCATGTTGGACTAGGTTTGAGCAAGAGGACCTGAATAATCCCCTTTCTCACTTAGGGTACAATCTAGACTGCCAATAGTTCTAGCATTGCCTAGTGGGACCCATTCTCCTTATAATAAATAAAATTTGGAGCCAAAGAGAAACATATGTAGAATAAAAATACATCCACCATCATCAAAATCTAAATATTCTTCAAGTTTCTAAACTTCTTTCTCATGCCAAAGGTTACTATAAAGTCAACTAGTAAAGGTTTTCCCCTTGAATTCATTGAGCTACCCGCTATTTCATATAAGAGAGCAAGATTTAATAGGATAATAAATTATTCTCAAATGAAACATTCATCCCCTGGTCATCTTATTACCTTAAGTAGTGAAAACCTCACTACCTAAATGGCCATCAAAAATCAAGTATTTATCCCAATTAATAGGGGTAGTCTATTGAACTTAGCCCAGTATGATGATATTCCTCAATATTCTCTTAAAATCATCCCATTATTTTTTGGAGAACATCAAACAATTATTATTGAACACATCCAAGATGTTTCCAACCTTTGTTCTATTCACAATGTTGTTCAAAATAATGTGTCTATCAAACTGCTTCTTTCTTCCTTCAAAGGAAAAACATTGGATTGGTATAAAAATCTTCTATTGAATTACATTGCTACATGGGATGAGCTAGAAGAAACCTTATTCAAAATTTTTGAAGAAAAGTCTAACCCCCTATCCTTAGTTAATTAGATGACTAACATAGAGAGATATCCTCATAAATTAATGCCTGATTTCAACCTCAGGTTCCAAAAGATAGACTAGAATACCTGAATTAATTAGACCATCCCTTGAATATGCCTTCTTGAATTATCTAAGAGCCCTTAATTTTGACATTAGTGTGATGATACAATTCATGGGTGGTAATACCTTACCAAATGCTTATGATATTTCCATAAAAGCAAAAAATAGTTTGATAAAGGCTGGTAAGCTTTCTCCTAAGCCTCTAATGCCCATATTCCTAGAGTTTAAATATTTTCCACCCCCTCAAGCCCCTCGATCTCCATCATTGGCTCCTATCCCATCTCCTAAAGCCCAAGTTGTAGCTCTTTCTAATTAGGCCAATGATATTGGGGAATTGAAAAGTCTATTATAGTCATTTGGGAATGAGATAGTTTAACTCAACAGAAAACAATACCAAGGTAGGCCTTATAAACAATATAATCAAACCTCCTATAATGCTTTTAGGGATTAAAGGCCTACTCATCAAGGATTTAGAGAAAATAGACCACCCTATAAAACATAAGGATCCATAGTGCTAGATAGACCATATATAGATCTTAAACCTAATGTACCAATACATTCAAAATCAAAGGTTACTCCCATAAAATACAAATGATGATAAACATAAACCTCTATTAAAAGTTTCACAATTTAAAAATTGCAACTACCTTATAGTACCCCCTTAAAATAATATAATATATAATTATTTAGGCCCCTTTGATATTTTTCACCACTTTATAATGGTATATATTCCTTTTTACAATGATAGGAATAAATTTACCTACCTCATATTTAAAAATATTACCCTCCATAGTCATAACCCTGCCATTCTATAAATGCATTTCCCACAATAATAAAGTCCCCCTTAATAAAATGTGAGACATCAAATAATAAAAGACTTTAATAAATCAACATCTAATCCTTCATTAATGAAATATTTTCCATTTTAATAGAGTCTATCAAAAAAAAGAAAAAATAAACCTCTATTATTAACTCAAGGTTTGGTACAGTTGTTTTCCTCACTATCAGTTATGAGCAAACATGAGACAAGAAAGGATGTCAATGCCAGATGGTGGATGGAAACGAAGGATAAACAAGCCATGGATGGAGGTATAATTAACATGGAGCTTTGTTTAAAGAGATAGTCAAAGCTATAAATCATAGCAATTGATAGTGAGGTTATATTATTGATGAGGTGTGATAGTGGTTTTGGTGAAATTGACTTCTCTACAAAATTGTACCTGATGTGTGTTGTCTTTAGGTATGGATGATGATAGGTAATCCATAACTAAATTCATCAACACCATGTGAGAGTTTTACTAGGAAAATGAAGGCACGGAAATAAAAAGTAGAAACCCTAAACATCAATTATTCATCATTTATATTTTCTATCTAGTGACATATCTAGTCAAAGGTAAGACCCTAACACTATAGGATTAAAATAATGGTATATGATATTGTCTAGGCTACCACACATAATTTTATTTTATTTTATCATTATTAGAAGTGGGATAGAATATGGGGAGTTCTCCCACCACACCAAACTCTTCATTTTCTTCCCCTTATATGAAAGGAAATGAAGAATCAACTATGACATCTATAAAGGATCCAACAATGATGCCTCAGATAGATCAACCAAACCATCATGACAAGTATCAAAATATCTACCACATTTTTAAATATTTTTTTTGAAATTATCTACATCTAATTTTTCTTTTCAAAGCAACTAAAAACCATCTTGAGATCAAATGTAAAGCAATAAAAAATAGGAGGAGAAGTTCAAGTGTTTCTCTCAATATTAAACCCTTTTAAAACTATCTCTAGATATGTTTTAGAGTTTTTAATACCAGAATGATTTTAGATAAAACCATGTAGAAATAAGAAAATTACCTAGCAGTGGAGGAGTGAGGACTATTGGTAGTGAGCATATGTCATACTTGATGGTATAAGTGATTATTTCACATGGTTGTGAGAGTGGTGGTGGAGTGTGATGGTTTTTGAGAGATCATTATATATTTTTGGATGAACAAGTGAATGCAAAGTGGTTGTGGGGGTGGTCAATAAAAATATAATAAATCTTCAACTGAATACTCAAACAAATATAAATCTTCAACCAAATGTTTTACAAAGGATGAGGAGCACTTGATGGCAAGTGCAAGATAAGACACTTAGATGAAAAATATCAATCCTTAATCCATTAAAATGCATCAACATCAATATATCATTGTGAATTCATACTATATTCAACCAAATACTTGTCAAATATGTAGATCAAGACATAAAATTTAGTGAGAATGAGGATGTACATGATGAAACCTCTTCCTCAATACAATAACCCATAAACAAAAGGATGGTTTGAAAAAATATTACAACTATGTAGGAAGAAAAGGATGTGGTCATGTAATGTTGTTTAATTAGGTATGCCCTAGAAAGAGTTATCATACTCTAAAAAAATTTAGAGAATAATTTACTTTTACAACCTATGTAAAACTAGAAAACTACAACAATCCACTATGTAGATTTAGTGCAAATAATAATCCACATATTCAATGTAGACTTGAACAAAAGAAAAATCACACCATAAAAATATATGCAAACCAAACTGAGTAATGGTTGCATGGATCTGATCTAATACTATGCCATAATGTAATATGCATTTATGTAACCCATAGGATCACTCCTACATATCATTACCACAATGTTTGAGATAGAGACATTGAAAATAAAAAAAATATGCAAAATAAAGTCTCTAAATAATATATTAATAATATCTGTGTGGCTCTCCATAATTACCCTATTAAAAATACATAGGAGTGCCTATTAAATAGGCAAGGTAGGCTATTTTGTGTAACAAAATATTGTTGCATATATAACCAATAAAATATAAGTGTCTATTTATTATTTTACATTCAAAAAATATGAGCATAAAATAGAATAACATATCCAACAATAAAACAACTCCCTAAACAATCTTGCACACTTTACTCCAATAGAAACATGGCTTAATTAAAAGATACCAAGGAGAAAGACAAGGAACTAGGCAGGCATGGGCATACCATGCTCCTATATTAATTAATTTTGGTAACCGCACTATGATTGGACAATTAGAAGGCATCCAATCACCACCATAAATTTTAAATTGAGATCTCATTTTAACTCCTATAAGTTAATGTTAGATTGAGAAGTTACTAGGTGGATTGTACCAACAACCCAAATTTGAATTTGTATAGGGTGAACTACCAAAGTCCATTAATATAGGAGATATCTATGGAGACCTATAAGTACTCAAGATAAATGAATTTTACTATTAGAGGAGAAAAAAAGTGTGAGCATGTACTATTTATAATCCTCTCCTCACCCCAAAACTTAGTGTTAAGAGATTCACATCCCATATAAAAATGGATGCATAATCTTCCAACACCAAACCTAAGCTCGACTATTGGGACACCATATTCTTACCTAACTTGATGTCATTGAAACACTATAAAAAAGTATTCAAAGAAATTGAAGATGTGTATACATCCACCTTAGATGATGATGAGATGAAGTACCTTGGTGATCTCTCAATGTTGGGCAAGTCAAGATTACACATGACTACAACCAAGCCTAAGGTATTCCATTACATAGACCTCTTTGAAAACTTGTTATGGACTTTCAAGTGCATTCTATGAGATATGTGGGATATGGTTTACTTTACCAGTTCAGTGAATGTAATTATAGGCATATCAAGGGATACATTTAAGTAGTACTACATGATCCTAGATTATACCATCACCTATGATTATATCATGGTGGATTCATGGTACAATAAAAATGATATATATGAAGTACTCAAAGACTAAGACATTAACCAAGAGTGATAAACAAAAAAAGAGAATATTGAATCTTAACCTATCCACCTCTTCTAAAAGGGTGTTTGCATTGGGATGATTCTTTTAAATTAATTATTTAGGGCCAATGAAACCATGTAGGTAAACATCCTATGTCTACACTTTCTTAGTGTATATATCAAAGGTTAAGAGGTCTCAAACCTAGGAAGTGTGATCAACTTCAACCTCATCAAGGTTATATCAGAAGCTCAAACTAGATGGAACTTATACATAATGTCTTACATTTTGGATGCATTATACACCACTCTTTCATCTGATATCTCATAATATCCACCTTGGGTTCATATGGACATTATAGCTCATGCCAAGTTATAAAAATTATAAAATCACCATTATCATAATCATGTATAAGATACTTGTGAGCATTTCTACCCCTTGGTTTATCAAGACATCAATAAGAATCTCATGTTGTGACTTTGAGAGGAGATAAAGGAGATGATCTTGCCCATTAGGGATTAATAGTAATACTAGGATCACACCATCATTTGGGTATAAGGTATCCTATAGGACCTTTTTATATTTCATTATCAAGTCCTACATCATCTTTCCAATCAATAAATTACTCATTAATTGGTCGAAGGTGTCATGGGGTTCTCAACTAATCATCAATAGAAAACATGCCTAGAATTCTTAATTGTCATTTACCACCATGAGTATAAGAATAAATCTTCATTGAATAATATGGTGACTAACATAAATTATTACACCTTGGGAGTGGCTAAACATAGAGATTGGGATCCTCATAGGGTTGGCCATGCTCATGTGTAAAAAAATGTGTCCTAGCTCAACATCACTTAGCATCATGAGCCCCATGAAGATGATGAGGTTCAAATCAAACTAGTTGATAATAATGAAGTATTGGCATGGATCAAGGTGAAGAATAAGAAGAAGTGAAAATAACCCCAAACTAGGTTGGGCATAAGCAAAGATATATACCACTCTTATAGCTACCTCTATCACAACCATCCTTAGGGCCCACATTGATTTAGACTAGAAGAAACATCTAAGTGATTGTGCAATACATCACCTATAGGATCATATAATGGATCCCACCACCTTTACCTCCTTGACCTTTGACTCCAACCACCTTAGCCTTGACTCTTCCACCTTAATGTCTAGAGGCCAATCAACTACAAGTGGCATAAGTGATACACTTCAACATCAATAATAGTCCTAAAGTAATCCATGGATAGGACCAATAAAACATGCCACTTAAGATCCATTACCTTATTAGCACCACCAATAAACAACCCATAGGGACCCCTAGGGTTTTAATTTCCCACTAGGCCTCTCCTAATGGGCCCTCCCCTAGTTCCCATCTCACCCACTCCCTAATTTTCTCAAGTCCCCTTGGATTAGGCCATGTTTAACATTATAACTTCTCAACCCATTCATAATCATCCCTTTCAACCTATAAGAGTCCCCTTATTCCCTATTTGGTCTCTAGGGGCCTCAGTTACATGGCCTCCACCCTCTAATTTGGTTCTTTTTATAATTTTGGGGAGTGTTAAAACCATATTGTCTCTTATTTAGTAGTACCATCACATGTCATGGATATCTAATAATCACCCATATCATAACTCTTATAGCATAGATGCCTCCCAATGTCCCCATCACAATATTCCAAATGGCCACCCTAGTGGAAAGTGTACCCATTTTTATAATTTTGATGATTTAAAATATTATTGGCCTTATAACCACTCCTTTAGTTCCCTATTCATCTCTAATAATAATATATACCTTGGTTCCTTACACCACTATGACTCTAATTGGCTTGAGCTTGGTGCCTAAAAAAATGAAAAGGGTAACTTTTAGAATGCCCACCAAACATGATCTGATTGCCACCTTGGTTGATTCTACTACAACCTTATCTCCAATACACTTAGGAAAGAGGCCCAAGAATAAATCAAATTAAACTCCTTCAAATCATCATGTTCAAGATTTAATTTCTCCTTCTTGGTCCTCTACTTAGCTTACCCTTCCCATGGTTCCCAAATCCTCCTTTTCCTTGAGCTTGGAGACCCAAGGTTTTAGTTTTAACCATTTAATATCCTCATTATTGTTTAATAATCCCATCTTGAGAGTCATTGGTTCCCACATCCACATGAACCATGACTAATGGTGATACCAATTATTCCCCTAGACTTCCCCATTCATGTTCCCTTCTTTTCCCCATGCCTTCTCCACATCTAATCCTTTCTTTCATCCTTCCTTCCACTTCATCTCTCCATCCTCCTCATAGGCTTATACCTTACACTATATTTTCTTACACCCCTCTTATTTCACCTTCCAACACCTTGGGTACATTCATGATATCAATCTAGGTTAGATCCATATATTCTTTAGGAGCACATAAACTAGAAATGGTCTACCATAGAGATGTAGATGTTTAGTGGTAGTTTGATAAAGCCTTTGATAGCATGAAGAGAGTATTCACACAAATATTCACTCAATATGGGAAACTTATGGTCTAGATAATATATTATGACCTATTATCATTCACTAAAATAAGTATATATAGTAGAGAAGAGAGAGTGGTTGAGGACCTAGTATCTATACTATGAGCTACCCATGACCTCATTGAAAAACTCATGGAAGATATGAAGGAATAAGTGTGGGTACTCTAAGCACAAGTGAAGAACACTTTTACTATGGTATTAATTAGTATATTTAAATATGCCCTTTTATAAATCTTCAAAACCATTTGAGAAGTTATCATAACACTAACCACAAGTAAATAACACCTAAAGTATATGCAGATGTACATGGAAATAGTCACTCACATGGATAAAAAATGTAAAAGGATCACAATAGTTCTCCAAAAGGTCATGTTTCTAGAGATTAATATCAATCATTTTATGGATCTAAACCTATATTAGACTTATGCTAGGAATATGAGAGCCTTGATTGAGGAGTGGTTAGCTTTAACACATAAAAACTTTGGAGGGTAAAGAGTGGACATTGAATTACTTCAAAGAGGTAAACATCATGGTGTTATTCCATATAGATGTAACCTTATTAGATAGAGGGGAATTTGAAGTTTACCTAGCTCAATTCAATCAGGTCAAGAGAAGAAAGGTGGAAAAGGCTAATAAGGCTAGAGCCAAGGTGATTCTAGAGATCTTGAGCTAGTTCAAAACAAGTATCAACTAAGTGTCTAAGGTAAAGGTCTCCCTCAAGACCCCACTCCAAGTGAAATAGTGGATGCTAGCCCAAGCTAAGGCGATCTTTCAAAATCATCCCATGAATATGGCCAAATTAGATTGAGAAATTAACCTAGTGGAAACCACATTAGCAGTCAAGGAGACATGTCCCAAGTAGTTGGGGAGTGGTCCTCCTTAAACTTACTCTTGATTATTTTAAAATTTACCTTGGGGATTCATTTACACATATTTTGGGTATAATATTTTTTTTAGTTTAAATAAATTGTAACCATTTCATACCATGATGGCCCAGAGTGGGATTGTGTGTTATTTGGATACAGGTCCCATCTCTCTTATATAAGAAGCACTATTGTATTTTGGAGAAATAGGTATTTTTTTATGTAACAAATCCTCTATTAAAATTAATGCAATTTATTTCCTTTTTTTAATGGTGTTTTGTGATATGGATGTTGTCTAGTAACTTCTATGGTTAATAGATGTATGTGAATACTAAGGATCAAGAATGTTCCCTAATACATATGATGAATGTATTAATTAGAATGTGCTTAGATATTCTAATCAGATATGAGCTTTATACATTTTATTAGAAACACTTATTTGTCTATTGCTTTATGATTCAACATAACTTTAAAGGATATATGTCTAATTTGGTACATGTCCTTTTTATGTGTTTATATTTGGAGGAGAGTTCATAGATTTATCATTATCATTATTTACTTATACTTATTCCCTATGTGACAAGAATTTTAATCTCTTTGTGAAACATGGCACATAATGGTATAATTTTGGTTGGGTACACACTTGTTCTTAAAGCTTTCACAAATTCTATAAACCAAGAACACATTTTCTACCTTATTCTACTCCCTCTTTTTTGTGTTTATTTTATAAATTAAAAGGTTTTTCCATTAATTTATAAAGTGGGTGAAGTGAAGCCTACTGGTGTTTTAGGAAATATAAAAAACTTTTATTGCATATTTTTCAAGCTACTCTT
This sequence comes from Torreya grandis, assembly GCA_037957365.1. Lineage (NCBI taxonomy): Eukaryota > Viridiplantae > Streptophyta > Pinopsida > Cupressales > Taxaceae > Torreya > Torreya grandis. The sequence goes on from JARHVA010000668.1 coordinate 4,610,455, forward strand.
ATAGCTATAGTCTGCTTAACACATACAATAGTTGTCATTAGTAAATATCATTTAGCTTTGGATCATTTTGATTTTATTTTTAATTTGAGATATGTTTAATGAACCCCATTAGTGCTTAAGATTAAAATTAGTGAAAATGGGTGTGTCATTGGAACCTCTCTATCAAATTGAGTATTTGACCCCTAGTGGTAAAACCACATATATCATAGACTTATTTCATGTGGGATATATCATGGAGCCTAATACATGCATCCCATGCCCTAGGTTTCTCTTAAATAAATCCTAAAATGAGAGGATGAAAGTCCTTTATTATCCCAAAATTATCCTTATTAATCTCATAAGTGTTTCTTAGGGCCAAAATTTGGACCAGACAATAATATCAATACTCCAAAGAGGGATTAAACTCCATGTGGTTATCCCATGCTAAAATGGTGTTATTAAGAATGGATAACAAACATTTCAACACAAGATTTAAAAGTGATAACTCTAAGAACATCACACATGAATTTGTAGACAATTGATTATAGAACAATAAAATACAAATTTTATTAATAAATATGATATGCTAGTACCAAGGAAAGCTCTTGCATAAACATGTAAGGCCAAATATAGAACTAGCCTAACTAGCTAATGTTAGATAAATCCTCACATAGTAAAAAAATCACTAAAAGATGAAATAACTAGCTAATACATAATAAACATGATAAATACACATGAAATACATATTTTAACCCCCCTTAAGTGAAGCTAGGGCTAACAAAATCTAAAAAATAAATAGTGGCATATCCATAGTATGAGTCCTGGTAATTAGGGGTAATAAGGTACTCATGTATAATATGTATCCATGAAATTAATAAGGAATATGTCCTAATGAACACCCCTAAGGACAACTTCTAAAACCCTAAGCATGCTACACAACTCAAGAAAATGATGTGATGAAAAAGGCTTCATGAATATGTCTGCAACCTAATGCTAAGTTAAAATGTAATCTAATATAATAAAACTATCTTGAATGTGCTAATGAATGAATTCATATGTACCTAAATATGCTTGGTCTGCTAATGCTCATCTAGGTTATGATATATATGAATTGCACTTTGGTTATCACACCAAAATATAATAGGTGAATCCTACATGAAGACAAACTTTGTAAATAATTGATAAAGCCAAAGAACCTATTCACTCATTATAACTACTACCATGTACTCACTATAACCTTCTACTTCTTACACAACCAATCAATAAGTGAAGAACCAAGACAAAATATGTAGTTAGAAGTGGAATTCCTATCATCAAGATAACTTACCTAATCTTAACCATGGTATCTAACCAATTGATTATAAACCATAATTAGTGTAATCTAAAATAAGTAGTGGCTTATAGATATTGTAAAATTCTCTTGGCATCCTACTAATGACTATCATGATGGCTATGTGCAAACCTATATACAATCTAAAATACAAATGAAATGTTAGGGAGAGTATGGTTCAAATACATAAGACTCCTAACCATCTACCTATGAAATGTAGGATCACAAAGTCGAGTAGTATAAGAGGTAGTGAGAGTCACTTTAGACTAAAAAGGAGGACTTAGATTTCAATCAGCCATGTCAAAACATTAAATAAAATTAAATGTGTATTTTTGTTGACTCAAATAGATCCCTATATCTAATTGTGAAATATGTAAACCAAGGAATAAATGTATAAGACCAATATCTATCATGTTGAACTATGCTAAAAGTGCCTAATAAATAATTTGAATCTGAGATGAAGAGTTGCTTATGAAAAATTAATCATCAACATATAAGACCAGAATAACAATTCCCTCCCTAATATGTTGAATATACACTATGAGATCAGAGTGGAAATGAACAAATCTAGTGGAGAGAAGAAATGAATCCATCTTCTAATACCAATCTCAAGGGGCTTATTTGAGACCATAAAGAGACATCCTAAGTCAACAAAAAAGAGAAAAAATATGAAAAAACCTAGCAGGCTACTCCATATAGATTTTCACATGTAAGTCTCCATATAATAAGGTACTCTTAATTTCAATTTTATATAGTGGCCAACCTTGTGATATAGTAATAGAAAGTATAAGGTGAACTAAATCCATCTTGGTAATGGGTACAAAAGTCTCAAAATAGTCAATACCTTTAACTTTCAAGAATCCCTTTGTAACAAGGCATGCCTAATACTTATCAATGGACCCATTAGTTGCATACTTGGTGTGGTAAATCCATTTACACCTAAAAAAATTTCTTCCCTTAGGAAGAGTGACCAAATCATGATACCCTACAAAAATCAAAGGTTTGCTATTATTATCCACTGCTTTCCTTTTCTTGTTTGGTGTAAACACCCAATCAAGGATCCCAAAGACTCAAAAAAATGAGACATCAAGATTGGTTCTACACTAACACTCCTCCAATGTTACATGATCAAGTGATCGATGTGTTGTGTGGTTATGAATATGGTTTACATAATTAACTACATTTGCCCAATAGATATGAGATAAATCCCATGAATGCATCATGTAGTTATCCATCTCCTATAGAGTTTGTTTCTTCCATTCTACTAAGCCATTCTACTAAGGACTATGTGTAATAAATTTTGGTGAACAATATCATAGACTACTAAAAATTAGAGAAATCTCACCTAAAGTACCCCCCCATGATCTATACGAAGATTCTTAATGTAAATTGAAGGTTGTTACTTGACCAAAGCCTTAAAGCTTTGAAGTGTGTAAAGACATCACTTTTGTACTTGAGTAAATAAACCCAAGTACACCTTAATAAATTATCAATAAAGGTAAGTCTATACTTAAATCCATTGAAATAAAGAGTAGGGAAGACCATAAAATCACTGTGCACAAACTCAAGTGGTGAAGAATTTCTCATAGACATACCCTTAAGAAATATATCTCGGTGTTGTTTCCCTAATGCACAATAAAGGCAAACTCAATTAAGACATGAAATTATAAGAAGACTCTCTACCATAATATGAGTGCTAAAATACTTCAAATATCTATATTTTAGGTGTCTAAATCTCTCATGTCAAATCCAACTCTTAGAATTTGCATGAAAAACTAAAAACATCCTTAAAGGAGGAGTATCATAAAAACCATCAAAATAATAGAGTTAAAAACTATGATTAACAATAACCTATGAAATAAGTGTGTGTGGATCTAACAAAGTTCAACATTTAGTACCTTATGATGTGAAAGTCACTATATTTACCTGACCAAAATGATAAATTTGATAAGCTAAAAGTAGATTGGTGGTGATGTCTAAAACATATAATGCATCAATGATGCATCTACCATTTAGATGTATGCCACCATTCCCATTAACATAAATGAAGGAAGAATCTCCAAAATCAATGTTGGAAGTAGAACTCAGACTAATAGATACAAAGGACTCAGTAGAATTCATTTTATGTGAAGCACTAGAATTTAGAACCAAATTGTCTAAAATAGGTAACTATGATGTCCCAAAAACATTAAGTGATTTCCTATGCTCATGAGATGAATACAGAGTGGAGATGGAAATCTTGGGTTTCCTAACAACATCCTCTAAGGCTTGCATTCTATTGAAACACATAGACTCTTCATGACCAGTCCTCCCATAATAGGAGCAAGATTGGTTAGACTTATTTTTGGATATAATATGGTTTGGGTTTAGATGTATTAGTGTTAGGATTAGATGCATTTTGAGGTGGAGGAAGACTGGTCTTATTATTACCCTTAGTTTTTCCATTAATCTTAAGATATAATGCAACTAATGCATTTTGAGAGGTGGAAGACTCAAGGTGAGACAATTTGGATTAATTCCTAGTAAGTATCTCACAAAATAACTCTAGATCTAGTATTTTGAATGATTCACCTAAGGCATCCATACTAGAGAAAAATGTAGAAGCAAAGATTTGGAATGGGTTACTCAAATTAGAAAAGATCAAGTACACACATCTTCATCTTTTTTATCTCATCCAATCCACTTCAAATATGTAAAAAAATGCTTAAACTTAGTGAGGTAGTATACAATGGAGGCAAAGTCATCTGGATTTAGTGAAGTAAACTCTACTTCAAGTTGCATTGCTCTCAAGTGATCTACTTTCCCAAACAAACCCTTTAACTTAGTCCACATTTGGAATGGATAATCACACCCATGAATATGAAATAAAACAAAATCACTCACATATCCCCAATAAATCCCATACACTCTTTAAACTTACATTGGTGATGAAATGCTTCAAATGCACATGTAAACTATGGTTATGTTTCATTCATTACAGACCATAATCCTTTGTGCTTTATGATTGTTTCCATTTGAGGTCTCCATGTGTAGTAATTATGATTATTCAATAGCTCACAATGGTCAAAACCATAATTATAATCCATGCTAATGAATCATCAAAGATAAAAAATAATGCAAAAAGGTACACAAAATCAACATTAAGGCAACCCCTCAAAAGATTGTATTAAGGATCCCCCAATTTGGAACTTTATAAAAATAGTCAAATTTTAAAAATTAATGACACTAATGGATATACAATTAAAAAAATGAACTTTTGAAAAAAATATAAATCTAATCCAATTTGTGTTTCAAAAGTTATTGGTGTTATAATTTCTCATAAAATAGGTCAAAACATTAAAAATAGTCATTACAAATTGATATTTGTGACCAAAACAAAAAAGAACATAGTAATCCAACCACTTGTTAGAACAAAAATTGAAATATGGACTCATAAATGAAAACCAAAATTAAAAAATATTATTTTATTTATTGCTATACTTACACAAGTGAACTTTACTTCCTCTTAAGGCAAAAAATTAGATTGGCTATAGAAAAATGAATAAAACTAGCTATTTTGAGAGGAGTAAAAAGGTATTTTACTATTGTTTTTGGGCTTATATCCCTCCAAGGTTCCTAGTTTTTTTAATTCCTCCTCCCTATATATCATTAGATATTGAAAATATAAATTCCAAATATCAAAGAAAAGATGCCAACCTCCTTTTACGCCACTTTAAGCAACTCTACACAACAACAAAGAAGGTAATGACACCTATCTATTCTAGATCATAGTTTTTTTTATCTTTCCTCAAATCTAAAATCAATAAAAAATGATATAAAAATGGTAGATAAGGGATGCCACTCTCAATAATTCCTCAATGCCACTCTCAAACAACTCCTTCCTTGTGAAATCAATGCATCTTTCCTTTAATTCTTAGATCCAATGCAATTATGTAAAAAGAAAAAAACAAAAAAAAATTCCTTACACCAACTCTAGAATTTTTTAGATCTATCTACCAACTCTAGAATTTTTTTCAGACCTAAGGCATTGATAGAAAATTGCAAAAATTATTGATAGAATAAGAAGTATAAGAGGATTACAAAATTAGATAGAAAACAATTTTAAATAAGAAAATATTATTCTAATATTAAGTATATATCTTCCTTCTCTTTCCATACTTTTTCTTTGCAATGCAAATATGAAAAAGCCAATGAAAAAATCAATGCCAAAAAAAAGAATTCATTGTAGATGGAAAAACCAAATTAAATGCCTGAGCATGGAATATTAAGATGCCTCTCTTCCTTTATATATATATATATATATATAATAATAATAATAATAAATAAAATCCAACATGTTTCTTTACTATGTACAAGTGCCATTTTTTGGAAAATGATGCCTAGAAGCAGATCTCCATGAGGAAAAGCTTGACAGGCTTCAAAAGCAATGAAAAATCTTCAAAAGGAAAAAAAATATTTGAAAAGTATTAATAAAGGGGTACCAATATATCCTTAATTTCTTATATTCCTTCCCTTCAAGAATAAAAAACACACTTTCTTTAAATCTTTAATGAAAGTGTTAGATCTGTAAAAGGAAAAGAAAAAATAGTGAGGATTTGTGACAAGGGAAGAAGTAGTGTCAAGGGAAAATTTTGAGAAAATTTGTAGTGATGCAGATGGGAGAAACAACTCAACACTCTAATAACATGTTAGGAATGGTGAATAATCATTCCAACCCAAGATTTAAAAGTGACAACTCTAAGAAAATCACACACGAAGCTGCAGATAATGGATTGAAAAATAATGCAATGTAAATGTTATTAAAAAATATGATATCTTAGTACAAATAAAATATATTACATAAATAGGAAAGATTAAATATAGAACTGTTGGGAAAATAATGGAAGCACACAATTGATTACCAAGCAACTTAACATGCAGAAATTAACTAGAATACACAAGTAACTAAAATTCAGAAATAACACAGAATATGAGAGACAATACACAACTTGTATTAAAACTCTTCCAGAAGGAGATACAACAAAGAAGATTGCCAGAGTTCTTCCTTACACACCTCTAGGGCTCCCACACCTCTAGGGCATAAATAGTAAATCTTCCCTCAAAGCTCTCTCTCTTAGGTCCCAACACACAACTAAAACATAGAGTTGGTGTTCACCTCCAACCAGCCAGTATCCACTACTGCCAGTACTCTAGTGCTCCACGCACTCCACAAGTACACAATCATACTTCAAGTAGATCTCCCCTAAACTACAACAACCTGTAACCCAATCTGATCTTATTTATGGAAGGATCTTCCTTGCCTTCCTCTTTGCTCTCTTTCTAAGTACACACTATAGTCCAAGTAGATCCCACCTGATCCTGATCCCTATTGTGTTGATATCCTATCTGATCTTACACACCTATAAATCAATCTGGTTCTACACACCTATGAATCTTAGACCTTGCACACACATACACCTATAGATTAATGATCTTACTTACCCATGCAGATCTCCTATCGTAGCCATGCTCACCTGATGACCAAGATCATACATACATGAAGAACCCTGCTGATTCTCCAATCCAGCACCCACACTTGGTACTGTGGCACTAAGAGGAATAGACCATGCTCTCTTCTCTCTGAAGGAGCTTATATTTTGCTCTCTTACTCTCTAGCACACTTTACAATACAACCAATGAGTCTCTTAAATAGATCTCATGCAAATAATAATTAGACCCCTAATTACAATAATTAGATCTCTAGCTTCTAGTCTAAATTTGGTTCTTGACATGCAAACACTTGGTTCGTTAACTAACTGCCTGTAACATTCGTAGCTCAAACCACATAGGTGACCGATGTCAGTCCCTATCTGCCTGAGGGTGCCGATGCCAGCCAACTTCTGACCAATGTCGGTTGCTCTTCCTGTGTTACCCTGCTAACATCAGTTGGCCTGAATGATGCCAGTGTCTCTAACACTCAACAAACTCTCTGCAACCTCCTCCTCCTCTATTTGCATCAGTGAAGCTTTTAGCTCCACAACCTAACAATCTCCCACTTGGAGATAAATAGCTACACTGTACCTATACTTATACCCCATCTAATCTATTTCTTGGCTTGTATCCCTCTTCAAGATCAATCCTGAAGACCACCCACCACACAACCTGTGGTGCACCTCCTATCATCTGAGTACCCTGCCACATCCAAACCTACAAACCCATGTAGTGAAGTCCTGACCCTACATAGCATGAATCCCTACTGCTGGTCCCTCTCAAATCCCTGAGAACCCACTTCCCCGAATTGGCTCCTAACTCTCTGACAGCTCCCACTGCTTGGGCAAACTCAGGTCTATACTAGACCTCATGTGATTTCAAACACTGAACTGTCCAGCCCTTAGTGTGCTCTAACTCTACATCCTAAACCTCACCAACACTTGATTCACATCAGCTCCCACTGGAGACAAAATCAACATGTGATTTCCATGTCTCTCATGCCAAAGAATTTCACTGCTCCAAATTCCTCATGACATGCCACTGAACTAACCTTACCCTTAGCTCAACAAAACCCTGTATGTACAAACCTGCTAGCAAACCATCCACATATAGTAACTGGATAATGTTACGACCATCATCCACCTGGTAAGACAAACCATAGTAGTTACCCTGACTTTGACTAAAGCCATGCTTTATCATCCACCTGTCAAACCCTGTGCCACTGTCCTGTAGCTTCCTCAAGACCATATGACCTGGTCTTCCATCTCACATGTCCATTCTCTCTATTCTTTAACTAAGGTATCCATTCATCTCTGTGCTTTCATATCGATTGGCAACCCTACCAAATCTCTTGCTTGGTTTTGTATTCTCTCCATGCCATGCTCCCACTATTTCCTAGATCCTTCCTGCTCTGCAGTCAACAACTAGTATAAAGAAGAGGAACAACAAATTTTAGGCTTACTTACCATCTTCAGTCCTCCATATGGGCATTTGAGACTCCTTGATAGCTTGTTGTCTGCCCAAAATTTGTTACAGTGACCAACCTCAGTTACCACACAGTCTACATCTAACTGACGTCAGTTTCCATGTGCTTGTCCTGACTACCAACCCTGTCGATGTTGGTGTCTCCTGTTGCCAATGTCGGTCTTCCTGATTAATGTTGATCTTACCTATTGCTGGCATCGGTCCTCCTAACCAATGTCGGTCTTACCCTACCTGACATCACCAGCTTCAGTCTGCACATGACTGACATCAACACCTGTCTGTTTAACACTGGTTCCTCCTGACTAACACCGGTACCTGTGTTCGCCTGTGAATGATGACTTTTTACCCGCAAGCTCCTTTGAATCAAAACCCATGTCCAAACTACCCTGCTCAAAAGTATCCAGCCCCATCCATTGGTCTCTATCTACCATCTCCTCCAAAAACACCAAGGCTTTCCAATTCTTAAGCCTATCAAATATATCAGTCTTCCTCTTAATAACATGCATCTCCTTCTTGCTCATGTGACCAAGCCTACAAAGCTACATCTCTGCAATAGAAGAAGAATCAGTAATATAAGCAAGTAGATAAAGAGTACCTACTTTCTTACCACCAGCTAATTCAAGTGCATCCACTATGAGAGTTCTTGTGCATCTCTCATCACCCAACCTTCCTAAAAAAATTAGCCACATCTCCAAGCCTGGGACCTACATGACCTCCTTCAACACCCATGTGTTGGCCACCTACAATTTCAGCTTCACTTCCCCTTTGCCAATTCTTTGACAAGGCTCACTAGCTCCTCTCCTTGGGGCTGCATGGAAAGAGGCAACAAAATCTATTAACCAAGATTCAACTTTATCCAAGAAACCTCCCAGAGCATCTTATGCAACAACACCTGCAACATCTACATCTTTAGTTCCTTCATGTTGATCTGCTACAAACCAACAATATTCTTTTCCCTGCTCTTTCTTTCCATAGGACTGTAAGTGACCATTCATGTTTTTCAACTCCTCCATTCTTAGCTTACTTTCTTCTGCCATTGCTCTATTCCCACTCAATCAAAAACCCCTGAGAATGACCTTTAACCAAACACAAAACCTGCTTCTTGCAACCTTAGCTCTGATACCACTTATTGGGAAAATAACAGAAGCACACAATTGATTACCAAGCAACTTAACATGCAGAAATTAACCAAAATACACAAGTAACTAGAATTCAAAAATAACATAGAATATGAGAGACAATACACAACTTGTATTAAAACTCTTCCAGAAGGAAATACAACAAAGAAAATTGCCACAGTTCTTCTTCCTTACACACCTCTAGGGCTCCCACACCTCTAGGGCATAAATAGTAAATCTTCCCTCAAAGCTCTCTCTCTTAGGTCCCAACACACAACTCAAACATAGAGTTGGTGTTCACCTCTAACCAACCATTATCCACTACTGCCAGTACTCCAGTGCTCCACACACTCCACAAGTACACAATCATACTTCAAGTAGATCTCCCCTGAACTGTAACAACCTGTAACCCAATTTGATCTTACTTATGGAAGGATCTTCCTTGCCTTCCTCTTTGCTCTCTTTTTGAGTACACACTATACTCCAAGTAGATCCCACCTGATCCTGCTCCCTGTTGTGTTGTTGTCCTATCTGATCTTGCACACCTACAAATCAATCTAGTTCTGCACACCTATGAACCTTAGACCTTGCACACACATATACCTATAGATCAATGATCTTACTTACCCATGCAGATCTCCTATCATAGCCATGCTCACCTGATGACCAAGATGATACATACATGAAGAACCCTACTGATTCTCCAATCCAGCACCCACACTTGGTACTATGGCACTAGGAGGAACACACCATGCTCTCTTCTCTCTAAAGGAGCTTATATTTTGCTCTCTTACTCTCTAGCACACTTTACAATACAACCAATGAGTCTCTTAAATAGATCTCATGCAAACAATAATTAGACCCCTAATTACAATAATTAGATCCACATCTTCTAGTCTAAATTTAGCTCTTGACATGCAAACACTTGGTTCATTAACTAACTGCCCATAACATTCACAGCTCGAACCACACAGGTGACCAACATCAGTCCCTATCTTCCTGGGGGTGTTGACGCCAGCCAACTTCTGACCGATATTGGTTGCTCTTCCTGTCTTACCCTATCAACGTCAGTTAGCCTGACCGATGCCGGTGTCTCTGACACTCAGCAAACTCTCAGCAACCTCCTCCTCTTTTTGCATCAGTGAAGCTTTTAGCTCCACAACCTAACAAGAACTATCCTAACTAGCCAATTTGGTATAAATCCTCACATAGGACAAACTTGCTAAAATATGAAATAGATAACTAATACACTAGCAAACATGAGAAATACATACTATAATAGGTATGTGTGAAATACTAATGTAATAATAGATGTTGGTTAAATTATGGTGTAATTAATGTGCTTTATACATGACTTGTGACATTTGATGTGTATGCAAACTTAGCTCTGGGCTACTAGGGTTGTGTGGAATCTGAGTTGGGGAGAGTAATTATTTTTCCCTCAATATGAAGTTGGATATTCTAGTGATTTTCTATGTATGAGACTCTTTTCTAGAAATAATTTTAAATGTGGGTTTAAAGTGATATTTGCGAAATTCCTCTAGTTGGGATTATAAAATGTGTGGGATGACTTGTTAAGTTATTTTAAATTTGATAAATTAGCTATTATTAGGTACGATGATTGCATTTCGTAGGTTCAGATGCTATCAGTAAGAGGGATAGTCTTGAAGGAGTGTCCTTGTTTGAAAAATAGAAACAAATAAGTTGGAAGTGTAAATTGATTAAAAGATGAGAGTAGGTTGGTTAGAATATTAAGAATAATTATTTATTTGTAATCACTTAAGGTAGGGATCATCCACATAGAGATAGAGGAATAATGTCTTAGAGCCATAAAATTAGGAATAAGTTAAGTGTGTGTAAGAGGATGGTCACAAGTGAACTATTTCAGAAATAAGTATTAATTTATATCATTACATTTCTCCACTTTTAATCTAGTAATACGACCAAGTGAAATTACTAGAGTAAAATAAATAGAATTATACGTAATCTTACCTATGCTGAGTAAGCTTGGATGTATACTCCATGATGAATTGTGATTCATGCAAACCTATAATGGAACATATATAAATCAATCCTTACTTCAGATGAAAATTTGAAAGCAAAGACAAGAAAACTATATATAAAATAACAAGGAATGAATACAACTTACTAGGTATGTGAACTATTGTGTTTCTTGGTGAAAAATTGGTGATTCGAGAGGGTAGGACCATTAGAGATTTATATTTCATTGAATAAATTATATTAAACTATGCATGCCCCAATCTCCATAGATAGGTTAGTGTGCTTAAGAAATCAAGGTGTACTTAACTCCATCATTACATACCCAAATTAGTAAAGTATACTGGGATCCCTATATGAATTCTAATGGATCATTTATGGTAAAAAAACATGAGTAAAAATGTGTAATCAACCACTATAAATTTAGTAAGATTTATTTTTGGTGAAAAACTAGTCCAAAAATATAGTATGATCTGAGTCTAGTGTATATGGCATAGATAATGACAGAGGTTGGTATTCCATATATGAAACTGGTGAAAAAACTAAGTATATATTCATGTTCTACACACAACCCTAATATGATATCTATGCATAGTGATTATGTGACTGAGTAAATATCAAGTGACTTTCTTAATGAAAAAATGTGTGATAACTAGGAATACATGCCACACATGATGTACCCATCATGATCAAAATTCTATTATAGACCTAAGTATAATTATATAATTGATCTAGATACCTATTGTAAATTCTCCTGTAACTGACTATGATTTTGAGAATTATGTGAAATACTTGTTTCCTACCTATTAAGACAAAAATTCACTATTTTAGACATGACTAGCAGGTTCCCTTGTTTAAATAGAGCATTGTTGTATAAAACTAATTTCTATGTGACTTTTAGGAGTAAATTATGATCAACTAAGCAAATTATATATTATCCTATATATGTAGTGTGCTATTGTATCTTAGTATCTAAAATGAACCACTATGTATGCCCCCTCTTTTGAGGTGAGTTGTGAAGACTACACAATATTAAATTAAAAATAATAAGTTATGCAAAATGATGTTATGCAAAATATTGAAATCTGAGTGGTAATGATAACATTGGAGATCATGACATCATCATAGATAAAATAATCAATATATTAGCTTAAGATGTATGTGGAACCAAGAATACTTAATTTCATGCCTAGATAGATGTTAGCATTTAAGAACATAGTAAGTAATGATAATAGATTGAGTACTTAAAACTGAATAAAACAACTTGGGGAGAGATGCATGATATCCATCATGGCATAAAAAATCTATGAAGATGCATGATATTGATTATGGAATTAAAAACTAGGGAGATACATGATAATGATAGTGGAATCATAAACTAGGAAAACAAGTAAACAAAATTCATGGCCATGGTACATACACAATAAACACATGCAAAAGTATAGAAATAATCAAGAAGACCAAGGGGATGCATAAAAAAGACATGTTTAAATGTCACATACATATAAGGATATAATAGTTTTAGAGGCATAAACAAGGACATGTTTAAATTTCAACAATTTGAAATAAAGAATACACACAAAACATGAAGTATATAAGGAAAAAAAACATACATGAATAAGTGTAGTTGATCAAAATAGGTAGTTCATAACATAATATATTCAGTAACTCAAGTATCTATTAAAATAACAATGTGAATGTAAGTGAGCAAAAATGATAGATTTTTTGCAATGTATTGAATTAGAGTATGAACTAAAAATTATGTAAGAGGATTCCCCCAGTAAACTTGTTATGATGCATAGAAGCTAAACAAGATTTATGGGCGGTTTTTATCTAATAATGTATATCATGTGTTCACTAATACAACTCCACTATAATTAGATAAGAACACAATATGTAACTATCCAGATAGATCATTGTTGTTTGAGTTAATTTTATGGGCCTGAGATAATATCACCATCTAAAAATGCATTTAGGGATGAAAAATTATATGTTTTACAACTCACTCAAGTACACTTGTGAAGCCGTTTTTAAATAAAAATAGATATAGGAATATATTGTATATACTGAGCACAAAATAAATTAGAAAAATGAACTACACATATCATGCATAGACCTTGATTTCTAAATGTTGTGGGTTTTTTTTTTTTGGTATTTTTAAATATATAAATTAAATGAGAAAATAAACACATATCAACCAATAAGTCATTTAATAGATTCATAATAAATAGGTTTTGTATCTAGTATAGGAAGAATGTCCTCTCATGAATGGAAAGTATAATTCCGTTGTGAAGGAACTGATCTCAACTCAAAATTTAAAAATTGATCTAAATTTTTAATATAAGTGGCCCTATCATGATGATGATTTGTATCATGTTGTGATAATTGTGTGGTGTTATATACCTATGAATATGATATATTTATGTATATGGGTTGATTGAGATGTTAATATATGACACACATCCCCATTATTTAGATATAAGGGTCCAATATATTAGTATAAATTAGTAACTTTTGGAATTAATACATTGGGTAATGGTTGACCTACATCAATATTAGGACTTTACCCATCCATTTTTAGTTAGATATAAGTATATATAAAGGATATTAATATGATTGTAAAGGAGATAAATCAAGTAAGTTTTGAGTCTTCTATTATTAGAAGGATATTGGAGGTTCCCCCTTCAAAGTGACATTGTGGAGTTATTCCTTACTAAAGGAGTATTGTATGGTGTTGCCCTACCATAAGGGTAATTATTGTATTATTGTATATATTGAATATTTGGGCTCTTATCCCACCATATATATTGTGTTGTGTTGATATACATTATATTATGTATAGTTTAAATATTATAAGTGTGGATCATAACAAGTGGTATCAAAGCATTGATTTGGGAAAATATTATGGGTAAAACCCTAATTTTAGATAATTACTTATATCTTGAAATATGTTGGGAGTTTTCCTACAATTTTTTGACTAAAGTTGGAGAATATTTTAAGGAAGTTATTAAAATTATCTAAGTTTCATGATCAATTTTATGGGAGATATTATTGTCTTAGTGTTTTTACTAAATTTTTCATATCTATCAAAATTTTATGTTTTTGTTTATCTTTTTTACTAAATTAGTATAATCATATAGACAAGCTATAATAAAAAATTGTAATTATTTGATGAGTTTTTTAATTGTTATTCTAATTTTATCATTTTTCATAGATACATTCTACAAGCCAACTTTTGTGAAAATTTCCAACAATTTTTCTAGTGAAGTATAATCATACAAGGAGGATACAATAATTTTTTGGGGGTTATGTTATTAGTGTGGCATGAGTTATTGAAATGTTAGGGTTTTTTCCATTAACCATTATTTTTTGTGAATAATGGAGTTAAAACAATTTTCAAAGAGGATGATATTGATTCTAGAGAATGGTGGCTCTAGTTTAAGGAAAATTATTTTTAATCATGATCATGGATAATTTTTTTTGTAATTAATATAGAGGGTATTTCATCTTATTGGTCTGTTGAGTTTCAAAAAATATAGAATCAATTGTTCTTGGAAGAAATGGAATATATTTTCCTAGATCGATGGGACATAAAAGAAAAATAGGATGAGAATATAAATAAGAGGAATAAAATGATGATGATGGTAATGAGAAAGACTATGTAGAGGATGAAAATAATTATGATGAGGAGGAATTTACATATGATGCAAAAGGAGAGGTTAAGGATTATGATGCAGAAAAGAGGTAAAAAATGACATTGTGAATGTATAAGAAAAAAAAAAGAGGAAAAAAATAATATTGAGGATGGTGATGAGGTATAGAATGTAGATGATGAATAAGAATAAGAAAATAAGCACAAAGATGAAGAGGCCACAAATTATTTAGAATGAAAGGTAAAGGATTTTGATGAGGACAAAGTAGATATGAAGGATAAGGGTTAAAATAACTCAGATCTAAAGAGAGATGCTTTTATATTTTAGTTTCATGGATGAATTAAAAATAAGAAGGTCATTTTGTCCATAAACCCTAGTAGCAAGTATAACTTCATCAACATTGACATTTCTCAAAATCTATGTGTTCAAGTAAATAATATCAAGGAGGCTTAAATATAAGGTATGAATATTCATGTTTTTGAAAATTTGAAGCTCACTATGAACAAACATGTTTTATATTTATATTTTTATGCTTTGTATATGGATTGTGTGGATATGGTTCTTGTATATCCTTCATTAGAGACATTATAAAAATAAATATTAATGTGCAAAAACATTTAATAATGTTTAGGTACAAGAAAAGGAAGGTATTTTTATAATATATCATAGTTTGAAAGGCACAAAGAACAATCAATATAGAGAATAAATAATATTTATATTAATAAATAACATAAGTAGAGGAGAACATTCCTCTACTCAATAGACAAAGGAGATTCTAAAGTAAAAGGTAGAAAAAGTCGTAGAAAAGGTTCATAAGGCTCAAGTATCATAAAATGTTGAGGCATTTAAATGCTCATATTATCATGAGAGGGAGCAATCATGGAGGCATGTCAAGGAGAATAATATCAATGATAACTTTATCTATGAATGGAATCCAAGGAAGAACTACTATGATCATGTTTGGAATCATAATAGTGAAATATATTATGGTACATGAAATCAAAGGAGGAATCATTATGCATGGACACCAAAGTGGTACAATTATGATTATGAATGGATTTAGATTAGTAGAATGGAATTAAATTTTTTTTTTGGAGAGCTATCACCTACCAATATCACATATAGGTGGTTGGATGATCGATCTTGGAGATAAGTGTGAAATGATTTGAAGCACACTCGTTATTTGGTTTCTTCTTATGTTTTTGGGATGAAACATGTTAAGGAGGGAAGGAATGATATATACCTAGGGATATAGTATATTGATGTATATTGGATGATGGAGATGTTGAGATGTGGAACACATCCCCCTTAGTTTTATAGGTCAAATATATTAGTATAAATAAGTAACTTATGGAATTAATAGATTAGGTAATGGTTGACCTATATTAGGTTTGGGAGGTTACCCATCCATTATTAGTTATATATAGGTCTATATAAAGGAGATGAATATGATTGTAAAAGAGATCAATCAAGTAAGTGTTGAGTCTTATATTGTTATAAGGATATTGAAGGTTATCCCCTTAAAGTGGCATTGTGAAGTTATTCATTCCTAAAGGAGTATTATATGGTGTTGCCCTACCATAAGGGTATTTATCCTATTTCTTCATAAATTGAAATTTTAGGTATCTTAGATAGCTACTATCTATTATTTTGTAGTGATCTACATTATATTATGTATATTTAAAATATTCCAAGTGTGAATCATAACATGTGGTAGTGTGAAATCTAGCACTCCATTAAACCCATCATGAAGTGTATAAACTGTGTTAGTGCTCTTTTTGTAACACCCTTATGAACTTTTCATATCAATTTGGGATGTATCAAATTGTAGATTGGTTCTCTAAAATGTCTGATAAAATTATAATTGAGTGGATTTTTAAGGATAAGTCTCCGTAGAAATTTTACCACTTTCTTATGAACTATTTGAATAGGTTGAACATTTTTTGGTTGTTCAACTACAATCTACTATGTAGGAATAATAATTTTATACTATAAGGGGTATTTATATGGTATAACATGAATTTTAATGATTGAATTAACATAAATATTCTTCAATAATATATCAAATGTATAAATAACTATGAAAAGATGATGAATCTAATGATGTCCCAATAACATATCGAAGACACCTATATTGGGTACTACTATAAACTTGATGGACACATGTGCTAGACCAACCTTTAATGGTAGTATAATATAAATGATATAACTCTAAATATGACCATTAAAAACCTTTACGAATGTTGAATTAGTAAGTATATCCACATATATGTATCTAAGGTGATATAAAAGTGTGATTGTACACATATTCACACTTGAACCATTATCAACCATGACACTTTGTATAGGTTGATGATCAATATGAGTCTAAATAAAAAAAGACTAAAAGTTTGAGTCATCATTAACTATCTCATGCTCTAAAAATATGATAGGTGATTTAGGTGGAATTGAAGTATGATAGGAAATAATAATGCCTTTTAGAGGATGATGTGCCTTTATATGAGAATGATAAAACAACTAGTGGAGGGTATGCATTGAATGTATAATGCACTTATAATGTATCTATTATCTTATTAGTTGTATGATTAGGAAAAGGATAAATAAATATTTTCATTGAATTAATTTCACTTTAATGTGTCTTTGTGTTATCTATATATGTACCCATATCAATTATGTTCTCATCTATCAAATCTTAAATATTATGGGATAAATTTATGCATATGTTTATAGTGTGCCCTAGTGCTCAATAATAATAAAAAAAACAATTATAATCAAACACTTTTGCAAGAGTCTTAGTAATATTAAACTATTTAATGATATGGAGTGATATGACATTACATTCCAATGACTTTAGTAACACTTTTTAGGGTGCTTTAGTCAAATTAATAAAATGTCTCCTTATCCTCATACAATGCATGGAGTAGTTTTTGAAACTACATTCATTGTTTCCTTTTTATCACTCTTATTATCATTTAGACTCTCCTCATATGGTTTATTAATTTTATTCTTTACTTGAGAATTATAAACTAGGTTGGTTGTATACTTTAACTTGTTCATTGTTAATAATTTTACCTTTCTTTCCTTAAAATATGACATAAATTAATGAATGATAAAAACTTTTTAAACATAATGGATTCATGTAGAGGTAGAAGAAAACTCTATTTGAAGAGATATTTCAATTCCTTATCTACCATTGGATTCATCATAGTTTATAACATATTATTATACCTTAAGACATTTTGTGGTAGGCTCATTGGATCATTATTTGAGTTGTGTAATTTAATCTTAAGATATCTTTTCATTGATATTGATTGAGAAATGTGCAAGAAACAAAATTTAAAAAGGGTTGAATTCATGCAATGAATAATGTGTTAAATCATAGAAACATCTTAAATCTTACTCTTTTATACTTCTAGGAAATAACTTGGTCAACAAATAATCATTGGATGCATGGTCAAAACACGTTGCATGAAATTATCTCAAGAGGTGTTAAAGGTAAACTTTTTATAATATAATGTGAGCTTATGTGATAAAAACTTAGTTGATAGAGAATATTATGAAATATGTTGTTTCAATGGAGTATACAATAGAGTTTTATAATCAATAGATTGATTAGGATTCAAATCACTTTATTCCATTTGAAATACCCTAACTTTTAGAGCTATAACAATATGCATAAGGGATTGTGAACCAGGAATAAAGTATGTGATAACTAAAGGTGATGTCTCAAATGACTAAGTATGAATTAGTATACTAATTTTGAAAACTTGAGTTGACCCCATAGTATATGGTGGTATAAAATTTATATCGAATGATGTCAAAAAAGGAAAACAACCCATAATAGTATAAGTGTTCAATGATTGAGCCAAGAGCACTTTTATGTCTAAAAGAGTTTTCAATATTGTATGATAATCTTGAGTTTGATTATGGATTGATTATCTAAAGTTATTAATAATATTTTCCTTATTAATATCTCATTTTTTATCATCTAGAGGTGAAAGTTAATCTCAATTTTCAACGTAAGAGTCAATATTATATTGATTATACTATTCATGTTTAAATTATTATCATGATGTTCTACATATTTAAATTGTTAATTAATATCTAAATGATATAATATACCTTATTCTTATCCATCTTATGTGATTTATCAATAAAAATATGAGTATACTTAAGTTGAGTACCACTTAGTCTAACACTTATTCTAAGAGAGGTAGAAATATCTTTCTTAGATTTCATAAGATATGAAATGAAAACTTGGAAGATTTCTATAATTTTTTTAATCAAATATAAAAACCCTAATATAAATATTAGAAACATCCTAATATATCATGATGTAGGTATCATACCCTTTAATGTCCTTAATTCCATATATAATGAAAGTAATAATGTAGATTAAAAAATCCATCTCTTTGTATGTGCATGATCTCACCATGATGGGGTAGATCTTAATCAAGCTGATCCATAATCATTTCAAAAGAAGGGGTCTTCATTATTTTTAAAATCTTCGAGTGGGAATTCCCACCCATCTCTATCTTACTTGCTTTTACCCCATCAAAAATCTTCATTTCTCCTATTTCAACTTTGCATTCTTGGTTTCCATGGGTGGTGATAGGGATCAAATAGAACCAATGTCATGTAAAGAAGTCCATGACAAAAATAAATTTTGGAAGAAGCTTAAAAAGGGGTCTCACAAAATTTATGAAATGGGTCACTAAATATAACACCCATATTTCTCAAGACTTCATGGTGGTTTGGATAAATAAATTTTTTTCCATGCATGACATTACCATTAATGTCTCAGAGGAGCTCATTGGAGATGCCACCAATATGTCATGCATAGGTGCTAAAGAATTCAAGGACCTTGGGCTGACCTCCCATGTTATTGGCCAAAAATTTACCTTCAGATCATCTCATATATAACACTAGAAGGTAAATATACACTATTATTCTCTCACCATTTATTAATTATAAATCATTTCATTGGGTAGAAGATCATTCTACCCTATTATTCTTAAGTTCCTTGAGAACATTGTCCTGCTTCACCAAGTTAACGATACAAATCCCATTCTACATCAAGGCTTGATCCTCCTCCTTGTTAAGAATGACCAAGAAATTTTAGGTTGAGAGGTTCCCCTTGGGGGTTTATCCTTTAGGGAGGACTCCCAAAAGAACCCCTCAAAGGAGGATCCTACTGAGGGATCCCACCAGCCTTTCGATCACACCCCTCAGAATAGCTTATCACAATCCCCATAAATGACCTCCCTCTCAAATTACTATTCATCCCCAAACCAAAACCAATTGAAATAGGGACCCCTATAAAATATTCCTAAAAAGGGAAGGCTATGTTTATGAAGGAGTTGGAAAGAAATAAAAAGATTCTATAAATTTTAACTCTAAGGTGTAACAAGATGGTTTTGGCCTGGCCAAACTTATCTAGGATTGGAATGCATTACACAAATAGGTTGAAGCAAATGTCTAAGCCTTTGTACACTTTGTTCATCCCCCTCAGACCCCTACTATGACCTCACTAAGGGTCTTGAAATCCCCCCTAAGCTTGTCCAAATGATTCCTTCCCAAACAGTGTCCCTTATAGGTAAAAGGTAAAAAATGTCCTAGAATGATCCTCCCTGGTGAAGCGACTAAAGGCCCCATAAAATTCACTCAAGCCAAAGTTTCAAAGGACAAACTGACCATATTAGAAAAAGACACTAATGAAGCTGAAGACCTTCAGGAGGGACCCTCCTCCTAGTTCTACTAGTTTTTCCTATTTTTTACTTCCATTATAAGTACTATTTTTTTACTTTTTGGTTTCTCAACCCTAGTTAGCTTGTTTAATCTTATATAATGCACTCTTATGGTTTTAGGTCCTTTTAAAACCTAGATTTTACCATATCAAATAAAAAATATAAAAATTAGAAATAATAAAAAAGAGAGAAACCTTACCAACATCTATGGTTAGGTTTTTGAAATATTCAATCAATATATGGGTTCTCTAATACATTTTATCAAAATTGAGTAAATAAGAAAAATCATTACTTCTTAATTATGAAAAACTTATGTGAAAAATTAAAAAAATGTAATAAATTAATTTATGATTTGGAACTAACTAAATATAAAAATATAATAAAAGGGGAATGAATATGGAAAGATTACTTAGATGGAAATTAATAATGTAAAGCTTTATTTGTGACTATAAATATGAATTTATGATTATGTTGGCTAACTATAAATCATGAATAGGGATTCAATTGATATCTAGATGAGGTCATGCTAATTAGACAGGGTTAACCTACACTGTAGTATGTAGGGAGTGTTGAATTTTAGTAAGGTTTTTTCCCTATGTGAAAATATTGGTCTATGCATTACCACATGATCCTATGTATGTGTTATGTGTTGCATAATCTATTGTGTAAGCCACTATGTACCTCCTTCTTCACTTGAAACCTTAGTTTGATAGAGAATGAATAATAAACAAAATAAATAGGAAGTTGGGGTTAGTGGTTGAAGTTGTGCTTGAACTCAACAGCTCCTATGTTGAGAACTATCTAAAAACCAATACTCTTAAGAGGAATCAAACTCCATGTAGCTATCCCATGACATAATGGTCTATGAAAGTCTAGTGTAATTATAGATGTTGATTCAATACTAGTGTAATTAATGTGCTACAACCATTAATTATGACATTTGAGGTGTATAAAAAATTAGTTCTGGGATACTATGGTTTTTTGGATTCTGAATTGGGAATAATAAGTCATTTTTCATCAATGTGAAGTTGGATGTTTTACTGATTTTCTATGTATGATCAAAGTTTTGAAAAATGGTTTGAAATGTGTCTTTATAGTGATATTTTGTTAAATACCTTGGGTGGGGCTTGTGAAATGTGTAGGATGAATTATTAAGTGGTTTTTAATTTGATATATCAGTTATTATTTTATGAGAGGATGTATCTGGTAGATTTATATGATACCATAAGGTGGGATAGTCATGAAGGAGTGGCCTTGTATAGATAGTAGAAAAAACTAAGTTAGAAGTGTGAATCATTAAAAATATAAGCTTAATTTGGTTGGAGTGGAGATTATGAAGAATTATGCATATGTATTTTCTTAAGGTAAGGATCATCCACATAGAGATAGAGGAATAACAACTTACATCCATAGAATTGGGCATGAGATAAGTTTATTTTAGATGATGGTAAAAAGTTCACTATTTTAACACTAACTATTAATTTATATGATTAAATTTCCCCTATTTTAATCTAGTAATGAAACATAGTGAAGATACTAGAGTAAAAGAAAGAGAGTTATACCTGAGCTTGTCTTTATTGAGTAGCCTTAGATATAGGACCCACACTGAACTATGTTTCATGAAAACCTAAAATGAAACATATATAAATCAAATATTATTTAAGATAAAATTTTGAAAGAAAATATGAGATGAAATAATAAGGAATGAATACACTTGATTGGGTACTCGAACCATTGTGTTTATTGGTGTAAAATTGGTGATTGGAGAGGGTAGGAACCTCAAAATTTTATATTTCATTAAATAACTTGGATTAGAATATGCATGACCCAATACTTATTTATAGACAAGTGTTCTTAAGAAATCAAGGTATACTTGAATTTACTATTATATACCCAAAATAGTCAAGTAGTTTGGAATCCTTGTAGAATTACAAAGGATAATTTCTAATGCAAAACTAGCTTAAAATGGGGAATCAACCACTAGAGATGTAATGAAATTAATTTTTGGTGAAAAATAGGTGAAAAAATATAGTATTATATGATTTTAGTGTTTAAAACATAGTATGTGACATAGGTTTCCATTCCATCTCTAAAACTGGTGTAATAACTAAGGATGTGGTCATGTATTGCACACATGCCTCCAATATAATTGAATTCATGCAACAATTGGAATGGAAAATCATGTGATTGAAGGAATGCACTAACTGAAATGTAAGGTCATATAACCATCACAAGGCATAATACTTAAGACTTTATAGAAATAAATTAGTCAAAACTTGTCATTGGATGCATATTCCAAACATACTACATGGAAGGCTTGAAGGTGCTATTATAGATCACCTTTACCATCATAAACTATAATATTAGGTGTTGAGAAATGTTTTAATGATTCTTTTGTTGGTTGATGTCAAGTTCAATGTCATGATTCATGTTAGCTTGATGATTGTCAATATTATCATAAATAGGTTTGATGATCAGGTAATCACTAAAGCATGGTTATGAGGCTCTAAGTATGCATGAGGTTATGAGATCATGTTGATAATGAAAGTATTTTTTCAATGGTGTTAGAGTGTTATCTAGTGAGTACAAGGTAAGTATGTTTGAGTGTTAATCCTTGAGTAGAAGGTGTTTTGAGATGCCTAATCATAAAAAGCATAGTCATACCATGAGCATGTGAATGGTGAGTATGAATAAGTATGTGTATAAGTATGAAATCATTTTAGGAACATGTAATTCGTGTGATCAAGGTGTATAAGCATCAAGGAGTGTTTTAAGGTTAGTTATCAAGTTTTAAGTCCTTGAGACGCCTGGTCATGGTATGTGAAGTCCTAGTGAGAATGTTTGAGCATGGTGTCTTCATGAAATGGATGCACAGAGGAATAAGAGGGTATATTCCATTGATTTAACATGTATTTGAGGCATTAGATCACTCATTAGAGTCTTAGGGTGAGCCTATAAGGGTAAGATCTTCAAACCAAGTCTATACCTAGATCCTTCCTAACTTAATGAGGCATCATGATCTATTCTAAAGGAATATGAATAATTTATGACAATGTTTAATCATGTATGGAGTTTCTTGAGTATGTGAGAGAGGTGGAGAGTGAATGGAAAGAGGCATGCAGTTTAGTTTCAAGGCCTAATGTGGTTTGCAGGTCAAGGTCTAAACAAGCAAAGAGAGAGATTATGGCTTAATGGGGTATGAGGTTTTATTTCCAACTCAATTATGGACATATAAGAGTTTTAATAGGTATGGTATGTTTTTTCAAGCATGTTCAAAATTTTTGAGGTTATGATTTGTAATAAAAGGCATGAAAAGTGGTTTTGAGGTCTCTCAAGTACATAGAATGAAGGAATTCAAACCTGTGAAGGACTTTCAGGTATTCATTGGCATATGTATCCTATGCATGGAAATATTATATGTTAAGGATAGATGGGTAAGGGTCTTAAATAATATATCTAGGTATTAGTTTTGGAAATGAGGAGCAATCTTTTATGAACAATCATTAACACCAAAATAGTGTTAACCCTCTCTTAAACACTAACAATGGCCCAATGTGAAATATATTATTCAAAATAGACCATGATTGTCTCAAATGACTATAAAAGCTATTGGATCATGTAAATTTTCCTAGGCATCTCCAAGTATGATCGATTCTTTAGGTGAGTGAGGGGACCCTACAAGAAAGAGCTTATTTTTCAAAGATTTGTAGTAGTAGTAAGAGTTGACCAAGACAAAGTATGAAAATGAATGAAGTTTGAATATTTAGGAATTTATTATGAACATGGTGTTACTTTTATAGGTTATATCCCTCAATATTGCTAAACCAGTCATCCAAGTTGGCCAGTCGCTAACAGGCCTAACAGTGGAAATAGTTAGAAACATAGACAACAATGAGAAGATGATTAGGGATGTGTTATAATGAAATATGGATGAAAAACATTAAATGAAGATGATTTTTAGGACTTTTAATACATGATAATGTTTGGTATAAGTTTTTTAGGTCAGTGGTTATAGTGAAAAAATTGCTTACAAAATGACTTGTCTGGCTTAGTAAGGCCTATGTACAGTAAGGTTATGAGATTGGTTTGCAAGACCAATATTGCCATTTGACCATATTATATTTATACCAAATAGGTAAGCAAATTGTAGTGATAGGTTTGAGGCTCTATACCATAAGTTGAAATATTTAATTAAAACAATGTTGTTTTTTGTTAATTTAAAGTAGTGATAATTATTTTTTAAATATTTTAAGTTAGTGATAGTGGTTTAAATGTTGAAGATAAAATGGCTTGTCTAGTTTTGGTTTGACTACATGTACTGAGGTCAAAAGATTGGTCTGCAAGACCAATATTTGTCATTAGAACTTGTGAATTTTGTATTTTATATTGTTATATATATTTCAAAGTATATTTTTAAATTATAATTAGTAATTACAAATTTTATTTCAAGTGTTTAATATGAAATTATTCATGATTGGGTTTTGGAGTGTTTTGATAGTTCTGAGTGCGCTCTTTACAGAGATGAATTCAAGATCTTTTCCCTTAAGTTGTGAAGTATAAATTAGATGATGATGTTTTTAAGGTCATATATCTTATGTATATGTGTTTTATTTCCATCATTTATTAGCTAATTTGTTCTTAATCTTTAGTAGTTCAAGATAGACTTCCTAAAGGTTCATAGGCCTAATTGTGAATAGTGCTAATGGTGTGTCTCAAGTGGTGGTTGGAGATAAAATGTGTCATAGACCTAAGATGAGAATATTAAGGGTATATTTTAGTGGAATATGAATTTTTCATTATGTATTTTTGTTTTAAAGTGTTCCAATAAGATTAAAGGGTAACATGTACTAATGAAGGCCTAATTGAATTAGGTTTCCTTAAGGCCTAAATAAGGATTTGGTCCATTTGAGCTATGGAAAAAATATTATAATGATTTATTCATGTGTGAAACGTGTTATAAGTCCTATTTAAATGGTAATAAAAATGTGAAAGTATGTATGGACCACCAAATGGGATATGATCAAAAGGCTTGTATAAATACAAGTTAGTTTTAGGCCTAATGTGGGTGAAAGAGAGAGTAGAGAGAAAGAAAATGAAATAGAGTTTTGGTAAGTAGAAGGAGGTATTTTATAAAATCTAAAGAGAATATAAAAACTTTGATTAATATTATATATAGGTTATATGTATGAAAATCAAGGTCATATGACTTAATTAAATCAAGAAGAGGGCTATTTGATAAAAAAAGCCTAGAATATAGTTGGAAAGAAATAATAAGGTGAAGAGATGAAGAAGTGGTCATCATCAGTTGGTTGAGAAAAAAGGAATTTTTAAGGTGATCAAATTAAATAGGTGGTTGGGTTGGTGCTAAGTCATTTAGGAGGTTATTTATTCATGTGAAGTTGGTGCTTCACTAAATTTAGTGTTTTTCATATAGGACTATTGTCCATTTGCATATATCAATGGATTTTCTTCCCCTTGAGGGTTTCTCACATATGTGATGTTTTCATGTGTTTCATGCTTATGTGAATAGGAGCTTAATCTTGCTAGATTTATATGCTTGCTTTAATGGTTCATGATTTCTTAATTAAAATTGATATGAAAATTTTTAAATACTGATTCACCCCCCCTCTCATTAATTTTTATTCCAAAATTTGGTATTATATTAGGTCCTTTGAAGCATCCCTAATAGCCTAAAGGATATCCTAGAAGTGAGGATGGATAGTCAATAAACTCAAGGTGTTTTTTCTACTAGTAAGACTCTATTATTAAATATAACTAATTATTCCTTTTTGGAGCATTAAAATGAGGAAATATCTAATGTTAATAAGCCATGACATATGGTAGTTAGTTGTGAATGGATACACTCCACCTCCTACATCACTAACTAATGCAACAAGAAAGAAGAAAAGTGAGAGCAATTCCAAGGAAATGAATGTCATTTTTATGATGCATATCATAACAAAAATTTGTAAAGGTGATGCACTATGAGTCAACCAAGGTGCTATGGGAAAAAATTAAGACCATATATTAAGGGGACACCAAGGTGAAGATGGCAAAGTTACAGACCCATAGGAGATAGTTTGAAAGTCTAAAGATGAAACCATTACATCCTACCTATTAAAGGTTGATGAAGTTTTTAATGTCATTAAAGGATTAGGAGAAGAAGTGAAAGAGTCTATAATTGTTAAAAATGTATTGATATCACTAAATCTTAAGTTTGATTCTAAGGTGTTTGTAATAGAAGAGATGTAAGTTTTGGACTAACTATAAATGGATGGGCTTCATGGCATCTTGACTGCCTATGAGATGAGAATAAATGAAGGAAGGCCTCTCAATAAGGAATTCACATTCAAAACTAAGAAGAAGTCAAAAACCAAGAAGGTCAAGGATGAGGAATGCTCAGATGTTGGTGATGATCAACTAATAGCCATGTTTACGAGAATACAAAGGTAAGTTGCCTTTAAAATGTTTTAACTATGGTAAGATTGGTCACTTTTAATCTAAGTGTCCTAACAAGAATAAGGCTAAGCATGATGAACATCATTTAGATTATAATAAGGTCTATAAGCATGACAATATCAAGAAAGATTTTAAGAAGTATGAAGGTAGGAAAGGGTAATTGAAAAAAAAGATAAGTTTCTACACCAAAGAATATAATAAATCATTTAATGTAAGTGACACAAGTACATCTAATAGTGATGATGAAAGTAATGAACTTTAAAATGCCAATAATGAAACCTTATTTATGCCCATGGAAATAGACAATGAGGGTTTCTCAAATGGGAAAGGCCTTATGAATGATAAAGAATCATATGATGAAGGAGATGATGTGAACCTTAACGCAAAATTGGTGAGTACCCTAGAAATTTGAAGTTTCAAAGAAGGAAGAATCATAAAATAAAATCATTAGTTAAGGCATATGAAGATAAAATAGGTTTGTTTGAAGAAATATTGAGTAACACATCCAAGGAGTATGATGAGATCATCAATCAAACTAAAACACAAATGGAAATAGTCACTGCTAACTTAAAATCTAAAGAGGAAGAATGCACCAGGTATGTAACTAAGATGGAATCCTTGAAAGCTGATTTGGATTAATCATATAGAAAGTTGAAGACCTTTGTGAAATTTTAAAAGAGAACTAAGGCTCTATATTGCATCTTGAGTAGTCAAAAGTCAACAAGTGATAAGATGGGTCTTAATTTTAAAGAAGACCAAAAGGAGGTAGCTTAATTCAAGGAAAAATCAAATGAAGATAATAAGGTCAAAATGAACAAACTAGACAACCTAATGCTATGAGGTATGCTAGTTCATTCAATGGTTACTATTATGCATACAACCAATTTGGTCATAGAGAAAGAGAGTGTAGAAGACCCTCTAAGAATGAATATGCATGGGATTATGAAAGGAATCATCAATCAAAAGGTATATATAAGGTTACTTACTATAACTATCATAATGTGGGACACATTACAAGTTTTTTTCCTAATAGAGGTAGAAGGCCATCAAGTTAGGATAAGAGGTTTAAAGCCCCTGGAGTGAAATAGAGAAAGCAATTAAATATATGGAAACCAAAAACAATAAATATGAGTCATGTTTAGTCTCTAAGCTCAAATATACTTTTTTATATAGTAGAATAAACTTCAAATGTAAAATAAATATAGGAATTCTCATTATTATCTCATATTATTGACCATATAGATGATGAATAGGTCACGCCAAAGAGGCTAATCAATCCTAACAAGATGATGACATATATTTAGTCTTGTGAGAGCATGGAGATATGGGAATATCCTAAATTTGTGTTATTTTAGATCCCTATGAAAAGAGTGACTCTATTAGGCTTCATGGAGACACTATTATATTAGCGTAAGTATGGTGGGTGCCTGAATTGAGGTGGATCTATCTAGGTTGTTCCTAAGCTCCAAGTGAAATTGATGAAAAGAATATGGTGGCTTAGTGTGTGATCAAATATTTGTGTCATTTCAATCATGTCAAGGAGTAGGTGAATGGTATCGAAATCTAAGATAATTTGAAGGTAGTATGTATGAAGTAAGGGGGAAAATGGTCTAGTAATGTTTCATATTCTATGTGTTGAGATTCTATTGCAAGAAGGAGTGATTCCAGATGGTAGTTTATAGAAGACCCTTTGTAATTATTGTTAAAGGGGGAGAAAGTTCAAAAATGGAGATTGACTAGATTGATAGATATTTGAAAAAAATGTTGCCATAAATGATAAAGGGGGAGTTTGTTGAGAAATGGTGTCATTGATGTCAAAGTTCATTTCGTGAAGATGTATGGTGAGTGGTCTTTGAGATATTTTTAAGGCAACCTAATGTCTCTCTATTAAGAGAGAATTTAAAGGAAACATAATGATTATTTTTATGGTTAATGTTAATTTAAATGTCATGATTCAAATTATCTTGATGATTGTTAGTGTTATCACAAACAAGTTTGATGATCAAGTAGTGAAGCATGGTTATGAGGCTATAGGTTTACATGAGGTTATTAGAGAATGTTGATCATAAATATATTTTTGAAATAGTGTGAGATTCTTTCTAATGATTACAAGGTAAGTATGTTTGAGTGCTACTCCTTGAATACAAGGTGTCTTGAGAATCTTAGTCATAACAAACATAGTCATACAATGAGCATGTGCATTGTGAGCATGAATAGGTATGTTTAGAGGTATTACATAATTTGAGGAACATTTAAGTCATGTGAATAAGGTGTAGTGTCATAAAATAATGTTTTAAGGTCAGTTGTCAAGTTTCAAGTGCTTGAGAAGCCTAGTCATGACATGTAAAGTCCTAGTGAGAAGGTTTGAGCATGGTGGATTGGTGAGATGGATTCATAGAGGATAATAGGTTGTATTAGGTTATTTTAACATGTATTTAAGGTATTAGAGCACTCATGAGATTATTAGAGTGAGCCTATATGGGTGAAATATTTAGACCATGTCTACACTTAGACCACTCCTAAACCCTACCTAGCCTAATGAGGCATCATGATCTATTCTCAAGGAATATGAAGAATGTATGATAATTTTAAAAAAATTATTAAGTTTCTTGAGTATGGGAAAGAGGTGGAGAGTGCATGGAAAGAGGAATGAAGGTAAGTTTTAAGGCATAATGTGGTTTATAGGTTAAGGTTTAAGCAATAAAAGAGATATAGTATGGCCTAATGGGGTATAATGATCTAGGCAACACTTCAGGCAACAATTCGGGTAATGGTCCTACCCCAATTGGTGGTAGAACTTTTGGGAGCCATAAATTTTGCACCATAGCTTTGTTTGACTCCCTGCTTGAATCATTGGAAAGATAATAATGATGAGAACATTGTGAGATTTCAAAAATCTTTGATCAATGGGTTTTGACCCTCAAAAACCAAATGGAAGTGCTCTAAATTTCAATTTTAGTAGTGCAGTCTAAAAATAGTAAGTTTTTAAAAATAGTAATTTTTAAAATTCTATATTGTTGTAATTCATGGAAGTCAAACCGTTTCATCTACCTTGAGATTGGTGACCTTCTACATACTCCTCATACCTTAAAAAATAGGAATAAATAGATATGTATCCTAAAAATGAAAATAGACGTCTCTTCCCAAAGATAGGCATACATTATATCTAAAATTTTGAGCAATAAAACATCTCTTCTTAGAGATAACATTAATATTTGTGTGTTCTTAAAATATTATTCAACCAAGACTTTCAAGTTTTGGATCAGTGGTATCAAAGTAGTTTGTTTTAAGAGTGTATGATCTTGAAGATGAGGTCAGACTACAAGAAGCTTGGGTAGAAAATATAAAATCCAATAGACTATCCACCTATTCACTCCAAATGACATCAAATAGTAGAGAATATCAAGACATCTGATCCTTTTAAGGAAATGGTGAATGAATCTCTCTAGTTGTAGCAAGATTATATGCTACAATAATTAGCCTAAATTCTCTAACAAATCTTGAGGGATATTTTAGCTCCTCATTTGCACCTCCACATCCTTTCAGTGCCCCAAAACCCTTTAAGGTTCATGTGAATTTGGATATCCCTACATTTGAAGGAAAAATAAATGCTGATGTAGGAGAAAATTGGTTGGATTAATTGTCTTCCTATTTTTTTAAAATAAATTCACCGATGAAGAGATCACTTTTGCTCTTTTGAAAGCATCATTTCTTGTAAAAAACTAGTAGGAAGTGTACAAGAAGAGGTTTGGTATAGATTATATTAGCCTTGAGGTAGATCCTACCTAGAATGATTTCATAAAATCTGTAAAGGAAGAATAATACCTCATTGGAGCATATGATTATTTGTATATACAATGGTAAAAACTCTTCTAAGGTAAGGAATAGTCTATTGAAGATTACACTGACATTTTTCATTCCCTATTTATGAGATTGGGAATCTAGGAAAGTGATAAACACAATGTTCTAAAATATCATGGTCGAATACAATGGTACATATAGGAGAAACAAACCTCTTTAATTTGGGAACCCTCAGTGAAGCATATAAGTTCATGGTGAAGATTGAGTATAAGCATGAAAGAAAAAATATGAAGAGTCATCCTTTGAAATGGAAAAGGGAATTCCAAGATAAGCAACCCCAGAAGGAAAAGACTAGGAAATGGTTTGATTACCATAAAATTGGAACTCACTCCAAAGAGGAATGTCAAGCCATCAAGTCCCTACTTTCAGAGTCACAATCCTAAACATCTACTACTCTACCTCATACACACCCTATAGTCAAAGAGGATGAATAAGATATTATAGATGATGAGCCTGATGCCATCATTGCTTCATTATAGACCCATGAGGAAAGGCTAGATGATAAGGAAAGGTTGTTTCACTCTAATTTATGGGTGAATAGTAAGCCTCTACATTTCATTATTGATAGTGGGAGTCAAAATAATTTAATATCTACTAATGTTGTGAAAAGTCTAAATCTGTCCATGAAGCCTCACCCAAAGCCATACAATATTGGATGGTTAAGTCTAGGGAGAAACCTTCATGTCACCCACCAATGTCTTCTTTCATATGCAATAAAAAATCTTCATGATGAGGTCTTATGTGATGTGGTTAATCTAGATGTTTGTGATTTACTCCTTGGTCATCCATTCATGTATGATCGACATGGCATCTATGAATCAAGAACCTGAAGGATCACCCTCACTCTTGGAATGTGGTGGTACAAGGTACCCAAGGTACCACATTCCTCTATCTCCTTGATTAGTGTCAATAAATTCATTCTCATGGTGGTCAAGTCACAAAAATCCAAAAGGGCCAATGTTGCAACCTTGACTACACAATCAACACAACAGCATAAGCAAATGGGTACTAAGTTGAGGAAGTTCATGGCCTTCTACCCAAAGATTGATGGATAAATATAAATGGTGAATAATCAATCCCTATATAGCTCCATAAATCATATTCCATTCTAAGTATGCATCAGGTTCCTACCCATGACACTAAATGATTTAGCCATTCCATATCATCTACCTCTATTGAACACTTCAGTCATAGTATAACAACTAGACATTGGTAAGCTTGATCTATAGAGTTTTGTTCTAGTGGATGAGAATAAGATAAAGACATAACTACCAAACTTTATAAAGACTCTTGATGAAATGTGAACCATTATTTCTCAAGGAGAGATTAATTATCTAGGCAACACTTCAGGTGACAATTTGAGTGACAGTCCTAACCCAATTGGTGGTAGAATTTATGGGAGCCATAAATTTTGCACCATAGATCTATTTCACTCCCCATTTAAACCATTGGAAAAATAAAAAAGAGGGAAAAATAATGATATGGTATAGATCTATGATTAGTGGGTTTTTCCCCCAAAAAACCAAATAGAAGTGCCCAAAATTTTAATTTTAGTAGTGCAGTCAAAAAATAGTAAGTTTCTAGAAATAATAATTTTTTAAATTCTGTATTATTATAATTCGTGAAAGTCAAAGCATTTCATCTCCCTCAAGATTGGTGAACTTGCACATCCTCATCTTACCTTAAAAAATAGGTATAAATAGATATGTATCCTAAAAAGTAAAAGAGACATCTCTTCCCAGAGATAGGCATATGTTGTATCTACAATTTTGACCAATAAAACATCTCGTCTCAGAGATAGCATTATTATTTATGTGTTCTTGAAATATTCTTCAACCAATAATTTTGAGTTTTAGATCATATGAGGTTTTTTATCAATGTAAGTATGGATATATAAGAGTGTTTATAGGTATGATATGTTGTTTCAATTATTTTCATAAATTTTGAGGTCATGGTTTACAAAAAAGACATGTAAAGTGGTTTTGAGGTCTCTTGAGTACATAAAATGAAGGCAAACAAACCCGAGAATGAATTTTAGGTGTTAATTTACATGTGTAAACTTTTCGTGGAAAATTTAGATATTAAATATATATGGGGAAGGGACCTATCTAATATCTCTAGACATTAGTTTTGGAAATGAGGGGCAATCCTTTATGAACAATCATTAACACTATAAATAGTGTTAACCCTCTCTAAAACCCTAAAAATGACCTGATGTGAAATATATTGATAAAAAAACCTAAAATGGTAAAAAATTACTATAAAAACTATTGGATCATGTATTCAACTCTTCCAAGCATCTCTAGGTATGATTGAGTCTTCAGGTGAGTGAGTGGACCCTACAAAAAAGACCTTGTTTCTTAGAGATTTATAGTAGCACTCAGAATTGACCAGGTCAAAGTATTAAAATAAATGAAGGTTTAAGTTTGAGATTTTTATTTTATTAAAATTGTGGTTTTTGGATAGATTATATCCCTCAATATTTCTAAACTGGTCATCCAAGTTGGCTAATCGCTAACATCCCTAATGATGGAAATAGTGAGAAACCCAAGTAACAATGAGAAGATGATTAGGGATGTGTTATAATGAAATTGTAATGAAAAAAAGTTCATGGAGATGTTTATTAAGACTTTTAATACATGATAATTTTTTTAATAAGTTTTGGAGGTTAGTGGTTATAGTGAAAAAGTTGCTCACAAGATGACTTGTTTAGCTCAATAAGGTCTGTGTATAGTGAGGTTATGAGATTGGTATGAAAGACCAATATTTCCATTTAAAAATATTATATTTATATATAATAATGGTATAATGATGTAATATTATAATATACATGAATCATAATTTATTGAATATGTTTACACAAGTGTTAAAAATTTTAGTCATCTTGATTATGCTTTGAGGTTAATTGGCAATTTTGGGTAAGCAACTTGCAATGATAGGTTTGAGGCTTTATACCATAATTTGAAATATATAATGAAATGGGTGTTTTTTAAAATTTAAATTAATTATAATTATTTTTCAAATGTTTTAATTTAGTGAAATTGGTTGAAATGTTGAAGCCAAAATGGCTTGTCTAGTTTTAGTTTGACTATGTGTACTGAGGTCAAAAATTGGTATACAAGATTGATATTTGACATTAGGCCTTATTAATTTTGTATTTTATATTGATATAGATATTTAAAATTATATTTTTAAAATATAATTATTCATGATAATATTTCTTTCATATGTTAAAGATCAAATTGTTCATGACTGGGTTTTGGAGTGTTTTGACAGTTCTGAGTGGGCTATTTGCAGAGATGAGTTCAAGCCCTTTTGCCTTAAGTTGTGAATTATAAATCACATGGTGATGTTTTTAATTTCATATATAATTTTTATATTTGTTTTATTTACATGATTTATTATCTAATTTATGCTTTATCTTTAGTAGCTCAAGACAAACTTCATGTAGGTTCACAGGCCTAATTGTGAATAGTGCTAATGGTGTGCTTCACGTGGTGGTTGGAGATAAAATGTGTCATGGAAATAATATGAGAATATTAAAGGTATATTATATTTTAATATTAATTTTTATTACCATGTTTTTTAATTTTAAAGTGTTCCAATAAGATCAAAGGGTAATATGTACTAATGAAAGCCTAATTGAATTAGGTCTCCTTAAGGCCTAAAGAATGATTTGGTTCATTTAAGATATGGTAAACCTATTTTAATAATTTATTAACATATTAAACATTTTATAATACATATTTAAATTTTAATACAAATTTTAAAGTATGTATGGATGACCGAGAGGGATACAAGTAAAAGGCTTGTATAAATAGAAGGTAGTTTTAAGCCTAATGTGGGTGAAAGAGAGAGCAGGGAGCAATCAAATAAAATAGAGTTTTGGTAAGAATAAGGAGGTCTTGTAAATAATATTAAGATAACATATAAAATATAATTAATATATTATATAGGTTATTTTTATGAAAATCAAGGTCATATGGCCTAATCAAATCAAGAAGAGGGCTAGTTAAGTGAAGAAGCTTGGAAGGTAGTTTCAGAAAAATAAGAGGGTGAAGAGATGAATAAGTAGTCATAAGAAATAAGGTGTTTATAAGGTGATAAAATAAATTAGGTGTATAAGTTGGTATTGAGTCATCTAGGGTGTTAGTGCCTCTTAGCAAGATTTTACTTTCTAAAGCTTAGCTGGGTTAGTGCTTAGTTAGTTGGGGTTAGTGTTCCATGTTGTGAATCTAGGAATTTGACTCAAGAGAGGATGGTTAGTATGGTGTTAGTTTTAAAATGAAAAAAAATTAAATAAACACACTAATAACATAACATCTCTAGGCATAGACATTAGGAAGAGCTTATTTAATAAAAATAAATGATAAACATAACTAAAAAATAAGGAATAAAACACAAGAATTCCCTCACCTTCCTTAGATGCTCCAAATGTCTTTGTAGTAGTCATTTGCTTGGCTTGTGCTCATGAAGTCCTCATCAATGAAAGCTTGGTATCCTCCATCTCTCATTGGCACCTTTGGCTTTATGACTTGTCTTGGCTTATCTTTGCTTAGAATTAATTTGGTATGGTAACACTAATTGAAATGTCTTCTTGAATATATTTGTGAATTTTAACTTTGAACCAAAATAACTTATAAATGATGTTCATGGCCTCTTTATTTATAGATTTTTGAGAATGTCTAGAATCAACCTAAACTATCCATCCTGAGATTTAGATGTGTGGTTGAGGATTAATTCAAATTTTAGAATTTAAGTTTATAATTATCCTCATCATGACATTGGAAGAAGGAGAAATTAAGAGGCATGGAGGGAATCATGGAAGGCATTGATGAGGCATGGGAGGCATGAATCCTGATATTTGTGGTATTAATGGCCTAGGGATGTCTTCCCAAAAAATAAGGTCACCTGATGATGTAGATATTCAATATTCATTTCCAAAAATAAGTTTTCAACAAGTTTCAATAGAATTATTGATTAGGCCTTGATTTGGTTTAACAAGCTCTTAAGCATGATCAAGCACTTTGTGCACAGATTACTCAAATTGATTAGAATGCCTAGTTATTGGTCTAAAATTTGACTAGGTTAGAACTATAAGTCCATGTTAGATGAATTGGATCCATTATCCCATTTAAGATGTTACCAATAAAAAATAACAAAGGCATGTGTCTTGTGAAGAATATTTGATAAGAAAGAGCAATCTAGAGCACCTAAGTGCAAAATTGGCATTTTGACTCAAAATGGTCTAATCAGAGTTAGCTGGTCTATAAATTACATTACCACATTTACAGATACCTTGGCCATTAATCAGCACTTTAATATGTCATTTTCACATCATTTAGCCTGTTTTAGTTTTTTTTGACTAAAGTGTGCATTTTAGGTGGAAATAGGCCAAAAGCTTGATTGGAGGTTATTGATGGCCAATTTTAGGTGTCTATAGTTTGCCCCTATTTGGGAAGGTATTTCAAGATATAAGCATAGTAAAATATTCTCAAAGAATGAAAAGGTCTTGTATGCCTACAACTACAATGATGATAAACTAACTGTACAATGCCCCCTCGAGGGAATGGTTGGCACAAGTTAGCCAACAGTCCGTCAAAAAGAAAGAAGTGAAATGAGGGGACCAAAGAAAGGAAAGATGATGGGGTGAAAACACAATAATATTGAAAAAGTAGTCAAAATTATTGAGAATGTAAGTGGGATGCTATACAATGGTTTACCCAAAGGTAATTATAAGCATTATACCCTGATAGTGGTAATGTGGTATGATAACACAATGATTTGCCCAAAGGTAGTTATAATCATTGAGAAGATGGAGTTTCCCCAGTTAGGATATAAAAATAAGATAAAAATATGCCCATATATAGGTAGATAAAGTAAAGTGGTGACAACATTATGATTTTCCTAAAACTGGTTATAATCATTGAGAAATGTAGGTGGGATGGTATGCAATGATTTTCCCATAGGTGGTTATAATCATTGGACCCTGATTATGGAAAACATGATAAACATGGTCAAGGATGATGATAACTTAACACAGAGGGTAATGATGAATTGAAGCAACCTACTAGTAGGGAGATGATCATCTAAACTAATAAAGGATGAAATTCTTTCATGGATAATTACTCTATTTGGGATACAATTGGGATTGAATTGGGATGTCAGTGCCAAAGGGATGCCAACATTGTTGAATAGACTTATTAAATCTTAGATTTATTGTATCAAGTGTTGATAGGCATCATGATATAACATCATGAGGACTTAGCCAAAATATGCATAAGGATTGACTCTCATAATCCAATACTTAATATAAAACAATGCACCAATGATAAAAACCATGATGACAATGTAAACATATGAATATGGATGGATTCGAGTATAAGTGTGGCTAAGGAATCACCCAATGAACACACATAAATTGAATCAAGGCAACAATACCAAAACAAATAAATAGATAGAAAAACAAGTAAAATAAGTAGAAAAAAATAAATAGTGCAATAAAAATCCTACAAACATTACCCCTAGAAAATAGGTGAAAACTTAACAAACAAACAAAATGGGGGAATAGAAGAAAAGGAAGGGGGTTATTGAGTTGTCTCCATATGCACTAGGCAAGTGGATGATACCTACATAGTTCCATGGATGTAATATCCAATAAAAAACTTCAAACCAAATGTAGTTCTCCCAGGGAATGGGAAAAATGTGATAACTAAGGAAAATAAATAGAATGGATGTGATATAAGAATATGAATGGTCTTGAAAAATGGCAAGGGCGTGAGAGAAAAAGGCCAAAAAGGATGGGGAAAATAAATGACAAGTGATTTGCTTTTAACTTAGTAAGGGTTTCCAAAATATTTATGGCAAAGAAGTGGTTAATTTTTTGGTTCTTTTCTAATAATTTTTTCAAATGTTTTTGGATTTTTTTTGAAGTATCTCTACTTGATCAAGAATGATGAGACACTAAATGGTTCAAGCTCATAATATAGTGAGAGCATTTAAACTAAGGTTGATCACAAAAAGGTGAGAGTGTGGTGGAAAGGGTGACTGAACTAACCTTAACAAGTATCAAGTATTACCTACATAGTCCCAGAGTAAGACCTCAAATCACTATAGTTCTACCCTTACAACAGAGAAATTTGACTAGTGTAGCAGTCAGTTCAAACAAAATATGCATAGTTGGTAAAAAGGCATAGTATGACATAGGAAGTGGTGAGTTGGTATGTAAAGGATTAATGTTACCCCTAGTTTTCCCATAGGTTGTTATAACTAGGACATAATGATATAAAACAATGGTACTAATTTTCCCAAAGGTGGTTATAATTAATAACAAGACCGGTGGTAAGAAAGGAATAACAAATGAAGGATGTAACTGCCAAAAATTTTATTCTAAAATATGATCTCTATCTAAAGTACTTGAAATAACTGATGAAACTGATCAAATAACTTGATTCTAAAAATGTGTAATGAATGACAAAAACCAAGGTCAAACAGGCTAGGCTTTAGAACACACTGGGTCAATAGGTCAGAAGAAAAAAGTGGATATGATGAAGAGGATGGATAAGGATGGTATTTGTATAAAGAAGAATAGTAATAAAATGGCATAACTAAAATGGTCCTTATAGATAATACACCTTAGAATTTAAACATAGTACCATTTGAGATGCATAATATTCATTAGCTCTAGAAGTTCATCACCATCTAGTGTGGTGAGCCTATATGCTCCTGATCCATAATCTATAGTAATGATCAAAGGACCTATCTAGTTTGGTTTGAATTTCCTTTTATGATTCTTCTCAATTTTGGTATTCTTTTAGTTTTCTTTAGGAACAATATCACCAAATTCAAATATTCTATACTTAACGCATCGATTATAGTGGCCTTTGAGTCAATTATGATATGCTTGAAGATTGTTGACCATGGCTATATATTTCTCATCAAGTAGGTCTAGCTCATGTAGGTGGGCTACTCAATAGTCATGATCATGTAGGACATGCTTAAAAGAGATGCACAATGAAGGAAATTCAACATCAATGGGAAGGATGGCTTCAATACCATAAACAAATGAGTATGGGGTAGCTCCTATGTGGGTATGGTGATTGGTATGGTATTCCCAAAGGTCAAGACATATCTGTAAGTGCCAATCATGACCAACATCATTAACAATATTTTTGAAAATATTGACAATAGTTTTGTTGGATGCCTCAGCTTGGCCATTACCTTGAGGATAATATGCTATATAAAAATGGTGTGTGATGTTATATTCAGTACATAACTAGTCTATATCTTTGTTCTTGAATGATCCTCCATTATTAGATATAATGTTAGAAGGGATACCATAGTGGTAAATGAGATGGTTGAAAATGAATTTGGAAATTCGCTTTTTAGTCATGTAAGTGAAGGGTATAGCTTCAACCCACTTAGTGAAATATTCAATGGTGGTAAGGATATGTTTATGGCTATCAAATGAAGTGGGGTTAATCTTCCCAATGAGGTAAAGTCTCTACATAGAAAATGGCCATGGTGTCAACATTAGTTTCAAATTTTTTGCTAAGGCATGAATTAGATTAGCATGTCATTGACATTTGTCACACTTTTTTACATATGCAGTGGCGTCTACATCTATTATGGGCCAATAATAACTAGTATGCAAGAGATTTTTGGAGAGGATTGTCCCGCTATAATGAGCACCACATACTCCATTAACTTTTCTTAATGCTAGTGTAAACTCTATCAAAGTTAAACAACAAATCAAAGTTCCATCAAAACTATGATGATAAAGGGTGGATCCAAGTAGATTATAATGAGTGGAATGATGAATGAAGGATTTGGTTTTTTTTGACATAGGATAGGTGACTTGGTCATGAAGGTATTTGTAAAGGTCTGAGTCCTAAATAGAATTAGGACCAATAATATCACAAATCATGGTAATGATTAAAGGTTCATGAGCTGGTGCTGACGAATTCTCGATGAGGAACTGATACTCTATATATTTATCTATTTGTTAATTAAGAGAGACAATAGTAGCCATGGCATCTATAGTTCTATTACTATCCCTTGGTATGTGCTCAAACTAAATGTTGGTAATTTGTTGCTTAAGAGTGTCAACCATGGCTTTATATGGAACCAACTTGTCATCTTTGGTCTGAAAATGATCTGTAACCTGATTGATTATTAATTGAGAAATACCATAAACTTGGAGATGAGATATGTTCCAATGCATTGCTTGTTGAAATCCTAAAACAAGTGCTTCATACTTGGCCATGTTGTTAGTATAAAGAAAATTGATACAAGGAAAATTGATTCTGAATGATTTAGGGATTAAATCCCCCTATGGTGTAATAAATAATAGGCCTACCCTTGGTCCATGTGTAGAAAATGAACCATAAAAATATAGTTTTTAGTGTTTATCCTCAAGGGGTGTGTCAATGACAGTCATTATGGATTCATCAAGAAATTGAAATGTGAGTGGTTATGTGTCTATGAGAGGTGCTTCAACAAGTTGATCCATAAGAACTTATCCCTTGATTGCCTTCTGATTGACATACTCTATGTCAAAATCACTGAGAAGCATGACCCATTTAGCCATTCTCCCTTGAAAATCTATTTTAGATAGTAGATAATTTAGTGGATCTACTTTTGAAATGACCATGGTCTTATTATTCAACATGTAATGGCATATTTTCTGAGCTATGAAGACCATGGCTAGACAAGCTTTTTCAATAGGTGCATAGTTATGTTCATATGTAACCAAGGTATGGCTTAGGTATTACACAACATGCTCTTTTTTATTATCATCATATTGATCCAAGAGTGACCCCAGAGCTAGATGATACATATAACAAGAATGGATTTCTTGGCATAGGAGAATAAAATAGATAGATTAACAAGATAGTATTTGAGTTATTGAAAAACTATTTGGCAGTGATCATCTCAGTGAAATGTAACTCCTTTCTTCAAAAGGTGTGTAAATGGATGGAACTTATCTACTAACTAAGAGATGAAGTGTCAAATTGACTGAATCTTACTCTAAAAACTATGGAGTTGCTTTAAATTGGTTGGTGGTAGCATCTAAGTTATAGCATGGAATTTAGCTGGATCAACTTCAATACCTCTATAGGACATGATGAAGCCAAGTAATTTTCCTAAAGCTACATTGATCACACATTTATTTAGATTGAGTCTAACTTTATATTCTTGTAATATTTTAAATATCTTATGCAACACTATTAGATGGTCAGCCCTAGTTTTGGATTTTCCTAATATATAATTGACATAGTCTTCAACAATATCATGCATCATATAATGAATATGATAGTCATGGACCTTTGATATGTAGTTACAACACTATTAAGGCAAAATGACATTACTTGATAATAAAATGTTCCCCATAGAGTGGTGAATGTTGTTTTATGTTGGTCTTTTGGTGTTATTCTAATCTGGTTGTATCTTGAAAATCCATCCATGAGTGAAAGCATTTCATAGCCTATCATAGATTCAATGATCATGTTGATATTAAGAAATGGAAAATCATCTTTAGGATAAGCTTTATTGATGTCTCAAAAATTAATACAAATTTTGATCCCTTCTAGCTTTTTAATAATAGGTACCATATTAGAGATCCATTCTAAGTAGTCAATGGATCATATACATCTTACTTCTAAGAGTTTTTATAACTCTTTCTTTACAAATACAATAATGTGAGGATGCATCTTACATAACCTTTGTTTTATTAGTTTGGAATCAAGATTAACCACAAGGTGGTGCATAACTAAGGTAGGGTCTAAACCTGGCATGTCAGAATAGGCCCATGCAAAGATATCTGCAAATTCTCTCAATAGAGTTGTAAAGATGTCACATTCCTCCTAAGTGAGGGATGCTCATAATTTTATCCATTTTAGGTCTGATGGAGTCTTGATATTTACCTCTATTATATCTTTGACTAGAAGGGTCAAACCATCTTCTAAGATAGTAGGTAATGACTTGAACTATTGAATTATGTCAGGGTCCTCCATTAAGACTTGATCTTCAACTTCTTCTAAGTATGATGAATCTGAGTTCCCTAATGGGAGATCTAGCCATGTGATAGAAATAGTTGGAATTTCTTAAATAATTTGATCAAATACTTGTTATTTCTCAAATCTAAACTCAGATCTATATGCATTTTCATTGTTGGTGGTCTCCTAGTCTAAACTCAAAGAAGAATGAACACCCCCATCTAATGGCACTTGAAACAAGTTTTCACCACTAGACCTGCCTTTATCTTTACTGTTTCCCTAGTCAGAAAGTGCCTCAAAGAGGTTTTCACTATTAGACCTTAATGTTTTACTTATTTTTTCTGGCTAAGGGTGTTCACTTGCTCTCCAAAATAGGCTACAATATCCAATGTGATTGAGAATCCTAATTTGTGATCTCTTAATGGAATGTTGTCTCTAAGGCCTAAAAATTCATAGAATGACTCATCATTCTAGAACTCATCAATCGACAGACTGGATTCTTATTGGTACCAATCTATCAATTAGGGATAATATAATGGTAATGGGTTATGATGAATGGCTAGGGTAAGGGTATAAATGGAATTGTTATCAAACATATTAGTTTTGGCTAGGTCATCAAAGGTGAGGCTATGATCAAACTCTACTTCACTGTCAACATCATCATCACTAGTCGCTGGTGATGAAGTTAAAATAAGATATGTGGAACCACCCCCAAGTGGTTTAAATCCAAGTCCATAAGGTATTTAAAACTTAGTCATAGAAATTGGCTTGATGGTTCCTTATTGATTCAGTCTGAGGCCTCTTCCTTCATAATTGTGATGCTCCATGATCCTATTGGGAATAGGATAGTTTTTATTTTTATAACAATCATCTTAGTTTTTGTTGTATAACCATGATTCATCCCTTCAAGAGGATTAGGTCCTAGGCTAGTTGTTGGTACAAATGTGACAGGTCCTTTATCTTTGTTCTTTTGTTTCCAATGCATATGTGGGGTGAATTTAGGTCAACTAAAGGTTTTTGGATTCAAAGGAATATTGGCAATATGAAATGTATCATGGGTCACATACTCTCTTAGTCCATTATCTGAAATGGTGAAATGATTAGAAGCTTTAGGAGGTGGCATGTGGGAAAGGGAATCCAAGGTATTATGATCTATGCAATTATCTTGTGAAGGATCAATAAGTATAACCTTTCCTTTATCTTTCTTGGAACTTGGATTCATGCCATAATGATAATTATAGCTTTGAAATTTGGCCTCAAGATGCTTGTAGTGTTCATATGGGTGTAAATCTCTTGGAATATTCACTTCCATCCATGAGTGAGAAAAATTAATACATTGGTGTAGCATTGATGGGACTGCACAAATCTCATATAACCAAGGCCTTCCTAGAATTATATTGTATGATAACTCAAGATCAAGCACATGACAAAGTGTATCATGGGTTAAAGGCCCAATGATAACTAGAAAACTAATGGTGCCTTGTGATTCTCTTCCCTGATTATCATAGGCTTTGATGGTTATTATTTTTGGTTGGAGATCTTTCATTGTATACCTAAGAAGCTTGATGAACTTTAGAGACACTATGTTGATGCCATATCCATTGTCTATAAGGACATGTTTCACTTTATTCTACTTTATATAAACTTCTATGTATAATAGATTATTATGAATTAGGCTAAGGGAAGACATATCACTTTGGTTGAATGTGACT
The DNA here is from genome assembly GCA_037957365.1 of Torreya grandis. Classification (NCBI taxonomy): domain Eukaryota; kingdom Viridiplantae; phylum Streptophyta; class Pinopsida; order Cupressales; family Taxaceae; genus Torreya; species Torreya grandis. Next base: position 4,654,263 of record JARHVA010000668.1, read on the forward strand.
TGGGCTAGAACTAGGTGTCCAACCAAAGCTTGAAATTTATTAGGGGATATGTCACTAGCAATAGTGGATTAGGTCAAAAACTCATTCAAAATGTTTTTGTGGATCATTGACATTAGTAATAAATATAAAATAGAAATTTGTGTTGGTGTCTTCTTCAATTATTCCATAATATCAAATTTCTTATCTTGGTCAGTACTAAATGGTTTATTCTAGAGCTAAATGGTTGGTTGGATGATAAGAAAAGTGGTAGATGGTTGTGGGCCTAGGATAGTAATATTTGACCTCTGAGTTATGATTTCACAATTAGGATTAAATATTGGACCATTATTTCTAATCAATGTTAGGAATGGTGTGGGACTAGACAAGACAAGTCTTGATTACCAGTGCACTCGCATGTGGTCACGTGGCAAGGATGAGTTATTAATATAAGCTCCAAAAGTGGGAGTCCTAGTTTGCTTGTATGCATTCCCAGGTCAAAGAAGGATTATCCATGTAATCAAGTTGAATGTTGTTGTTGATCAATGGTCTAGGCTTATTAGTGTTTGGTTTAAGATTAATGGAGATGGTATTAATGCTACCCCCTACAATATGACCTACAACCCTATTATAGTCATGTATAACTACATGGTAGGTTTGTTCATTATTACCATTCTAACCTTAGTTTTTTTAATTCTATCATTATGGGTTTTGCTACTAATTTTGTTGATTCTATTGGTTTAGACTTTGATTTTGATATTGTTGAATTCACTATTACACTAGCCATTGTTGTTATTGTTGATTATTTTATTGATGTTGATTGTTATGTCAGGGAAAGGGGTTTTGATAATTCCCAAGAGTTTTATTAGAATTAGAATCACCATTATCCAGTGTTATCTCTCCATTCTCCAACATATTCTTGATTAAATGCTTGATTTGGACACATCTTAGATTATACCTATTAACTCGATGATAGTCACAAAATTCATTTTCATGATACCAATCAGGATAATGAATGCCTTATAAATAATACTTTGGTATAGGCCAACTAATTAGATTAGTAGTATCAAGCTTATGAAATATAGACTCAATAGGTTCTCCTAGGTCACTAAAGACATGATGTGTAGGCATGGTTATCCTAAGAGGAGGGGTTTGTAATGGTAACAACTACTATATTTATTTTGTAAGTCTTGGTTATTGTGCTTAGGGAATTACTTAGAGAGGTTGATGAGTAGGAGTATGCTAAAAAGGTGATATAGATGATGTTTTCACCATTTGGACATGATATGATTTAGTTACTCCATTTCCCACAACATTCCTATTGTGGTTGAATTACTTTAGTCTTTCTTGGTTATTGGCCTATGCCAATTATGATGATAGTGCTTGAATAAGATGTTGTTCATTTCCCTGATTAGTACCTTGATTTTTATTACTTGAATTAATATTGATAACTCCTTTATAGATGAGCGCTCACTCCATCAACAAGCCTTTATCGATTATTTCCTTGAAAGTATGTGCACATTGTAGTTCCAATTGATAAACTATCTCACTATGTAAATTTTTGGTAAATACAATGGGTAATTGTTTATTTGGTAAACTATGGGTAAAATGACTTGTAAGGGCTCTCCATCACTGTAAATAACTTACAAAACTCTCACTAGCTTTTTTCTTTTCTTGCATTAAGTCCACTAATGAAATCTCATGCTTGAGATTATAGGACAAGTGTTGCACAAACTTATCAAAAAGATCATCAAAATCTATTACTAAATTTTTGGGAAACTTTAAAAACCACTCTAAATCTTGTCCATCCAAGCTCCTTGGAAATAATATCAAAAAGTAAATGTCACTATATGCCACTAGTTGACATGTGACAAAGAATTTAGTCAAATGAGCCTTAGGTTCACCTTTCCCTTTGTATTTATTAAATTTTAGTGGTTTGTATCTTAGAGGAAATGGTATTTGCAAATACTCTATGTTGAATGGGTAGGAACATACATCATCCAATTTGAAATTGTTAATATATTTACTAGCTTGAATGGTAGCAATTACATCTTTCATCTATTGCAATTCTTGGGATAAGAAACTGGAAGGAACATTGGTTTGAGGGAGAAATTGGATAGATGGTTGGGAGGTCATAAGTGGTACACTTTGATCAGGGTATGATGGAGATACCTATTTGGGTACATTCATTTGGTTAGAGAATGGACCAAGAATATGCATACGTGGATTATGATGTACTTGAAATTGCACACTTGGTTATGTGATATTCTAGTTTGGGTTGGAAATAAAGGTTTGACTTGAAGGATTTTATGGTTTGGATAGAGGGATATAACTATACTTTGCCTACTATGATTGAAAAGGGACATGCTACTGAATAATCAAACCATACTATTGAGTGAAAACTTGTGGTCCAAGACCCTGTCTCTAAATTTGTTACACATTTTGAACCAATGATTGTCTAGTAAGTACTTAAGAAACATAGGGACATCCTTGTTTCATGAATCCCTATGAGGAAGTGAAAGTAGGTTACATATTTGACATCTATCACTGACCAGTATTTACACATTGTTGACTAGTCATTGCTTAGTTTTGGATTGGCATATTAATCTATGACTAAAGAGGTATGTTTGTCATTACCTAGTGAGGTGGAACATTTGTTACCCCTGATTGAGGTGGCAATGTATTTTTCCTCTATTGTATTGATACACTAGATTTTACCTATTATTATGGAATAATAATTATTACTTGTTGAGGAGGAGTAAGATTCATCACATTCTATTATTGAGTCATGACATTAGCCATTGTTTGATTACCTAATCCCGTAGGTTGTACACTTGAGGAAGCAACTAGTTGAGGTTGGGGTGTAGAAACTCTTATTCCCTAGTATGATGATCTATTCATAGGATTAATTATAGGCACATATTGTTGGCTAATTTTTTATATGTTAATACTACTTTAATCAGGATTAGACATTGTTTGCACATTATCCACCACATTTTGATTATTATTCTATGTAGATGTTGAAGACACTTCTTCAATAATATGCATATGCATCAAGTTATCTATTAGATTAGTTTGTATGAATGGGTCAGAACTCATATTCTCTTGTCTAGTTAACTCTATCAATACTCATGTTGAAGGAACTAGGTCAATAAAAGGCTTACTTACCATATTCATCTGATTAAAATCATGTGCTAGATTTAGGTAGGTTTGATAGGTTATCTGCATTTGGTTAAAGTGATCTTACATGTTGTTTTTGCCTTGATTAGATATATTAGGATCTTGGTACATTGTTTAGACTAGAGCCATAGGATTTTTAGAAGAATCCTATTGATCATAAATGATATTATGGGGCACTCTTACTAGACTTGGTAAATTTTCATGGGGAAAGTATATTGGAAACTTGGCCCCTACCTCTATGGCTCTAACTAAAATATCATCTTTATTCTCTAACAAATGTCACTCAAATAAAAATGGATCATATATGGAATCCATATTAGTAGAATATGGCTATTGAATAACTGGCTCATCCACTATGGGTATTATAGCTAGGTATTATATAGTTTTTTCTTGGTCTTGTTTTGAATAAGGTGGTGTGTTAACTAGATAATTAGCCAATGGATCTTGGCTTTATGATCCTGATTAAGTATTATAAGAGGGATAAGAATACATCTCATAATAAATATTATTTTCATAGGGGTCTTACACCATTTCTTCTTGTGCAACTATATTACTAATCCCTTGATTGTACATGAGTCCACTACGAGTGTAGGAATATATGTTGGGATCCATAGTCAATTTTTTGCAATAAAAGTTCAAAGAGTTATACAAACTCTAAAAAGGATAATGTCTAAAATAGATGATGTTCTAACTTGCTATAGATTCATCAAAAGGATCAAAAGGTTTATTCAAATATTTTTGAGGAAACAAGCTAGCGTGAAGTATCTAACATTTCACTATTCACACAAAGATAAGAAAGTAAATGGACCAAAAATCAAAATGCCAAACTCTAAGTTTGAAGTATTTCAAGTAAATCTAATCTAGAAATTTAAAATTTGCTAGGTCTTTTGGCCAAACATGACATCAAATTCTAGGCTTAAACAAGGCATGTGCTAAGACTCTTCGCCAAACAATTTCAAAAGCTAGACTTTGAAATAGATGAAAGTTTTAATCTAACGAATTTGAAACACTTCTAAAAAATACTAGGCATTTGATTCTTGGACATGAACTTGATCAACTAGGTATAAGGTATGAAATAAAAGGGAACTTAGAAATAGTTTATTTTCTCACAAAAATGGTATAAAATTTGGTTCTTTTGACAAAGAAGCTAGACAAAAATAAGCGGCATAACTATTTTAGATAAAAGATAACAAGAGTACACTTGGATTGGTCTAAAAATGTAGGAACAAATTTGAAATCGATGTAAGAGGGTCTATGAAACAATATTCAAAATATTTTGGGTAGTGTAATGATGTTATACTACCCAAAAGGTGTAATAAAAAAGGTTTGTTTCAAAAACTCTCTAAGGCAAAGACATGTTCCTATAATTTTGATAGCATAACACTAATTTTCTTGACTCAAAATGTTGTGGTACATAGGCTTAAAGTGGAAGTGTTTGGCACAAAATGGCTTAAGTCTATCAAGTGATGACAATAATTATGATTCTTGAATGAACCTCAACCCAAATTGGAAATTAAACCTAAGTTCCTTCAAGTTTAGTGCAAATGGTGAACCCACTTAACACATCAACCTTATGAACTTATAAAGGTGTAATTTCAAATTTCTATTATAGGTGAAGGACTTTAAAAAATTTGGTAAAGGTCTAGACTCAATTGGGTAGCATAACTATGCCAAATTGGATGATATGACTCTCAAGCTTTTGATGAACTTTTGAACAAGGCAAATTGATGATCTCACATGGGTAGCATAACACCTCTTTGTTCAAAGGAAAATTTGGACTATATGTTTGGTTTGGATTATTTATTTACACCAAGTTTTGACTCTAAAAAATACTTTAATTTAGGACAAGACCAACTAATTAACTGCTCTTAGATCCTAAACTAATAAGGTTGCTTAGTATTATTGGAATCCATCAATTTACATCATTTGATAGGATTCTAAGTGTTCATCCAAAAGTAAATGTGCATTATGTAGTAGGGTTTTTACACCCCCCTTCTCTCAAATGACAATACTATGACATAGACATTGAGGCACACCTTACACCAACAATACTTCCATAGCAAGTGAGGATTTGTCTAAGATTTTAAAAAAATTGAACATTCTAGGGGAATCAATTACACAATGACTTTCATGTCAAACAATGCAAAAGAAAAGCATGGATTTTGGGTTTGTATCACTTGGCTTATTACAAAAAGGTCTAGTCCTTTTTGCAACCACTACATCTTATTGTTTAGTTAGTGTAGTGTAATGTCCAAAGTGCTATTATATTCTATGTGCAAATCCAATTAGGAGCTAAAAGAAGTTAATGGCAGGAGGTGAAACCTCATGTTAAAGCTTCCCTAATGAACTTGTAGGAGGTGATGAAGTCCCTCTCATAAGCCAAGTTTGCATAAAAAATAGAGAAATTATGAATGTAGAAAGACTTTAGGGTCATTTTCAAGGTCACCCAAACTTTGATGAGTTTTTGGGGAGTGATTTAGATGACTTTCTTTCTAAGCCTTGGAATAGGCTATTTGTAATAAGAGTGGCACTTTTGGTTCCAAGGGTTCCCTAAAGGGGACAAATAGAAGAGCATGCACACAACATTCCTCTTTTTGCCAAACAAAATCTAATTAAAAAACTATTACAAATTTTTTTTTGACAAGTGTGTTCAATTTTAAGCCTAAATGAAAGATTTGGTGGTGTTCATTTGACCCCTTGGTCTTAATTGTAAACTTTGAAAACATTCACCATAAACATCTATTTTTTTCATTAAACACCAAAACAAATTTTCTAATTGATTTTTAAGCATGAAAAAGGTGATCTAAAACATGTTTTTAGCAAATGGTAAGCTTGGTCCTATAGAAAAAAATGTTAGCATGTCTTTTAGATTTGAAGCTCTTTTTGGTTTGAAATAATAAAATTTAGAAAAAGAGCTCTTGGGTCTATGTTTTAAGGAAAACATAGTGATTGACGTCAATTTATATAACCAACGATGGTGACATTTTCTAACCAATGTCAGTTATCCAATTGACGTCAGTTATACCCATGTGATTGATGATAGGTATACAACTAAGGTTAGTTTTTCTAACCAATGTCAGTTAAGATATGCAACTGATGTCAATCTTACCTACTGACATCTATTACTATGTAAAACTATGGCAAACAAAAATGGAAAAATAAAATTAGAAAATCAATTTAAAAGAGTTTTAAAGGTCAGAATTAATATTTTAAAGTTACAAAATGATCTTCTTTAGGTATGAGATGTGTCTAGTCCCACTGAGAGTGCCATATGTGAATATAGGAATTTGACTCAAGAGAGGATGGTTAGTATGGTGTTAGTTTAAAAATAAAAACAAAATGAAAGAAACACACTAATAGCATAACATATCTAGGCCTAAACACTAGGGAGAGATTAGCTAACAAAAATAAGTGATAAACAAAACTAAAAATTAAGGAATAAAACACAATAATTCCTTTATCGTCCTTGGATGCTCCAAATGTATTTGTAGTAGTATCTTGCTCGGCTTGTGCTCATGAAGTCCTCATCAATGGAAGCTTGGCTACCTCCATCTCTCCTTAGCACCTTTGGCTTTGTGGTTAGCTTAGCTTGGATTCAATTTTGCATGGTAAAACTAATTTAGTTGGCTTCTTGAAGATATTTGTGCATTATAACTTTGCACCAAAATAGCTTAGAAATAATGTTCATGGCCTCTCTATTTTTAGATTATTGAGAATGTCTAGAATCAAACTAAATCATCCATCTTGAGATTGAGATGTGTGGTTGAGGATTGATTGAATTTTTGGAATTAAGTTTATAATTATCCTCATCATGACATTATAAGAAGGAGAAATTAAGAGGTATGGAGGGCATCATGGAAGGCATTGATGAGGCATGGGAGGCATGAATCCTAATATTTGTGGAATTTATGGCCTAAGGATGTCTTCCCAAGACATGAGGTCACCTAATGATGTAGATATTCAATTTTTATTTCCAAAAATAAGTTTTCAACAAGTTTCCATGGAATTATTGATTATGTCTTGATTTAGTTTAACAAGATCTTAAGCATGATTAAGCACTTTGTGCATAAATTGCTTAAATTGATTAAAATACCTTGTTATTGGTCTAAAATTTGACTAGATTAGAATTGGAAGTCCATTTTATATGTGTTAGATCCATTACCCCTTTTAGGATGTTACCAATAACAAATAACAAAGTCACATGTCTTGTGCATAATATTTGATAGGAAAGAGCAATCCAGAGCACCTAGGTGCAAAACTGGCATTTTGACTTGAAATGGTCTAATCAAAGTTAGGATCCAGAAATTACATTACCCCATTTAGGGATAACCTATCCAAAATAAGCACTTGAATATGTCATTTTTACATCATTTAGTGTGTTTTAGTGTTTTATGCCAAATTATGCATTTTGGGTGGAAATTGGTCAAAAGCTTGATTAGAGGTTATCGATGGCTAGTTTTAGGTGTCTACACATGTGAAGTTAGTGCTTAAATAAATAAGGTGTTTGTACTATAGGAATATAATCCATTTGTAGATATAAATGGGTTTATTTTGTCTTGATGGTTTCCCACATATGTGATGTGTTCATGTGTTTCATTCTTATGTGGATAGGTGCTTATGCTTGCTAGATCTATATGCTTACTTGAATGGTTCATGATTGCTTAAGTGAAATTGAATGAATATTTTTAAACATTTATTTACCACCCCCACCCCCCACCCCCACCCCCATCTCATTCATTTTTATTCCAACATTAGGTGCCAAAAATATCATAGGTAAGGGATAAGATGAAATATGAGGGGCCAATAGGTTATGTAATAACACTTTAAAATTAATGGAATGGCCCACTCTAGATGACCCTTATTATAATTGTAAAACCTTAAATATACGATCAAGTATTTGAGGATAAATCATAGAAAATTATGTATTAATGTAGGTTTTACATGAATAGCCATCTTAGGAGGCATAAATTTATGTTGTGTATGGATACCCACTAAAATTTAACAAATACAATTTCCCCCCACACTATGAGTGGGTATCACATGCTTAACCATAGGTGTAGACATAGGGATAGTAGCCATATGAGTATTAGTTTAAAAAATTATTGTAGGATAGATACCTATAAAAGGTATATTATCATAGTCAAAAGGATCATATTGTTCCTTAGATTTGATAAACTTATTTAAAAAAAAATAGCCTCTATGATTATATTCAAGATCTTATCCAAATTATTAGGTTGTATTAGATTTTGAATTATAAAATTAGATAGTGCTTCCTCTACATAATGAAACCATTAACTTCATTTGAATTCATTATATAATTATGTTCATTGTCATTATCATAGATATTTTCAAGTTTAGGCATATCATCATTAATAATATGATCCTCTACTTTTACATGTTCATTATTAACATTTGTAACAATAGAAGAAGGAATTTTAATTTTATCTATTTTATTCAATTTATATTGGAAACATACATATGGTTGGGATAAATGGATATGATTATGCATAATTTCGACACCACTTAACTGATATTTTTATCTTACATGGATAAGAGAGTTGGTATTATTAGATGGCATAAAATATGCTCATGAAAACATAAATAATGCTAGATCTAAGATTAATAGATTAATATCATATAAGGGGGACTTAGAAATCATACTTGAAACCCTAATGTTTAAATATGAAACCTTAAGAAGGTAGTATGAAATATTAATGAGAACCTAAGATTTTATGCACTCAAAATAAAGGTTAGTTTCACTAGAATGCTTTTAAATATTTTGGATTTAATTATTTAAAATATTAAAACTTAGATAATTAAAATTATATAAGATATATCCTAAATTAATTAGATATGAATGTAAACACCAAATCAAGATTAAGCTTACTATTTATAGAAATGACAAGAGATGGGCTACTTAGCTTGTTCATAATTATGTTATGATTTTTATCTTTATATAGTTACCTAATTCATCCTAAAATGGATTTTTGGTTACTTATCTAAAGATACTGATTCCCAAAATTAATCATGACATTGTCAATAATGCCAAGATGCCTATAATTACCAGATCTATCTTATTTCCATCATCACACCCCCATTTTTTCTAAAATGGAGACCCATTATTGTGAAATAAGTAAATTTCATATTTGTAGGGTTTAAATTTAAACATATAGTCCATTTTCATATTAGAAATCAAGCTTAAAAATTAAATATATTTATAAAGCTTCTATAATTCATTCCAACTCTTGATAATATTTGTAGGTCTTATGTATGTAGTTTATCATGCCATCTAAAAATATTTCTTAATGATTATGAGTAGGCATATACAAAAGTAACCTAAAATATTTTAAGATTTAAAATCCTCCACATAAACATATATGGATCTTTGTAAACTCTTCATGGCATGTAAATTATACCATGATACTTCAAATCCATTCATAGTTTTGAAACCCTTGGTGGTATTTCTAATATTTATAGCACATTTGAAATCCTTCATGGCTCATTCACAATATTTAAATGTGTTCATAGTTATTTACACTCCTTATTACCTCTTCATAGTTAATTTCTAGTCTTTTAGTTCCCTCGTGATTCATTTGAATGCTTTTAGTAATTTGTATCTCCATCACAACATTTAGAATTTGTTGGACCCATTTGAGACATTTATATACAAAATTCATGGCTCCTTCATAAAATTTTAACTCTGCATGGAATTTATGACCATTTCAAATCCCTCACAACACTTCATAGTCCTTGTGACACTCACATTCTCCATGATATGTTATGCCATTACATAACATCTAACTAAAACAAAAACTATGATGCTATAAGGTGTATAGTAAAGGCACAAAGTTAAAAAAAGGCCAAATATCTATGGTCACCCCAAAAAATTCATAACCAGATCATCTTGTGTTTAGGTGGTTCTATAGAGAAAACTATTTATTTTTGTTCTTGTATACCCACTCTTGATTTGTCTTCTTATAAACATGCTTATTGTTTTAATGAACTCAACCATCATGGAAGTGAGTGGGTAGGACCCCATATCTATATATTCATATTGTGAATACTTTATAAGGGTTGAATCTCTAGTTTTTATGACAAAAAACTACATTGATATTTGGTTTCATTCTCTAGTGAGATAATGAGAGGGAAATATTATAAGAAGGAAGAAAATCCTCAAAAAATTGAGTTAGATTATACAAACTATATTTCTATCTTAAATTCCTAGTTTTATTCTATTCAGAGATACTCTTTATTGAGTTAATTGGTTTGTGAATATGTTTGTAATTTGGAAATAGTTATATTGTGGTTTGATTATTTAATGAGATACCAATATGGAAATATTATCAATAGGAATACAAGCCTCAATAATTTTAAATAAAGTATATGAACTATGTTTCTTTGCCTTATTTTCCTAGATTTATGATATCCAAAAGTACTCTATTAAGCAAATTGGTTCATGAATGTGTTTATAATTTAGAAATAGTAGATTAGGCCAATGGCTATTATGGATTTTTTATATGTACCAATATAAATATAATATTTATATTTGACTAAATGTGTAACTAATTAGTTTATTAAAAACTAATAATTTTTTAGATTGGTGTCACATGACTCTTATTAATAGTTTTCCTTAGACTTTTAATTATATTATATTTTATTTGAGTTATAGCTAGATCAAGTTGTATATTGGTTTTAATAACATAATTCTTTTATCCATGTTTATTTCAATGACATTGTATATGTATATATACAACACCCTTATTTTATACCCTATCTTTTCCCTCTCCTTTTATATTTATTAATCTAGTTCACCACCTTATTATAATATTCATTATGTATATCTCATTATTTTCCCCATGGAATAGTGTGCTAGCCTCTAGAAGAACACCTCCATGTAGCAACCTTGTAATAGTTAAATGCATTGATTTATCTTCTATTTCTCCAAGTTGTTATATACAAATCTAAATACTTGAAACTTGTGCCTTGGGCTACCCCTATGGTCCTAAAATAAGAGGGTGAAAACCCCACTTATGTTATCCTTAGTGTGATTAATCTCATATATACCTCCCAAGAGATCAATAGGAAAACAAATATAGAAGAATCACATTTAAGGATTTAATAAATTCACTATGGAAACCATTCTGAGTTTTTATCACTATAGATCTACCAAAATGACTAACTAGGTCCAATTTTGAGGATGGGATATTAGTGTCTCATTTGAAAATCCATATGACAAAGGAACACCATGAATCTTAAGGACTCAACTAGGTTAACCTATGAAATTTAATCCTTATAAATATAGGGTAATGGCATGGTGTGTGGGTTTATCCTTTAATGTACTTGGATATGGCCATGACTTACCAAAAAACCCCCAAGAAAACCTTCCCCTATTCATTCCTTATGGAGCGATGACAATTGGAGAACATATACAATCCTTAAATCCTTCATTAAGACTCCTTAATTTTATTCATGAAGATGTTTCATGTAGAATCTTTCCATTTCCTTTGATATATGTTGAATATGACTAGTTTCTCAATCTCCTTAAGAATTTTATAATCAACTAGACAAACTTCAATGACACATTCATTTCCCAATTTAGATAAGTCACTGACCCAAGTGTAGTGTACCAATAATTTGAAAATATTAAAATAGAACCTAAAAAACCTATTAGAGTTTTCAATGCTAGGTTTTATAATCTTTATATCCTCTTCAATGTCTTATATATACTAGTCAATAACTTAGCACTCAAAAAATCTAAAAATTATCTATACCTAATGATATATATTTTATTGCACAGATCGTAAAATGCTCCAAATATTGCATAGGCCTATTCTAAAGTGATCTAGATTTATATAAAACTAAATCCATAAGGATATTAGGTCTCAACCAGTCTAAATATTAACCCAAATTTCCTATGTTTGAGTTTTATCCTAAGTTCTAATCAAAACATACCTATTGTTCATCATTCACGAGTCTTTACCTTGCTACTCTTGAGTCACATGACACAAAATAAACCAATAGGAATACCCAATATGTAAAATATAGGCACCATTCATAAAAATATGAGTCAAAACACAATTAACAAAGCCTAGGTTGTATCCCAAGATCCTACTAAGGGAGAATTTGATGCAATCCAACATATGGTTAAAAATATTAGTATGTATTTATATAACCTCCAAAGATAAAATAGAAACATTAGAGGAATATTCTAGCTTGAATTACACATACCAAAGGTATTATATACTTTTTGATAGGTCAAATGCTAATCTTGAGCCTACCCAAATTAAACTTCTTGAAATTAACATATGTGAGTTAGCTTTGCCTAATTGGTGTAGGGTACATAAAAATAAAAAACATGGGGGATTATAATGCATTGCTTTTTTTAATTCCTTCTAAATTTTCTAAAAATAAATGGAAGGTTATGAAGTGATTCAAAATTTATCAAATGTTGTTAGTACATCCTATGCACCAAACGTAGCCATGATGTTTGAAACTTATGGATTTTAAAGGTAGGAAGAAAATTAACTAGAATAAAATTATAATGAGATCCATGCCTTTTAGTAAAATCAAAGGGATACATATTACATAAGAAGTAAGATGTAGTCACATGTCACTAATTATAATCCTCCTAACAATAATGTTACACCATCGAATCCAAAATCAAATAGTGATCCACCCCCTCTTAAAGAAAATGCCTAATATTATTCAAGTAATAAAATAATTTTTATTCATAGAGGTGGTTAAAATATAATGTAATACATTGTAAATGTTAAATATAACATCAAGCTACTCGAGTTAGCTCAAATCAATGAGTAATTGTACTTATTTCTAAAATATTTAACTAAGAATCTTAGTTTTAATAAGCATAAATTAACACATATGAATTTAGTGATTCATAATAATAAAACTAAGCCCCCCCCCTTAATTTTTCACTATCAAAATATTTGGCAAGAATTTAAATAATTTCCTAATTAATTCAAGAGTTTCTACTAATGTCATGCCTATTGGTGTCTATAGAAAACTAAGATTTTCACTAGTCAATTCTAAAATAATTGTATTTAAATTAGTAGGAGAGTTATGAAATGTTCACATAAAATTAGACTCTAAACAATGAATCCAAAAAATCATGGACATTTAAGTAGTCTAAATCCCAAAATCTTATGGCATGTTATTAAGTTACGAATGGTCTATGCCACTTAATGGGTACAAGGAAATTAATTGTTCTCACATGTGGCTACTATAGAAAGGTGTGTCTAATAAAATAATATGTGAAAATGAGCCTAAAATACAATATTTTATCAAAAAATATAATTTTAATATTGAGGAATAAAATTTTATGTCATCTAATAATGGTATTTACACTCTGGCCATAAAGGATGCCCCCAATAAATAAGATCTTGTTGACTCATAACGACTATGGAACCTATTTTTTGATAGAGCATGTTCAAAACAATGATCAAGTTTAGGAATATTTTTAACCAATCCCATTGTAAAATAATACTTAGTATCATATGGATTAAAATTACCATGCACAAATATTATTGATGAATATGAGGCCTTAGTGCTAGGTTTGAAATTTTACCTCAAACATTATGATAGATAGTTCCTAGTTTATAGTGAATCCAAATTAGTGATAAATTAGGTATGAACTAAATTCCAATACAATATATCATACTTGAATAAGTATAAATATAAATTCTATGATTTAATTGATTCATTTGATGAATTCAATATTATGCCTATCCTTAGAGAATAAAATTAAAATACCAACTCTTTAGTGAATTCTACTATAAACTTAGCTCCTCTTCAAGAATTAGACCTACAAAAGTTTTACATATAACTTATCCCATGTCCCTAGTAGTGTTGATAATTTTTAGGTGTTTGATAGTGATCAAAAAATCATCCAAGTCATAAAAAGTATAGGTGTTTTTTAATCCCACATCACTGATGATAAAGGCATACATTTGAGTGATAAGGTATGCATATGAGATTATGGCATTTTACAATTTAGGGAGAACTCAATCACAAAAGGGATGGTGTAATTGTAAAGGACCTTTGACTAAGATGCATATGCTAAAAAATAAATAAAACCAAAAAATTGGTGGAAAGGACTTCACATCAGTCAACTTAGTAACAAAAGAGCACCCTCAACATTTTAACATTGGACTTATATATTTTTATTTTGAGAGGGAGAGATTAAAAAATATATTGAAATAATACAAACATGTGATTTCCTGGTCTTATGATGAGTTTAAAACATTTGATCCTAGGGTCATCACACATATAGTACCATTTAAAGATGTAAAAAAAATTAGGTAGAAATAGAGAATACTTAACCCAATTTTAGAACCTCTCATTTACATAAAATTATAAAAAACTACTTGAATCCAAATTTATATTCCCAAATAGGCATTCAAAATGGGTTTCAAACCTATTCATATTTACAAAAAGAGAGGTGGAATTAGAATTTGTTTTGATTTCATAAATATAAAAAGAGCCTCAAATAAGAATAACTATCCTTTGTCCTCACTTAATTAAGTGATTCAAGTTGTTAGTGGGCTTGAGATGATGTCTTGAAAGTTGGATTTTATGGATACAAACAAGTGTTAGTAGATAAACAAGATATAATGAAACCTAATTTTACTATAAATGGGGAAATTTAACATATAAAATAATTCATTTTGGTTTGATAATTGTAGGTGAAGCCTTTGAGTGCGCCATGAATTTCACCTTCCAAGGATTAATTGGTAAATGCACTAATATATATATATATATATATATATATATATATATATATATATATCATTTAAATAAATTTTCAAAGGATAGATCACAACATATATACCATTTGTAAATAATATTTGATAGATTAAAAAGGTATGAAATTCCCTTAAGTCATAATAAAATTATATTTGGTGTTATGAAAGGTAAATTAATTAGTCATGAAATGAAAATGGAAATAATTTACATTGATCTAGAAGTGGTTAATGCCATATAATAGTAAAAGGGAATTAAAATCTTTCTTTGTGTAATTAACTTTGTGTGAAAATTTATTTATAAATTTATTAAGATTTTTAGACCACAAAAAGCTATGTTGAAATGTAATGTGAAGGTTTAATGGAAACCAAAAGATAATAATGTATGTCAAGATATTAAGGATGCTAGTACTCAATCCCCTATCCTGATCAACCTTAATTTTACAAAATATTTCTTTTGGTATTAGTTCACATGTAATATCACTCTTATTATGGTCCTCACAAAAAATTAAGATGAACAAGTTCACCCAATAAAATTCATGAACATAAATATAAAGTAAATTGAGCTAAGATATTCCATGATAGACAAACAAGCCTATGCATTAGTTAAGTCTATAAAATATTGTAGGCACTATATACTACACAATAAAGTTTATTTTTTTTGTATTGATCCCATGATAAAGCTCATCCTTAGGCATAGAAATTAGGTGAATGCAAAGGTAAGTGGATATATAATCTACATGAGTTCAATTCGAAAACATAATTAGCCAAAATGGTATGGGGTCAAGGTCTCATCCAACTAATCTCAAAGATAAATCCTATAATTAATGTCATACAAGTCAATCAGGTCTAGATTTCAAGAAATGTTTGGTATGATCAGATCATGCATTATTTACTAATTTGTAATTATCCTCTTGGGTTAAGGAATAAAGAAGATATTTATATTGAGAGAAACCCGTTATCTAATAAATGAGGTAGTATTGTATAAAAATATCTATGGATAAATTTACCTTAGATGCATGTCAAAATAAGAATCTTAATATATAATAGGTTAATTTCATGAAAAATTGGGGAGAAAACATCTTTTAGGTAACACAAAAACCCAAAAAATTATGAGATATAGTTATTATTGGCCTAAAATTTTAAAATATTCCCACAACCATGTGAGGACTTGCCATCAATGTCAAGTATTTGAAACAGGGGAGTTGTACCCAACTATGCCATTTCAAAAAATAATTTAAGGTCACTTGTATGCCTAATGGGGGATATATTTCATTAACATCATATATAAAAACACATAATTAGGACATAAGTTTATGTTGATAACAATTGATTATTATACAAGATAGATTGAGTTTGTTTTTGTGAAGAGCTGTAGAGAAATTGATGTCATCAATTTCCTTGAAGAAAACATTGTCATCTAGTTTTGTATGCCATTTTCATTGGTCTATGACAATGGACTTGATTTCAAATCTATATAATTCATTGAATGGACCTATGATAATGCAACTACATTGAAATTTTATTCTAATTATTATCCATAAGGAAATGACATTATTGATTCAACCAATAAGTTTTTGATTGATGTAATCAATAAGTTGATATGAGGTTTAAGGAGTGGTAGTCCTTACTCAAGTATGCACTATGGACATATAAAACTTACTTCAAGAAATTTATCAAGCTAGCCCAATTTATACTTGTATATGGTTAAGAATTAGTTTTTCCCATCAACTTTAGGTTTCCTACCTAACAATTATGATAAAGTATATGGAGGATGATTTTAGAATGTGGTCCAGATTATTAAAAATTATTAAACTAGAAGACATGCATGATTAAACCCTTAAAATTTTCAATAAGCATCAAAATTTTGTTAAAAGGTGATTTTATAATAAGTCTTAATTGAAGAATTTTAGGATTTCTAACTCAGTCTTATTATGTGATAAAGATCATGAAAATAAGGGACAACATAAAAAGTTTATAGCACTCTAGATAGGGCAATACAAAATTATTGATATATTTATAAATAATGCCTTTAGGTTGTGTTGATATTTTTGTGCCAAAAACCTCAAAATACCTTGTTACTTATAGGAGACCTATAATGTTTTTGAGAAAAGCTTTAAAATGGCCTAAATACACTTTTCTAAAACCTAAATGAAAACTAGAGATTTTTGTGCACCTTGTAGCTTTGCAAAAATGCAAAGTGCACCTAAACCCTAACTTTCCCACTTATCAAGTCCCTAGTGGGAATAAAAACTCACATTATAATTTTCAACTTTACAAAGTTACAAAGTGTAATGTAGATTCCACTTCCTGCCTTTCACCAAGACCAAGTGGATATTGGAATTCTCACTACACTTTGAAACTTTACAAAGTTGTAAAGTGTAAACCAAAATTTACTCCCTGATTCCTAAATCATTTCCAACTACTAAGGTAATTGGAAAGTAGAGGATGAGAATTATATTTCAAAATTTCAAATAGGCAAAGATTTCCTAGATTTTTTATCATCAAAGTAAGTGCAAAAATAAGAGCAAAGAACATTTAAAAATTTACAAGTTGAAAACTTGAAAAGTGATTTTAACAACCTAATTTCCCACATATTTATCCATATAACACCATTGATCAGCATTCCTAGCATTAATTAGGTGTTGGTTAATATAAAATTTAGGTTTTTACATCATTAATTAACATTATGACCAAAACTAGAGCTTTGTTGCCAAATGAAATTACAAACTAGACCTCCAAGACAAGAAACATTGCTAACCAAAGTTCATTCACCACAATTACCAAGCAACACAAACAAACTTCAGATCTATCCATTTCCAAGACCAATGCATGTATCCATGTCATTCTTATAGGTTACCTA
Source organism: Torreya grandis (assembly GCA_037957365.1). Taxonomy (NCBI): domain Eukaryota; kingdom Viridiplantae; phylum Streptophyta; class Pinopsida; order Cupressales; family Taxaceae; genus Torreya; species Torreya grandis. The sequence goes on from JARHVA010000668.1 coordinate 4,672,038, forward strand.
TATTTTTCCTTTAGTCTATTTCGTATCATTTTACACCATTATTCTTTTTAGCAAATCTCAAGGTTTTTCTTGCCAAAATTTAAGGTTTTATCTTTAGAATTAAACAAATCATCATCATCATCATTTTACCTCATTTCTCACATTTTCTAATTTTTACATTCATGTGTTAAAATTTTGTTAAAATTTGGTGTACGTATTTGTTGTCATACTTAAGGTTTTTTATGAATATTATCGAGATCTAGGTGGAGATCCATTTTACCTTTTCAACCTAAACCTTTACCAGATATTTTAACTCAAAAAACACATAAAATCCACATGCAATCACAAGGTGTATATCCCCTTTGTTTTCACATCCTGAGATCCTAATGGAGATCCAACTTGTAATTATAAACCATACCCCCAATGGAGATTTAGTTAGACTTTACAAGTGCAACTAGAAATTAGAACCCCACTAGACCATTTGGTTGGAATTTATAGCTAATAATGTACATTATATTCCCATCAAAACTAAACCCATGCACAATCATAACATTTATTTTCCATGTTGAAAGTAAAAATATTAACTGTAATTACAAACACAAATCTTGACCAATTTTGTAGTTGATTTCCCCTTCCTATTTTCCCAATGCATATGCTTAGAAAAGAGATGAAGTTAAAATAAAATATACCTAATGTCTCTTCCATCTTGGATTTAAATATAAATGAGATATTTGACATAGACCTAGCATACTTCTAGACTAGAGTCAATGCAGAATTCAAGAATGACAAGATTCAAAGCATCTATGATAGTGGATTACCTCATGTTGTAGCCTTCCCATTCTCATTACAAATCCCCAATCTTGTGTTCACCATGGCCAAACATTATGATGTAGAGAAGAGATTAGTGAATGATAAAGGGGAGAAAATTTTGAGCCTAGATTTGTATTTCATTGATACTATGTTTCTAATCTTAGAGTTCAATAGCTACATAGATATTACTCCTAATTCTTATAATAAATTATATCAAGATAATAAATTTTTGTTCCTATATTTAAAAAAATAGTGGTTGAATAACATTAAATCTTTACCTACAAGAATGACCAAGAATCTGGCCAAAATAAAATTCAATGATGAGACAGGGGACCTTATTGTTCTCTTACATAGAGTCATAAGAATCCCAAATGCAAAGAATGATCAAGATTGGATGTAATAGTATATATGGGTAATCTAAAAAAATAAATAATACATTCACTAGGCCTAATTGATTAGTGTTTCCATTCAAAAATAATTGATGGAGGTTCAAACTACATGCAAATTTTATATGACTTCCTAACTTGTCTATGTTTTATCAAAAGGGAGGGCATTCCTAGGTTTAAACAAAATGCCTAAATAAATTAATTTTTTTTATAGCTACTATCCTAACCTTAATTTGGAGGGGAGTAAACAATAATTTAGAAGAGTTAATGATGCCTTCATATACTGCATCATAATAATGTTTGAACATGATCTGGGGAAAATAAGGTTTTTTGATGATGTAATAACATAAATAGAAAATTGGGGATCATATATTATCTAATTCCAGACATTATCCTACATCATATTTGGTGGTTTTATTAGGTGTCCTGATACCCTTCCTAGGTATGTTAGTGACAAGTGGACCTTAATGGAGTTGGTAAGATAGCTAGTGGAAACCTATAATTTCTTATCTAGTAAACATAAAATAGGCATACAATTCCCTATTATTATAAGGATATGTACATGAAATTCATTGTATAAGGTCAAATGTGAAAAAGTAGAGATGAATAAAATGAATTTAATAACTCTTAATGTTAGGTCTTGTTATGATGTGACTAGTTATGTTTCTAGTTTATTGGGTGCCTTATATTCTCAGATTCCCTTTTATGAAGATTATTTGGAGGATATGTAGGATGAGGAAGATGTTAGATTGATGGATTATTCTAGGATGACACTTAAACAAATTAAGACTTATGATATGACATTAGTTCCTAAATATTTGAAATATGAGGATTAGCTAGTAGATAGGGTGTATTATGATAATCAAATCTACCTCCAACCTCTTCCTCAAGTTAGGTGGTCTATACTTGAATCCTTCTCCTTATATTATAAGACCACCCTAGTTATTAATAAAACTTTGAACTGGTTAAGAAGCAAGGGTTAAAGATAATTAAGGAGAGCCTAAATATCATAGACATATTAAAAAAGGCAAAGGATAAGAGTGTAGAGGTAGCAATAGTATAGGGTTCCAGTATTGGTACTCAAGAAGATTAGGTAGTGGGGAAAATATTTTCACATAAAAAGAAATAAAATAAAAAATCCAAAGGGCCACTTATATCACCCAGGTGCCAACAACCCAATTACTAGACAAACATTGCCAATTTCTATAGGGGACATAACTACAATAACCCATCCTCCTATTTCTACTAGCCCACCACTACAAATAATTACTCCATATAACCAAAAAATGTAAGTGATTACCTTGGAAGAGAGTCAAATATTATATTTGGTTATCCCAAGTCCACCCATACCTTCCTCTTCCATAATCACTTTCACCCCATTGATCATTAACACCACCCAATAATTCATGGTTATTGACTCAATCATTTTGACTATATCCTCACTACCCATCATAGCCATTGGGTCAAGTACATCTCCATATTAATCTTCCATAACACTTTCCATTACTTCTAATCTATCCATTCCCACTACATTGATAGACTACTTTGCTACTTTGGACACCACCCTTTGATAAGTTCCCTTATTCCAACCACACATGCCTACTTCTCTACATGTGTCACTTCCAGCTACCACACCCCTTGTAAGCACATGTATTACACCCATACAATTATCCTTGCATTCTTATTATCTAATTTTAACCCAAAATCCCACCAAAGAGGTGAAAATACAAAAGCCCACTAATGCAATTATGGCTAGTCAACCCATCATAGGGGTAAAGGCATCCAAATCATTAGCCAAGGACTCAATGACAATATCAGTGGAAGATATGGCACTTGTTATAATAACCACCAATGTAACAACTTTAATTATAGACTCATAGGTAATAGTGACCATTATAAAAATGCATTATTCACTGGTAACCACTTCAAATTAGTTGGCACAATCAATGACCAAGAAGAGGAAACAAATGATATCTCCCAACTCCCTATATTTTGGTCTATTTGAAGCATCAAAATGAATAAATAGATGTACAAATACCATTTATATAATCTCATATGATGTAACAGGGAAAAATTATGTGGAGATAGAAGTTCCCCCACTTGACAAATAAAAAGAAGATCTAGTGGTGGTGTATTATCAGATATCCAAAGTACATCTTGATCATCAAAAAATAGAGGGAATAAAACATGATGTTTAGATAATCATAAGTTCCCTATTTTAGAAAATGGATAGTGACAAGGTCACTAAGGATGAGCTAAAGAATAAGGTAGAGTAGCTGATAATTGCCTTAAAAAAGTTCATAGACCCAAGAAATCCATTTGAATCTACCTAGCCAACTCAACCTCTCTCCAAATTCATGTTAAACAAAATTGTCCTACATACTAAAATTTTCAATATATATGGATTATTCCACTCCATTAGACCATTCAATAACCTTCTATCCCATGACTAATCCATTTGTAGTCCTGACTTGATGATGTAGTGTAGTATCCAGGGAGGTCCTAATGTGGTGTTAGGAGTTCAATAGAATCCTTGTGTACTAGGTGATTCATTGGTGGAAAGAGAATACAAACCTAATGACCCTACCACATGTCGATTTCAAGATTTTCAAACACTTTAAGCAAGCTTTAAGGTGAATTTGGGGATTTTGAGGAAAAGGCCTAGAAATAGGTCTTAAAATACAAATGAAGGATCTAGTTGGTTTCCAAGGCGTTTTAGCATTCAAGGGAATTAAGGAGATTTTAAAAATGACTCAGATATTATAATGAGTCAAAAAATGAGGTTTAGAGAAGCTATTATGCCTAAAATACCACCAAAAGTGCATTATATGACTTAAGGACCCTCAAAATAGAAATTTCAAGTAAAAAAGTAAATTTTGAGGAATTAAAATTATTTTTGACGTCATCCCACCTATTTATGACTTATTTTACCTATTTATACATGTTAAATACCATTTTAAGTCATTTAGAGTGGAGGAGAGGAGTTTGGGGGCAAAAAGATGTATTTTTGGAGCCTTTTTGGAGTTTTGGTAGAACATGTTTTTGAATGTTTTGATTAAATAAAGGGATATATATCATATTAATAAATATATTTTGTCTCTAATATCCTATCATAGGCCTCTAAAATCATATTTAATCATAATAACCAACAGTGTTAAGGAAAGCCTATTAGTTATAAACTAGGCATGAAATAGGTTTTCTACCATTAATAAATGTCCAAGAATTTTAGAAGGTTTATAAAAAGAATGAAATGTCATTTAAAGAATAAAAAATCTTAACCAATTTTTTTATTGCATATTTAGGCTTCTAGTTCTTCATGCTAAGGAAAAACAATTTTGGGCAATCTTGGATAGCTCTAGGAGAGCCTTAGGTTTTCACTCAGTACAATCAAGATAGAGAGAGAATTGGGATAAAATATTTTGGGTAGTGATATGGACCTGAATGGCCTTCCTATTTTTTAATTTTTTTTCTATTTCATCTCTCCATATTTATCAACAATCATTAATAGTGTATGGGTGTCTAAATGGCCTACTCATCTAGACAGGGTCCAAATTTTCTTTGGTTACTTCACTTCAAAATTAAATTAGGATAATTAGTTATATCGGGTTATTTCAAGGTCAACTAATACCTATTAATTTTTTTTCATTATATAATTCCTCTTAGGAAGGTAATTATGGCATACAACCTATTGTCCTTATGATCCTTGTGAATGGTCCATTTGATCAATTTTGGAGTAAAACCTAGGTTAGAAGGCTAATGGAAACTTCTCCTCCTTATTACATATTAAATTAATCAAGTGATATTTTATCATCAATCCTTATTATTTAATTAAATCCTTTATGGGTCAAATGAGGACTAGTATTACATGGCAAAACACCATCTTCAACAATCTTTATCCTATCTCAGAGTGAAAGGAGGTAATGAGTAGTTTTAATAGGTTCATTTGAGTGAAATTCATGAGAACCAATTGGTAAGGGAATAATTATTATGAAATTTCCAATTAAGATAGAGAAATATAATCATATAAATCTTTCCTTGAACAAGAAACAACTTGCAAAATCTTTCATTAGCATATATTAATTTCTTAGGTGCCCTACAAGAGACTAACCATATTAGAATGAAGATGTTGAAACTAGTTTTACATCCTCCAAGATGGGAAAAATAAATTTGAAGGTTTATGGATGCATAAGTTTGATCATAGGTTCATCCATTATGCATATGGTCAAATTCTCACCTTCACTACCATGTGTCTTGCAATGTACACCTACAAGTGACTCATACATAATATGGAACAATTTGAAGGCATATGTTAAAACTTGTGTGGACCTTATTTAGGGTGTTAAAGGGTTGAGGGTGATTTATAAATAAATAATAAATCCATTGAGTGTCAATCAATCTTGAAACTTTTATCCTAAATTTTTAAATCAAATTTAGGGATCAATTCCCTTAAAGTCTCCAAAAATAAGGTTTTCACCCTTCTTTCAATCCTCTCACAGTGAAGCATATGAGGTCTTGGCTAGTTTAGACATTTACATCATGAATCCCTAACATAATGGATATATTTTGACATGAAAAATTGTATATTTTTCCATGGGACTATGATTATGGATAGCTCCCAACTCACACAATATGTCATTATAGTCCCTCAATACTATCTATAGGATTTTGAACCCCAAATGGCCTTGTGGTGATATAAGACTTGATGAAGGCATATCTTTGCATAAAAATATTTATTTGGGATTGTAATGTCACTAAGTGGTATAAAATAAATTTTTAGGATTTAAAAATGTGGGAAATCAACCCACATCACAACCTACCGGTACCCCTTATATGAGTGGAAACACACTACATAGTTGACTTGCCAATTAGGCTTGTCAAAGTAAAGAGTCTACATTGAGGGATCTGAAAAAGGTTAGAAGTGTTGGAAGAAAGTAAATGATAATAAAATAAATAATATAAATTAAAACTCATGATCATAACAAATACAATAGGGTGGGATCCATTTTCAAAAGTAACCTACAGTCAACTTTTACACAGTCAAGTTTTAGGCTACTTTGAAGGAGAATTGGGAGGTTGGAAGTCCTAAATAAGTGATAAAACTTTACCCTTTTATAAATATGGTCCTCATGAACCAATTAAACTATTAAATGTGTAAAATTGACCAAGATAATATGGGAAATGTCCTTTGTTTTGTCTCATAGGTCAAGTAATCTCAAAAGTCATACATCTTGCCAACTTAGTGAATAATGCAAGTCAGCTTAGAATGCATAGTAAGAGGTCTTGGAGAAATTAGGAAGTGATGTGTAAATTGTGTTTGGAGGTTAATAAAATTTTAATAGAACTTAAACATTCTCATAACACCTAAATAGTCTCTAATCATTCAAAACTTAGTCTAAAATGCACCTAGAACCATCTTTTTGGCTTGGATAATGATATGAGGTTGAAGATGGATTCAAGGTGTATAAGGATGATGAATGAATAATGGATGGAAATTAAAATGTGATATTAGTATTAGGAAATTATAAATTAATTAATTTTTACCATCATGAAAATGTTAAATAATACAAGCTCAGTCATGAGCCTAAGAAGTATAAAAAACTAGAGAGCTCAAACTAGCTTTTAGTAAAAAGATCCTATATGACAAAATATGAATCCAAGAGGCATTAAAATTGGTATTAATGGTAATTTTTAATTTATAAATATATTTAAAATATTTTTTTGGCCAAAAAATTAATGTAATTACCTATTGTTTTTACACATTCTTATGCTTGACTGTTGAGGAGAATATTGAGCTAGGCAAGCTTCTTGAAGGGCTTTAACATATGACAAATGGTTTAAAAATCATGTGAGTTTTTTTTAATAATTTTGGGGATATTTTAGGTCTTAAAAAAAATTATAATTATAATATTCAAAATTTAAAGGTAAAACAAATAAAATTGTAAGTTTCCCAAATTTAGGATTTTGGCATGTAAATGTAGATAGTTGAAAAAGGAGTTTTTGAAGAATTTAAATGGTTATTATATGAAATATAATGATTTTAATATTTTTGGGATATATTAAAAGTTTTAAATAAAAAATAATGAGGTTTTAATACCTCATAAATCTTAAGATACATGAATTTATCTCTCCCTATGTCTCACAGTCTTCATTTTCTGAGTGTATATTAGGCCTAAGTTATTCATTATGGATGTTATTATTGATTGATAATGGAAAAAAAATGATTTTAATAGTTTTTTTGGTCTCTCTAGGTACTAATTAAAAATTAATTATGTCTTGGTACATCATAAAACTCAAAAAATGGATCTTAAGCCTTGCATGTTCTAACACAATCTTGTAAAGAGAGTTTAGAACTTTGTGTTTTGAGTTATTTCAAGTGTTTTAAGGGTTTAACAATGGTTATATATTATTTTTAAATTTTGAGAAGGGTAATAAATACCTTTTATATGTATTATTTTTTCCACCATGGCATAAAACCAAAGAGAGAGGTCTCAAACCTTATGAAACCCTTACACAATCCTAAAAAAACATACAATCAACTATGTTTTTGTTGTTTCCTGGCATTATATGGATTTAATAGGATATATAACCTATTTGAGAAGATGGGGAGGGTTTATAGAGACTTTTATATGGTATTATATCCTTTTGATATGTTATAAAACTCAATAAAATGAGTTTTGAGTGATCTTAACCACTTGTAGGCTTGTACAAACCTAGGCTAGGATTTCTAGAGAAAAACCCTCATATATTGATTTTGAACCTTTAAAATGGCCCAAAATTGGTATTATAGTGGATTGAGGCATTTTAAAAATGATTAAGGTGGTTTTGTGTCTATACAACATTGTATAGAGCATTTATAATTGACTATGTTGTAATTAGGCCTGGAGACCTGATACAATGCAAGGGGGCAATGAAAAGGTGATGATGCCCATGGAGTTGAGAAATGAAACTATGTAATAATATATAGGGTGGAAAATGGTGCCATAAAATATTCTTGGATTGTATGGATGATATATGGTTGGGTTAAATCAAGGATCTTTGTCCGTAAAGAGGATTAATTGGCAAGACCATTACAAAGAACAATGTACTTACACAAGGGATAGAGATTAGAATCTTCTTTCAAAGTGATATGGAGATATAGGGTGCTCTAAAATGGTTTCATATATTTTTAATAGTTTATATACTACTCAAACAATAAGTATTTATCCAAAAAAGGGTTAGTAGATAATCCTAGATAAAACACACTCGCAAGAGTGATGTATGGTGTGAATTAGTGTTTTAAAATATTTTTATATTGATGTAGGAGTCCAATGAGACTTTAAAATCATGATTAAGGTCTTAAGGACATTCAAAGAGGAAGGTGACTCCTTGGATTAAAGTTAACTTAATAGCCTTACCAAGGGCTTGCATTGAGACAAGAGTATAAGTGAGATGTTTTATGGTTATCCTCTTCTTCATATGACATTAGAGGAGAATAAAGGAATATAAACTTAGTTGAGCATTAATTTCCTTAAAATACACACCTAAAAACCTCCTCAAATATACAGTCCTATACCTAAGCATTGAAAGGTGAGAGAAAGTGGTCTTCAAATGAGGTTATTGTCAAATTAATGATTCATGGGAATTTAATGGTATTAAATCAAGAAGTAAATGAAATAAAACTCTTCCAAGATACCCCCAATCACACCTAAATCAAAGACATCACCTTGGAGCTTTCATTCTTATACACTAGCAGGAGGATACAGTCCTTGTTTAAGAGGCTCTCAAGGATCAAATATCATGCCATATGGAAAACTAATATGGAATTAGTTTTCAAAATCCACAAGTGTTAAATAGATAAAATAATGTCAGTAAGGACTCTAAAATACTTTAAATCAATCATCCTCAACCCTTTTAACATCCTCTATAACCATCATAATTAGACTTTCCTTCAGCTAGCATAAGGTTGACATCAAGTGGTTTGAAGGAGATGCATGTCTTCATAAGTGATGTCATGATAGCATTGTGTGAATGAAGAATTAGAATTATAAGGGAATAATTTAATAAGTATGACATTATAGGGGATGATAGGAATAAAAATTAGGTAGAATCTCTCTACCAATAAGCACACCTACAATCACTTGGGATAGTAAGCCTATCTTCAAGAGGGCAAAGAGTCATTCAAACAAGGTGATCCATGGTGGAGTCTCATGGCATTAAGGTTTAAAAAAAACATGTGTATATGTAATGGTGTCTATTTTGGTGATATAATAAATCAAAATTAAATATATAGTCATGTACCTCATGACCATCACCTACATCACTATTTGTACATAGTCAAAATGAGGTTCTTGAAGGAGCTTAGGTCATACATGAGTTACATAAGTTTGAGGAGATGGTTAAATAAGTTTATATATTTTAAAAAGGGAGGAATTAATGACATTAAATAAAAATTATCATTCCAAGACACAAACCAAGGCAAAAGGGAAGAAAACTCAGTTTTGAAACTTGACCAAGCAGGCAACATGTGACTAGCTTTTGGCAAAATGGGCCCACAAGCCAAAATATGCATGATCTAATCATGAAATTTTGTGGAGAGAATAATTATGACATAATATACCTATAAAAATTATTAAATATTTTAGTAAATTCAACCCCATGTCTAATCACAATCAACATTGGAACCTATCTTGGAGGAATTGGCCATTTTGGGGCATATACAAGTCAATTAAAAGAATTAAATTTGGTAATAATGGTATAAATGACACATAAAATAATACAATTCCATCCTAAAGGTCATAATTTTTTTAAAATACTTTCTATTCTTACATAGACCTCTTGCAGTTAGTAGGCAGCCATTGGAGATCAAATGAAGCTTTTATCAGTTTCAAGTGATAATGAGGAGTTTAATACTTGGAAAGGTATTAAAAAGGTAATATGATGTTTCAAAACTATTTTTAAATATGTATTTTATAACATTAAATTTTTAAATAATATTGTTAAGAAAGACAAGTTTAGACATGGAGGAAGCAAGCATGCAACTCAAGGTAAAGTTTGAGAAAAAAGGGTCTACAGGATAAAGTATGCAAATTCAAACCATAAATATTGTAAATATTTGTAATAATTAACTAATATAACTATAAATAATATTTTTAAGGTAATGTGACAAGTGGAAGTGCCTGCTACTTTAACACAATCCCCTCCATGTCTCATAATAATCACCATTGGTGCAGGCATGCTTCTTGGAGGTTTAAGGAATAATAACTGGTTAAAAAATTAAGAAAGTGTTTTAAGAGAATAAGGGGATGATTTTAATAATTTTAAACACATTTAAATAGTGTTAAAACTAAAAAATCCATGCAAACATACAAACAAGCAGTCATCCCCACAGGCAATCTCAAAGGCATAAAGAGCAAAGTTGGATTTTTGATCATTTTAAGAAGATGATAAAATTTGATAAGGTAAGAAGAATTTTAACATGGTGTTTTAACCCAATTTGATCCTAGATGTGTCCAAGAAATCCAATATTTAGATTTGGCCAATTAGGCCTTAAAGCTTATTTGAATGCCTATTATACCAAAAGGCACTCTCAGACCTTCAAATTCAAGATGAATTCATGAAGAAGTTATATGATATGTTTCGGGTGACATGAAGGTGTTTTAAATAAAATAATATAAATGGGAAGGTCAAATTGGTTCTTTGGAGGAATTCAAGTTTTTCAAGCCTAAGACACCTAGTTTTAACCCCTTTTTAGATGCTCGTATCTTTCAAACCATGAAGAGTTGGGACAAATTATTATAGTATGTTTTGAGTACCCATATGTAATTAAAATTTATTATGTATTGAGGTTGTTTAATGGATTAAGTTTTATAAAAAATTTCTAAGAGCATATGCATGTCTAGAATGATTGTAAACCCTATAGGCAAATTTCTTTATGTATGTATCTTTTCATACCTTCTGTATGGGGCCTAATATTTTTAGGTATATTGAAGGGGTATATGGAATAAATATACATGGAAACAAGTGGTGTAATGTGAGTCTATATTTTATGAACCATTTCAAGAAGGTGAGCCTATCTAGGCTACTAAAGGAACCTTTTTTTATCAATTTTGGGATTTGGACTCATAAGTCCATAAAATGGCCTAAAATAACTTATAACCACCTATAACATGTATATTAATCCCTCAATCTCCTACCCAATCTATTTTTCAAAAGTTTTTGGCACGTTTGGGTGCCTAGGGGGGCCAAAATGGCTCAAAATGCTTATTTTTGTAGGTTTCAAAGAGAAAAATGGTCTAAAGCCATGAAAGATGCCTAATGGTACCTAAAACATAATTTAATGGCACTTGGATCTCTTTAAAATGGTTTATAGGATGCCTTATAAAACTAAAAGGTCAAAAACCCAAATTTTTTGTCATTTTGTGAAATGTTGTAGTTTTAATGGTGATTTCCACCATTGTTGCATGTCTTGAATATTGTAAAAATATTCATTTTATTTCTCATATGAATGATATGGATGTATATAAGTATTATATATGTCCATAAATGGTTCTCATGGTGCCAAATGGTCTTGGGAGTAGGTTTCAGGGCATCTAGTTAAAGGTGGCTCAAGTATGAGACCTTCATCAATGGAGTCTATGAGAGTTGCAGGTTAGATGAAGTTTATTGTAGGTTAAAGAGAAAAATGGTGTTGAAAATATAAGAAAAAATCAAAATAAAAACAACAAGAGATAACCTCCATGGTTAGTTATGAATCAAATTCTAAGGTTCACTAACCACTTTCCAAGAAGCTTCTAGAAGTGCAAGTGGAGGTGACCATAAAAGTACAAGAGAGAGAAGTTTAGAGGTTGGGAAGACAAGTGGAGAATTGAATGTTTTTTAAAAGTCTTTGGATACTTTTCCCTTATGAGTGTATCATGACATCATCATCCTCAAATGTTCTTTTCTTCTAGTGTGTTTCTAAGCCATTGAGAGAGCTTGAAGACTCTTTGGACTAATGAGGGTTATTTTATTGAGGAAAGATTAGTAATAATTGATCCAAAGGTGGTTGAGACCCCATTAAAGGTTTTTGTGCCTCATTAATTGATTTCTAAGTGTTTGTTTCTTCTCTATCTTCCCTTTTTGCCTATATCTCCCATTTCTCCCCCATTTTTGTAATATATTCTCATTTGACAAGGCAAAACCCTATTAAAATTTATAATAAATACTTTTTAAATCAATAAAGATAATTTTCACATATCTCTTGCCTCTAACTTGTGTTTAACAAGCTTGTGTATGATGGATTTATGAATAAGTGTTCTTGTATGTTTGTTGTCCTTCTTTCTTGCCTTTTTTAGGTGTTTTCAAGATACTTTCATGTCTAAACTTGAGATTTTTACACCATTAATGGATAATTAGTCTGAGTTTTATAAATCCTCTTTGCTTCATCATTTTCTTAGTGATTCTATGTTAATAAATATTCATACAAATTAGCTAGTTTATGAGATTGTGTGAGCAAGGATTATCTTATGCTAAATTAGTGTTTGTTTTAAGATTATTAGAGTATCATATTATTTGGTGCATCATTGTTTTAGTGTTCTTATTCATCCTAAACCCCCTTTTTATCCCTTTTCCAAGCATAAATATTAGTTTAGGTGATCTACCAAGAGGAAGTTGGCCTTTTATGGAGGTTCAACCTCATTATAGGATACCCACAGCCTAAGGTTGCTCTAATATTATATTTGGGAGTGAGAGAGCCTAAAAAACTCTCCCACAAGGGTGTAATTATATGATAAAATAGTTTTTGGCATGCCCATTGGGACCCAAGTTATTCACTGAGTGAGGAGTTTTGGTTTTCTCTTCATCCAATCAGCCTTTAGAGGTAGGTGTGCAAACACCAATGGTGAATCCAAGTATTTATTAGCTAGTATAAGTAGCCTAAGTGCCTAACCATAATTATTTGGTATGTATTATCACTCACTTGTTCAAAACTAATCTTACTTGCTCCCTTATCCTTCATATCAAATTAGTAATTTTTATGGCTTCACCCCAAGTGGCTCTCAAGCTTCAATGTATCAGCCTTGTCAGATTTTATCTCTCTTTAGCCAACCAAAAAAGAGTCTTAAAGAGACAAGAATTCATTTTGAAAGATAATTGAGAGAGAGTGATAGGGTGAAAGAGTGTTTTAGGTAGAAATAAAATCTTGAACACCAAGATTTTGTTTAGGATAAAGAGTTGAGGATTCAAGAAGAGTGCTTGGTTAGGGAAGACCAAGCCAAGAAATAAAATGACTATAAATTGTTCTTAATAATGACAAAAACTAATCCTAGACCCCAATTATCCTCTTCTTCCCCTATTTATTCTCAAATACACCCCCTATCCACCCTATTAAATCTCATATTTATCAAGAGTCAATCATATCATTCCATACCATGTAAGATCAGTCATGAAGGTGAATGTCAAGCTAGCCCTTAACAAAGAGTTCCCCATCCATGCCATGAATAAGACACTAGACTTATTATAAATAGTTTTGGAGTGGGTGGGTAGCCATAGAGGAGGGAGATTATATAGACTTTGAAAATAATCAACTAAAGGAATGGATACTCTTGATAGATGAGAATGTCAAACCAAAACCAATTAGTTTATCCTCTCTTGCTCCTATGCCCATTCCCACTCAAGATTTTGAAAACAACTAAATTCGGACACCCCTACACCTTGAACCCTGACTATGGCATGCCCTCTCTTGTGAAACTACCCTCTCTTATATCCATTCAAGAAGAAGTGAAGACGGTTGTACCCTATATATTCCACTCATGGAAATTAGTCAAGGAGAGCATTAAGAAGAAAGAGGAGGTTCTAGTTGAGGTAGTCCAAGAAGTAGTCCTAGAGAAGGAGGAGTTATTTATTCAAAAATTGAATCAAGTAATCATATTTTAGATCAATGATATTTCTCTAAAATATTTTCAAGACTCTCTCTCCCTTCCCTAAGAACCACCTAAAAGAGCCTTCAAAGTCCCTAGTTGGAAGGATACTCTCCTAATTTACAATCAAGGTGAAAATTTTCACCCTTCCACCATCTCCCTCTTAAAAAAGGGACATGTTATACTATTTCATGGTGAAGAGGAAATTCTTGATGAGTTGGTAATGATAGATCTAAAAATAGGCCCTTAGGATGTTACTATGAATGAAGAAATGGAAGACCAAAATGAGTTTACAAAGGTTGACCAATCACAAGAGGTAAAGTCAATTGAAGGTAGTATTGATGCCTTCATACTTGAAGAGATGTGTATTTAGGTTAAAACTAAGAAAATAATATATTTTTATTTATTTCAAGATATTCCATTTGGTATGATTGAAGATGAAGATGAGCAAGGTGAAAAAATTGATATGGTTGCAACAGTCAATCAATATGTTGATCATGTTAAAGAGGTCATAAATGAGTAAGAGAAATAGATAGAAGAGAATTTATTAGAACATATTGGTGAGGTTGAGGAGTTTGATGTAGTATACTTGCAACCATATTCCCTCAATTATGCTTCAAATGTGCAATAAATGGGTGAACAAGGTAACTATGAAGACTTTTTTGAAGTGTTGAAAGAAAGACATATGTTATTGTTAGGTAACTATGAGTTGACTAAGGTAATTAGAGGTGACTAATTAGTGAGATAAAAGTTGTGGATGAGAAAGTGGAAACTCCTCATGAGGATACTAAGATCCAAATATTCCACTTTAATTAGCCATGGATGAATAAGGTTGTAATAGTTGATCAATCAAGAGATGAAGTGTTACTTGAAGGTAGTACTGATGTTTTTAGGTTTGAAGAAGATTGGTCAAATCAAGAGCCTAAAATGACTACCCCTCCTAAAAATTACTAAGAGGAATATTCCTTTTGGGATGAATTAGAACTCTTTTGCCTAAGCCTAGTAGTCAACCTTCATGTTCAAAAGAGCCATCAAGTGAGAAGATTGAAAGTTCTCCTATTGATCAAAATGAAGCAATATTTGAATACTTGGACCAATATGTATATATTAGAGACATGTTTGTCCCTTTTCATCCACTTGAGATCATGTGAAGAAGATTGAAAATAAAGTAGCCTAATTTAATATTGATACCCAAGTATGCTATCTCACATTATGACCCATCTCATGAAGGAGGTGATCCAAAATATTTTCCATTTTATCTGGGTGTAAGGTACTAGTGAGTTTGTATCCTTGTATATATTATATTAGATGTGTCCTTGTTTCTTGTGTCTTATTTTTTCCTTTCTACAAGTGTTTTGTGAACATGTTCTTTTTAGTTGTGTGTTTCCCTTTCCTAAGTGCATGGGGTACAATGCTATTTTTGTTTCTTATTGTCCTTGTTACTTAAAGAGGAGGTTTTCAAAGGTGGATAACCTTGTATCAATTTCATATCATCTAGGTAAGAAAGTCTTGTGACCCCATATGCCCAATAGATCATACAATAAAACTAATCTATTGTATAACAAGAATGAAATCCTAGAAGGTCACTAGAAATGTTGGCTAAAATTTAAATACATATGAAAATTTTGCCTAGATGGATCAGGCCATTCCATTAGACCATTGACTACCATTATACCCCCATGACTAGTCCTTTTTTGTTCCTAACTTGATGATGTAATGCAATATCATGGGAGGTCTTGGTGTGGTGTGAGGAGTTGATAAAAATCCTTGTGTAGTGGGTGGCTCAATGGAGGAAAGATAAGAAAAACCTCATGACCCTACCACATGTCACTTTTAAGCTTTTGAAACACTTTAAAAAATCCTTACAACAAATTTGGATACTTTGAGGAAAAGGCCTAAAAATGGATCTTGAACTACAAGTGAAGGATCCAACTAGTTTTTAGGGTGTTCAAGAATTAATGGGAATAAATTAGGTTTTCACAAGGTCTCATATAACAATTCAAAAATGAGGTCTAAATAAGCTATTCTGCCAAAAATACCCCCAAAAATGCATTAGATGAATTAAGGATCCTCAAAATAAAAAATTCAAGTGAAAAAGTAAATTTTTGAGGAAGTCAAATTGGTTTTTAATTCTTACCATATAATTATATAATTTTATACATATTTAGACATGTTCAAGGCCATTTCAAGTCATTTGGAGTGGAGGAGAGGAGTTTGGGATCAAAAAAATGCATTTTGGAGCCTTTTTGGAGCTTTGATAGAATATATTTTTGAATGTTTTGCTTAATACAAGGGATAAAATATCATATTAAGGCATCCATTATTTCCCTAATATCCTCTCATAGTCATATGAAATCATATTTATAAAAATAACTAACAGAGGTGAGGAAAACCTATTAGTTGCAAACAAGGCATGAAACAAGTTTTTTGACATTAATGGAGGTCTAAACATTTTAGAAGGTTTAAAAAAATAAGGAAAGGTAATTTAAATAATAAAAAATATTTACAAAAGTGTTTTATTTCATAGGTAGGCTTCTGGTTCTTCATGCTAAGGAAAAACCATTTTGGGTAGTTTTGGACAACTCTATGAGAGCCTCAGGTTTTCATTTAGTACAATCAGGAGAGAGAGAGAGAGTTGGGCCAAAATATTTTGTACAATGATAGGGAACATAATTTACTTCACCTTTTTGTAGTTTTTTGTCTGGTTCATATCCTCATATTTATGAATAATCACTAATAGTGTATGGGTGTCTAAATGGCCTACTCATCTAGATAAGGTGCAAGTTTTCTTATATTTATTCACTTAAGAATTCAATGAGTAATAATGGTTATAGGTGGGTTATTAAAGGGTAAAATAGGACCTATTAATTTTTTGTTCATTAGTTAATTCTTCCTATGAAGGTACTTATGGCATAAATTCTATTTTTCTTGTTACCCTTGTGAATGGTCCATTTGATCAATTTTTAATTAAAACTTAGATTAGAAGTCTAATGGAAAATTATCCTAATTATGACACATAAAATTAATCAATTTATTTTTTTCTCATCAATCGTTATTATTTCATCAAATACTTGATGGGTCAAATGAGGACTAGTCTTGCATGGAAAAACACCATCTACATCAGTCTTTATCTTGTTTCAGAGTGGAAGGAGGTAATGAGTAGTTTAAAGAGGTTCATTTGAATAGAATTAATGAGAACCAAGTGGTGAGGGATTAATTATTTTCAAATTTTCAATGAATATATATATATATACATATATATCCAATCATACATCAGTCTTTTATGGTGGCCTAATGAAAGCATATATTTGCATAAAAATATTATTATGGGATTGCAATGGAAATAATTGGTTTAAAAAAAAAAATTAGGATTTAGAAATATGTAATTTCAACCCACATCACAACCTACATGCACCCCTTTCTATTAGTGGAAACACACCACACAACTGACTTGCCAACTAGGCTTGTCAAAGTAAAGGGTCTACATTGAGTGATGTGTAAAAGGTTGGGAGTGTTAGATGGAATGAAAGGATAATAAAAATATTAATATAAATTCTAATTCATGCTCATAATAAATAAAATAGGTTATGAGCCATTATCAAGAGTAACCTATAGTCAAATTTTACATAGTCATATTTCAGGCTACTTTGAAGGAGAATTGAGAGGTTGGAGGTCCTAAAGAAGTGATCAAAATTTACCCTTTATAAAAAATGGTATTCATGAAAAAATTAAAATATTAAAGGTATAAAATTTAAAAATAAAATAATCAAAACATTCTTTTTTCTATCTTAGAGGTCAGGGATTCTTGAAAATTAGACATTTTGCCAACTTAGTGAACAATGCAAGTCATATTAGAATGCATGGTAAGATATATTAGAGACATAAATAAGTGATGTGAAATTTGTTTTTTGAGTTAATATATTTTTAATATATATTACACATTATAATACCACATAAATAGGATCCAAGCATTCAAAACTCAGTGTAAAATGCACCTACAACCATCTTTTTGGCTTGGACAATGATATGACGTTGAAGATAGATTCAAGGTATATAAGGTTGAGAAATAAATAATGGATGGAAATGAAATGTTATATTATTAATAATAAATTATATATTCATTAATTTTATTATCATACCATCATTGAAAGGCGAAATAAGATAAACTCAGTCATGATCCTAAGAAGCATAAAAAACTAGGCAACTCAAACTAGCTTTTAGTAAAAAGAGCCTATAGGACAAAATATCCATCCAAAAGGAACGAAATTTGGTATTATTGATAATTATTAAATTATAAATATATAAAACATCTTGTTTTTTCCAACAAAATATTTTAAGTACCTATTTTTTTTACATAGTCCTATGCTTGTCTATTGAGGAGAATATGGAGCTAAACAAACTTCTTGAAGGGATTTAACATATGATAGATGTTTTAAAAATCATGTGAGTGTTTGTGAATAACGTGTTTATTATTTTAATTCTTAAAAAAAAAATTATAGTTATAATATTCAAAATTTTAAGGTAAAATTAATAAAATTTCAAGTTGTCCAAATTCAAGATTTTGGCATGCAAATGTAAATAGTTAGAAAATGAGTCTTTGAGTCATTTAAAGGGTTATATGATTTAATATAATGATTTTAAAAGTTATGGTAGATATTAAAGGTTAAAATTAAAAAATAATGAGGTATTTATACCTCATAAATCTCAATATACACTAATTTATCTCTGATTATGTTTCGTAGTCCTTGTTTTCTGAGTTTATATCAGGCCTAAATTATTGATTCTAGATGTTTTTATTGATTTATAATGGAAAAAAATGATTTTAATATTTTTGGGGGTCCATCTAGGTCATAATTAAAAATTAATTATGTCTTGGGACCTTTTAAAACTCAAAAATTGGATCTTAAGCCTTGAATGTACTAACACAATCTTGTAAAGAGAGTTTAGAACTTTATGTTTTGAGTTATTTCAAGTGTTTTATGGGTTAAAAAATAATTATAACCTATTTTTAAATGTTAATGAGGGAAATAAAGACTTCATATAGGTATTATTTTGTCCACCATGGTAAAAAAACAAAGAAAGAGGTCTCAAACCTCATGAAACCCTTGTATAGCCTGAAAAAAACATGCAGTCAGCTGTGTTTTTGTTGTTTCTAGGCATTAGATGGATTAAAAACGATATATAACCTATTTTATAAGATTGGGAGGGTTTATACACACCTATATATGGTCTCAGATCATTTGGATATGCTCTCAAACTCAATAAAATGAATTTTGAGTGCTTTTGACCACTTGTAGGCATGCACAAACCTAGGCTAGGGTTTCTCGAGAAAAACCCTCATATCATGATTTTGAACCATTGAAAATGCCAAAAACTTGGTATTCTAGTGGACCAAACAATTTTAAAAAGGATTAAGGTGGTTTTGAGTTTGTATAGCATTATATGGAGCATTTATAGCTAACTATGTTGTAGTTAGGCTTGGAGACCTGATACAATGCAAGGGGGTTAATGAAAAGGTGATGATGCCCATGGAGTTTATAAATTAAATTGTGTCATGGAAAAGGTCACCTTAAAATATTATTGGTTTATATGGAGGCTCTATGGTTGGGTCAAATCAAGGAGCTTTATCCATAAAGAGGCCTAATTAGCAAGACCATTACAAAGAAAAATGTACTTGCACAAGGGATGGAGATGGTAATCTTCTTAGGAAGTGATATGGAGATAGAGGGTGATCTAAAATGGTTTTAAATAGTTTATAGACTACTCAAACAAGAAGGATTTGTCCAAAAAAGGGCTAGTAGATAAGTTTAGACAAACCAAGTTGGCAAGAGTGATGTATGGTGTAAGTTAGTGTTTTAAAAGGTTTTTATATTGATTTATGAGTATAAAGAGACTAAAAAATCATTATTAAGGTCTTATGTAAATTAAAAGAGGAAGGTGACTCCTTGGAGTAAAGTTAGCTCAATAGCCTTGTCAAGGGATTGAATTTATACTGGAGTATAAGTGAGATGTTTTGTGGTTATCCTTTGCTTCATATGACCTTAGAGGAGAATAAAGGAATATATAATTATTTTAGCATTCATTTCCTTAAAACAGACACCTTAAAACCTCCTTAAATAGACAATCCTATCCTAAGCATTGAAAGGTCAGATAAAGTGGTCTTTGAATGAGGTTCTTTTCCAATGAATGATTCATGGGAATGTAGGGGTATTAACTAATAAAGGAAATGAAAGAAAAATCTTCCAAGATACCCCCAATCACACTTACATAAAATACATCACCTTGTATCTTTCATTCTTATACACTAGTAGGATGATAAAATCCTTGTTTAAGAGGCTCTCAAAGATCAAATATTACGCCATATGGAAAATCAATATGGGATTAGTTTTCCAACTCTCTAATTTTTAAATATATCAAATAATTATGGTAAAGACTCTCAAATACTTTAAATAAATCATCCTAAACTATTTTAACATCTTCTACAACCATCATAATTAGGATTTCCTTCAGCTAGCATAAGATTGATGTCAAGTGGTTTGAAGGAGAAGACTATATTTAGAAGTGATGTCATGGTAGCATGGTGTGAAGGAAGACTTAGTATTCAAAGGAAATACATTAATAAGTATGACCTTGGAGGGTAAAATAGGAATAAAACTCAGTTAGACTCTCTCTACCAAGAAACACACCTATAGCCACTCATGATAACATGCCTATCTTCAAGAGGGCAACGAGTAGTTCAAGTAAGGTGCTCCATGGTGGAGTCTCACATTATGAAGGTTTAAAAGGAACACGTGTAGATGGAATGGGGTATATGTTTGTTATATAAGACCTCACAATGTAATCTATAATTATTCACCTCATGACCATCACCTACATCACTATTTGTACATAGTCAAAATGAGGTTCTTAAAGGAGCTTAGGTCATACATGAGTTAAATAATTTTGAGGAGCTAGTCAAATAAGACAATATATTTAAAAGAGGTAGGACATATTAAAATAAATATTATCATTTAAATACAAAAACCAAGGCAAAAAGGAAGAAAACTTAGTTTTAAAACTTGACCAAGCAGGCAACATATCACTAGCTTTTGGTAAAATGGGGCCACAAACCAAAATATGCATGATCTAATCACAAAATTTGGTGGAGCTAATAATTATGGAATAATATACCTATAAAACATATTTTTTTTATGTTTTTTGATAAGGGTAACTATTCAATATTTTAATAGAATCAAACTCATGTCTATTCATGGTTAATATTGTAACCTATCTTGGAGGAATTGGCCATTTTAGGGCATCTATAGGTCAAGTCAAAGCATGAAATTTGGTAAGAAATATATCTATGGCCCATAAAATAATTAAATTCCATCATAAAGGTACTAAAAAGGGTTAAAATACTAATTATTCTTACACATATCTTTTGGAGTCAACAGGCAGCCATTGGAGATCAAATGAAGATTTTGTCAGTTTTGAGTGCTAATGTGAAGTTTAAGCCTTAGATAGGTATTAAAATGGTATAATATGATGTTTGAAACCTAATATGACCTATGGAGTTTATAAAATTCAAGTTTTCAACCAAAAGTTTGAAGAAAAACAAGTTTAGACATGGAGGAAGCAAGTAGGCAGCTCAAGGTAAAGTTTGAAAAAAAAAATAGGGTCTACAGGATAAAGTATGTATCCTTAAACCATGAATCTTGGTAATATTGGTCATCATGACATAATATACCTATAAATATTCTTGTGAAGGCCATGTGGAAAGTGGAAGTGAATATTGTTTTAACATAGTCCCCTTTATGTCTCATAACAATCACCATTGGTGCAGGCATGCTTCTTGGAGGTTTAAGGTATAAAAATGGGTTCCTAGATTATGTAAATATTCAAAAATAATAAGGGGATGATTTTAATCCTATTAAAAACATTTCAAGAGTGTTCATACTCAAAACTCTATGCACATATACAAAAAAGTAGTAATCCCTATAGGCAATCTCAAAGGTATAAAGAGCAAAGTTAAATTTTTGATCATTTTAAGAGGATGATATAAGTTTAATCAAGTAAAAATAACATAAAAATTGTGTTTAAACCCCATTTAATCCTACAAGTGTCCATGAACTCCAATATTTAGATTTGGCCAATTAGGTCTTAAAGCTTGTTTGAAGGCTTATTGCACCAAAAGGAAATCTTAGACCTTTCAATGAAAGATGACTTCTTGAAGGTTCCATAAATGTTTTTTCAATAAAATAATATAAATGGGAAGTTAAAATTGGTCTTTTGGATGAATTCAAGTTTTTCAGGCCTAAGACACCTAGTTTTAGCCCATCTTTAGATACTCGTATCTTTCACACCATGCGAAGTTGGGACAAATTCTTATATCATGTTTTGAGTACCCATATTTAATTGAAATTTATTATGGATTAATTTTTGTTAAGGTCTTGAGTTTTATGAAAAATTTCTAAGAACATAAGCATGTCCAGAATGCTTACAAACCCTATAGGCAAACTTATTTACGCATGTATCTTTTCATACTTTCACATGGGATCCAAAAATTTTAGGTATGTTGAAGGGTTATATAGACTAAATATCCATGAAAATAAGTGTTGGAATGGGATTCTACATTTTTTGAACCATTTCAAGAAGGCAAGCCTATCTAGGCTGCTAAAGGAGCCTTTTTGACAAGTTTTGGGTTTTTGGACTCATAGCTCCATAAAATGGTGTAGAACCACTTATAAATGACCTAAAACATGTAGGTAACTCCCTAAATATCACGAAAAACCTATTTTATAGAGTAATTTGGCACGTTTAGGTGCCTAGGGGGCCCAAAATGGTTCAAAAATGCTTATCTTTGTAGGTCTTCAAAGGGAGAAATGGTATAAAGCCATGGAATAGGCATAATGGGACATAAAAAATAATTATATGGAACTTGGATCTCTTAATAAGGGTTTTTAATATGCCTTGTTGAGCTAAAGGGTCCAAAACCCAATTTGTTTTGATATTTTGTGAAATGTTACTAGTTTAATGGTGATTTCCACCATTATTGTAGGTCTTGAAGGTTGTCCAAATATTCATTTTCTTCCTCATATGAATGATATGGATGTATATAAGTCTTATATATGTCCATAAATGGTTCTCATGGTTTCAAATGGTTTTGGGAGTAGGTTTTAGGGTAGTTGGTTGAAGGTGGCTCAAGCTATAAACCTTCATCAATGGAGTCTGAGAGTTGTAGGTTTCATGGAGTTTATTATAGGTTAAAGAGAAAAATGGTGTTTAAAATATAATAAAAAAATAAAAATTAAATAAAAAAAGATAACCTCCATGGTAAGTTAAGTATCAAATGCCAAGTTTCAATAACCATTTTCCAAGAAGAATCTAGAAGTGCAAGTGGAGGAGGGCATATAAGTCTAAAGAGATAAAATTTTGGAGGTTAGGAATACAAGTGGAACATTCAATGTGTTTTCAAAGTCTTTTGATACTTTTCCCTTGTAAGTGGCTCATGACATCATCATCCTCAAATGTTATTATCTTCTAGTGTGTTTCTAAGCCAATGAAAGAGCTTGAAGACTCTTTGGACTAATGAGGTTTATTTTGTTGAGGAAGTGTTAAAATTTGGGCCTCACAAACCAAAATTTCAACCTATATCATTCAAATCTTTGATGACCATTGCTTGAGATTGTATTTCTATGCCCCATAGTGTCCTTATTTTAAATAAAAATGACAAACTTAAACATTAGAGGAACTAGACCATCATTAAAACATCATGTAAGGACAATTTAGTAGAATGATGATGTGCACAGAGAAATAAAGATAAAGATACAAGTAACTATCTGGGTTAAAATGTGCCTAAGGTTGAAAGAGGATCTGAAAAGTGTCAAGATATAAAGAGCTTAGGTAGAAGATTTATGACATGCATAGAGTCAAAGAGTAAAAAATTCCTGAAACAAGATCAATAATTGATGTTATATTAGATCAAAGATCCAATGGTAAACAATAATCTGATGACATCAGTGGGTCTCAAAGATATAATGGATCATATTTAAATGTGCACTCAAAGATCAATGACGAGCTTGTAGTAAAAAAATTAGAGGATCCTAGGATTAAATGAAAATGTGATAAGTGACATGATCATGGAAAATAAGTAAATCAATGGTACATGTTTGATCAAGAAAAAGGAGATTGATGTCACATATTAAATTAGACCAAGGAGATCAATGGTTCATATAGGGTCAAAGGGTCAATGAGTTTAGATTAAATGTAAGGTCAACACATGGTGTAAACATGTGAAGTAGATGAAATTGATAATAGGATCCTAAGGATAAATGAGGAGCTGAAAAGTGTCATGATCAAGGAGGCCAAATTAAGATCAATATCCAATATTATAATTCAAATCTAAGAGACTTTAAATAGAGAACAAACGTGACCTAGGTTGAACTAGAGTAAATACTTCAAAGGGTGTTATTAAAGCTCAATCAAGACCCCTGTTCGAAGATCCAAGGCATGCAAACTTGGTTTTATTAATGGTTTAAATATCATTTCATGATTGAATTCTTTGTGTGTAGTGGTTTCTTGGTTACCATAATGTTTAGAGGCATAATAGGTTTGTTTAAACCTAATATAGTCTAGAACAAAGTTACACAATTTATAAATCTTCATCGATATAATGTTTATATGAAAACCAATAAATTATATTGGTTTTTAGTCTATAATAAATACCTATGATTATATTTTATATTAGGGGTAGATATATGGTTATGGATAAATGTCTCATCCTTTGACATAGTATTGTCTTCAACAAATGGGTACCTACATCTGCTCAAGGTAGATATAATCACGACTATGTCAGATCCATAGATATAAGGATTTTATCCTTATAGTAAAGGGTATTAATGTAGAGGATCTAAATAAGGGTTCATGTGGCAAGGGTGGTTACTTCCTCCAGTAGTCTTGACCTTCAAGATTCATCTTTATATGCCAAGAAAATACACAGTGACATTAATTCATGAGGATTTTGAGGAGTGGGTATAATTGGTCTTGATCATTGATGACTCTTCCATTCTCCCATGCATGTTTCACATATCTCTCATTCCCTTCTGATATAAATATAGGCTTCTAAGCCTTGAAATCTATCCCTCTCTTTGGCATGACTAGACTCTACCAAGATTGATTTTTGTAACCTCCTAAGATAAATATATGACTATTTCTGTATTTCATGGTTCTATTATAGTGTGTTAATGTCAATTTGATTTTCATATGTGGTATAAATCTCTCCCTTGTCAAGTCCTGATCTCACCTAGATACTAGTTTATATTTTTATGTAGGTCATGTTTAGTGTTTAATGTCATTTTATTAAAGCTAGCAAGTGGATACATTAACTGATTAATACCTTGAATTAGTTATTTCCATCACTTCCCTTAGGTTTTAATCACTTGAAGAACCTATGAATGAAATATTTATGCATAATAGACATTTGGAATTATAGATTCAGTCTTTTTCTTATCTCATTAGTGTTTTTAGAAGTTCAAATAGAGTGAACGAGTAATCAATTTAGGTGAATCACCAACATTAGCTTAGATTTCCCTTTTAGTTATCTTTCTCTACCTTTTCAACCCAATAATTAGTATGTTTTAGTGGAAATGAGTTAAGTTACACATTAGAGGAGCTAGCCTCATTAAAAATCCTAAAGGTCTGACCCAATATTATGTAACCCATAGCCTAGGGTCATTCCCATGTTAGACTAGATTTAATTAGAGCACCTGAGCAATATTTTTCTCAACTAGGGTGAAATCTAAGTCTCTAATAGTTATATCACACCTGGTGGGACTGAATTTTAGATATTGACACAATTTTATAGTACATTCATCTTTAATAATAGTTTTAAGTACTCCTTGGTCCTTATCTCAAAGTAAGAAACATATTCTTGTTCATGGTTTTAGTTATTTTCATGTTTTCTAGGCTATGGTAGCCTATACATAATAATGTTGTCTTTCTTCTCATTATTAGTAATTTAAATATGATCCATATACATCTTGTTATGATATTCATGCCCCATATTATCCCTACCATGATCTATATTAGCCTTATGATGAGTATCACCAACCATACATAGATCCTTACCAATAGTATGGTGGCTCATACCAATCCTATGATAACCTTCCCAATCATTCATGGTAAAAATATGAAATTATTAAATAGAGTACCCATACCCCCAACCCATTTTATATATAGCCTTAAAAAATCTATATTAAATTAGGAGAGAAATATGATAAATATTGATACATTAAAGGGGTATGGGCAAGAAATTCAAAAACATGTCATTAGAAGGGTTATAAATTCAATTCAATAGGAAAATGAAAGTTAGATGTACTTTATTATGGGAGGTTATTATATAAATAGTAGTGACATGCTTGACATAGATGGGTTCATCTCCAAGATTGAGGAGAAGTTGGTAACCCATGAATAACATCAAACACCTCATTACCCATCCTACCTTCCCTCATTCACTCCATGTTAGCCTCATGTTGAGCTTCCAATCACCACTCATAATCCCTCACCAAATGAGTTTCAATGTCATCATAGTTCCCCCCAACTCCTCTCAACCTTCCCCTCATGTAAATTTGTCTAAGGGAGAGTTTATGAGGAAAGGAAATTTTGTGTTGAAAGAGATAGCCATCATGAGAAATCAAGGTATAATTTTTAAGCCTTTCTTACCAGGTAAATTAAATCTATAGATTAGAATTTATGCTAGACATTGGTAGCTACAAAGGCAACATCACCTCAAATACACATACCTCCTTTCATTTCTCAAGCCATAATGCACACTATGAAAGAAGAAGATCATAAGCCCAAGTTTCCATCATGGAGTCAAGTCATGTCATCAAGCAAATCCAAAGTTATTCAATCCCCACCCTCCCTTCCTGAGGAGTCTAAGTCATTTCCATGTTGTAAATCCATCCAAATAGTATGCAAAATAAGGAAGAAGACATGATTGTTGAAGATAAATAATTAGACCAAGGAGGTGTCACATATATCTCATCTCTCTTGGAGTCATCCCAAGAATATTTAATGCCACTCTTTGAAGAGGTAAGCATGAACTCCATAATGAACTCATAGCTGATGATGATGAATTATCAGAGTTAGAAAAGGATTTCATAATTGGGACACCAATGGGCAATGGTGAGCATGTTTAAGTCCTTCAATATGAAAATATAGATGAACTCAAAGAGGAAGCTGAGATAGAGGTTGAGATATAAGTATAAGAAAAAGTACATCAAGAGGAATATAATCCATTAAAAGTTCCCAATTTCATGGTTTCCTCCCCTCAAGATAAGTTCAAAGAGGTACCAAGTTTCACACTAATTCCTTTTATACCTCAAGACCCATCTATACTACCAAATCATACACCTATTCCATTCAAAGTCCTAAGCTTCCTACCTCCTCAATAAATAGTTGTCCCTTCACCCACTCTACCTACCATTCCTCATGAAACCCATCCATATCAAACTTGGAGACTTTCATGGGATATTCACTCAAATTATGTGATGCCTAGACTTTGTCATGAGGATCCTATTATGACTAGTCCATCTGATCAGAAAAGGAGGTGGAAGAGATCAAGAAGTTTAAGGTTACAAGATTCATGAGCTTCCTTTATGGAGAGGCTTCCAAAACAATGTAGGCTATATCAAAAGTGGATCCATCTTGCATTCCTACCATTCACACTCAAGAAGAAGAGTGTGTCATGTGGGAGCTAAAACAAGAAATTGCTGATTCAAATAAGCTTCAAGAGGAAAGTGTTGAGGGCACAAGTATCTATGAAGAGAAGGTTACTATTATTAAACCTCTTGGATGTGAATGATGCATTTATACCTTTAAATATGAAGAAGCAGAGCTACCATTTTATGTTGAGAATTAAGAGGTTGAGGTTATTAACTCCTTTCTATCTTATGTAGAGGATGACGAAATGGATGTAATAGCTGAACGAATAGATGAATTTTTGAGATAGGCAAAGGTTACCAATTAGCCAAAAGGATAATTGGAATATTTTTTTGAATTTTTGGGAGTAGTATATGCTCTTCTTTAGGAAGACTATGGTCTAATTTCAGCCAAATAGAATAGTCTTGTCAAGTAAATCAAAGAACATGGAGTGGGCAGTGCTTCAATACTACCACCTCAAGAGTTCATTATAGACATGGACTTGTTTTAGATCTTTAGAATGGTATATCATCTCCTTGGCAATACTATAAACATAGTTATGATTATAAAAGGTAATACATATCTATTTTGTGTACAACCTAGTTAACTAGATTATGAAGGAATAGAGCTTGAATATATGATAAGGGTTGCTAGTAGGATTACCATTACAATAGGGTGTCCTCTAAGGAACCTATTTCATTTGGAGATTATAAAAGATGAAGAGCCACTAAATGATTATGTTTACATTAGAGGTCAATTTTCTCCTACTATTCCGCATACGAGTATGCCAAAGAAGTTAGCAAAGAAGAGACTTGCTTCTTCAATCAATAGGGTTACAAGGGAACATATGATAAATCATTCTTTATCTCATCATGAAAGTGAACTCAAAAAATTTCCTATTGATCCAGGAGGAAAAATATATGTGAGTTTAAGTTGTAATTATTAGGGTATTTTTTTTTATTTTCTTCCAATTGATGTCCTAACACATTCATTTGTTGTCCTTGCTTTGGTTTAGGTTGGTTTTATTGTTTGTGTTTTTCTTTATTTTCCATCAAGTTTGTCTTTTTAAAGAGGTTTATTACTATCAAGGTTCAAATTTTTCATTATTTCATAAGGCCAAGAAGTCATGTAAGTGTTTGGATTCCATGACCAACAAGTTGTTCAAGCCATCAACATTGCTAGAAATGTTAACATTTTGGCCTCACAAGCCAAAATATCAACCCCTATCATTTGAAGATTTGATTACCATTTCCTTAGATTAATTTTATATGCCCCATAGTGTCCTTATTTTAAAGAAAAATGACTAACTAAAACACTAAAGGAACTAGACTATCATTGAAATGTCATTAAAGGATAATTTAGCAGAATGATGATGTGCATAGAGATGTCAAGATAAAGCTATGAAAATTAATCATTTGGGTTAAAATGTGCCTAAGGATGAATGAGTATTCAACAAGTGTTAAGATATTGGGAGCCTAGGTATAGGATATATGACACATGCAGAGTCAAAGAGTCAAAAAGTGCCTAGAGCAAGATAAATGATCAATGTTTGATAAAATCAAAGATCCAATGATGAATGGTAATATGAAAATGTTTTTGGGTCACAAATATCCAATAAAGTGAATTTAATTATGCACTTAAATATTAATAGTGAGCTCATAGTCAAAAATTTAGAGGATTCTAAGATTAAATGCAAATGTGACAAGTGGCATGATCATGAAAAACAAACATATTAATGGTGTGCATTCAATCAAGTAGAAGGAGATGGATGGAATGCATTCAATTAGACCAATTAGATCGATGGTATGTATAGGTTTAAAGGGTCAATGAGATCAGATTAAATGTAAGTTCAACATGTGGCATAAGCACATGCATTAGATGAAACTGATAGTAGGATCCTGAGAATAAATGAGGAGTTGACAAGTGTCATAATCAAGAAGCCCAAACTAAGATCAATAACCAATATTAAAAATCAAAGCCAAGAGACTTCAAATATAGAAAAAATGTGACCTAGGTCGAACCAAAGAAAATATTTCAAAGGGTGTTGTTAAAGCTTAGTCAAGACCTCTATTCGAAGATCCAAAACATGTAGACTCAATTATCTTAATGGTTTCAAAATCATTTCATGATTGAATTCCTTGTGTGCAATGGTTTATTATTTATCACAATATTCAGAGGTAAAATAGGTTTGTTTAAACCTAATATAGTCTATAAAAAAGCTATATGATCTATAGATCTTCATCGATATAATGACTATATAGAAACCAATAAATTGGATTGGTTTTCAATCTATAATAAATATATATGCTTATATTTTATAGTAGGGGCATATATATGGTTATGGAGAAATGTCTCATCCTTTGACAGAGTCTTATCTTCAACAAATAGGTACCTATAGCCACTCAAGGTAGATATAGTCATGACTCTATCAGATCCATAGATGTCAAAATTTTATCCTTATAGTGAAGGGAATTAATTCATAAGAGTTTGATAAGGATTCATGTGGTAGGGGTGGTTTCTTCCTATAGTAGTCTTGACCTTCATGATCCATCCTTCCACACTAGGAAAAGACATAGTGAAATTAATGCATGAGGAACTTGAGGAGTTGGTATATCTAGTCTTGATCATTGATGACTCCTTATCCATTATGCCATGCATGTTTCACATATCTCTCATTCCATTTTGCTATACATATATGCTTCTAAGCCTTGAAATTTATCCTTCTCTTAGGCATGAATAGACTTTGCCAAGATTGATCTTATCACCTCTTGAGATAAATAAATGATTGTTTCTAGATTTCATGGTTCTAGTATAGTGTGTTAATGTTAGTTTGATTTTCATATTTGGTATAAATCTCTCCCTTGTCAAGGCCCTGATCTCACCTAGCTACTAGTTTATCTTATTATGCAAGTTATGTTTAATGTCATTTGATTGAAGCTAGCAAGTGGATACATTAACTAGTTAGTGCCTTGAATCAGGCCTTTCCATCACTTGCCTTAGGTTTTGATCACTTGGTAAACCTCTGCATGAAATATTGATACTTAACAGACATTTGGATTTGTAGGTGTAGTCTTTTGCTTGTCTGATTAGTGTTTTTAGAAGTTCATATAGAGTGGATGAGTAATCAATTTAGGTACATCACCAAAACTAGCTTAGATTTCCCTTTTAGTTATCTTTCTCTCCCTTTTCACACCAAAAATTAGTAGGTTTTAGTGGAAATGAGTTAAGTGATACATGAGAGGAGCTAGCCTCATTAAAAATCCTAGAGGTCTGACCTAGGATTAGGTAACCCACAGCCTAGGGTCATTCCCATGTTAGACTAGATTTGAGTAGAGGACCTAGGAAATCCTTTGCTCAACTACAATGAAATCTAAGTCTCCAATAGGAAGGATTAGTGATAATTGATCTAAAAGTGGTTAAGACCCCATAGAAGGTTGTTGTGCCTCATTTATTAATTTCTAAGTGCTTGCTTCTTCTCTCTCTCTTTTTTTTTCTTGTATATCTTCCATTTCTCCTTCATTTTTGTAAGATAATCTCATTTGAAAATGCAAAACCCTAATTTTTTTTAATAAATACCTTTTAAATCAATAAAGATCATTTTTCACCTATATTTCACCTTTAACTTGTGTTTAGAAAGCTTGTGTATGATGGTTTTGTGAAGAAGTGTTCTTTCATGTCTATTGTCCTTCTTTCTCACCTCTTTTTGGGTTTTTAAAAGCTACTTACAGGTCTAAAATTGAGATTTTTACAACATTAATGGATTCTTGGTATGATTTTTAGAACTTCTCTTTGCTTCATTAATTGCTTAGTGAGCCTAGTTTAAGAAATACTCATGCAAATTAACTACTTTGTGAGATTATGTGAGCAAGGATTATCTTATGATGAATTAGTGTTTATTTAAAGCTTATTAGAGTATCATCTCATTTGGTGCATCACCTTTTTAGTGTTATTATTCATCCTATACCACCTTTATATCCCTTTTCCAATCATAAATATTAGTTCAGGTGATCTCCTAAGAGGAAGTTGGCCTTCTCTAGAGGTTTAACCTCATTACATGATACCCACAACTTGAGGTTGCTCTAATATTGTAGCTAGTAGTGAGAGAGACTAAAAAATCTCCCACAAGGGTGAAATTCTATGCTACAATAGTTCCTTGAAAAAGAAACATTTGAAGTAATGACATGGATTGGAACAATGGGTATGGATACAAAGGATTGGACTGAATAACTAATCACTAAATGAAATAAGGTGATAGGATTAGCCATGGACTATTATATGTCACTAAAGGATGATTTTGCATCTATGAAGTCTAAAATAAATAAAAATAAGAAGAGGTTGAAATGTTAAATATATACTTTCCCAAGCTACAAGTCAATGATCAAATAGATAGTAACACCCTTATATCTAAAAATATAATAAAAAATCCTTTGGAGCATGATGAGCTAGAGAGGGAAGTCAAGTTTAGAATTAGGGTACTTATTGAAAATATTGATAAGGCCAAGAGCACAAGTGACAAGGCCATAAATTTAATTTATGATATTGAAGATTCAATTTGTAAATGATCATGTGATGCAACAAATTACCAAGATAAACCTCTTCCTATTCAGGTTGTCTAGGACAAATTCAAAAAGGCTATTAAGAAGGAGTAAACACATGACACAACTTTTAATTTGCATTAAATACACCAATTTATCAATTATCAAAATACACTTGATCAAATGGAAAAGGATATCCAAGTCTACAAAGCTTCTTCTAGAGAGTTATCTGAGGTAATTGTAGAATGTGACATCAGTGTTCTTTACATAGTTGGTCTTGATGAAGAGTGCCTACAAGAAATATTTATCAACTTTGATGCTTACATCTAAAATTACAAGTATAAAAGGACAAATAATCCAAAAATATCATTATTTTTTATTAATTTTTTAAAATTATTTAAGAAGCAAGATTTCTATAATTTACAAGTTTTGTAAGATACATTGTAAAGTTTCAAGTTGTAAATTGTAAATATAAATTTGATAAATTTGAGATTTTTATCTAAAAGAGAAATACTTGTAATTTTCAATTATCATTTTGTCAAGTTTTAGATAAAAAATTCAACCTACATTTTACATTTTTCTTTTTGATAAAGTTGAATGGCTTATAAGTTGTAAAAGCTCATGTTATAATTTGCACATTTCTTTTTGATAATTTGAATGACTTATAAGTTGTAATAGTTTCAAATGAAAATTATAAGTTAGGTTTTACAAGATATGTTTTGAATTATTTAAATATGATAAAAAGTGTTCAACTTCATTAAAAGACTGACCAAGTCATAGAGTTTATTTTAGCACCCCATTTCTTGGGGAGAGATTTCTTCAACTGAACTCAAGGAGATATGGTTTGACTATAAGACTCCAACAACATTTTCTCCTTCTTCAACACTTGGTGAAGAACCCAGTTATTACAGAGTCCTCTTCTTCCTTTCTACTCCACCAAAGATGCCTATTTAAGTTGAGATGATACATTTGTATGGGCACTCCCTGATTTCTTACTAACTTCTCTCTCAAAGAAGTAGGGTTTTTGGTATCAATATGGGTCTCGTATGTAGCCCATGGGATGTTTTTGTTGCTAGATTTTTTTTCTAATTTTGAGGAATTTATCTACATGTTGTAACCTAGAGAATACAAATATACTAAAGTTTTGACTTCCTTGCTTGTGTTATCCTTGTGTATGTATGAGTTTTTATTACATTTGTGAATGATATAAGTCTTGTTTCTATCATATAAATTCATTTGTGGTATTTATTTTTCCCTTTTGAAAATCTATTGAGTAAAAATAAAGAAATTTGTTCCTTTTTTGATAAATTCCTAATATTGCCTTTGATATTATACTAGTGTAAGATTATGCTTCAATAAATTCTAGAATATTATTATTCAAACTATGTTCAATCAAAACAAGCATTAGTTTCCACTAGAACCCTTTGGTGCATCACCATTTTCTACTTTTTAAAATTCCTTCTAAAACTCTTTTTCCTATAAAGTAAAAACCCTAATTAGGAGAAAAATCATTAAGAAGCTAAATTTTAAAGCGAAATGGTCATGTATTAGTTGCACTAAGCTTAATGAAAGGAAGTCGACCTTCTTTGGAGGTTCATCTCAATTTTACAAAGTCCCACAGCTTCAAGTTGATCCCTTTATGTTAGTAGATTCACACATACTACAATTATTGCTACACAACATGGGTGTAAAATCTAATTGATAATAGGTTGAAGGATCTATAGGTAAAATACCTAACATACCATTTAATTGGTAGTATTTTAAGCATTCATTATTAGTTTCACTTATTTTTGACCATTTTAAGTCACCATGGAAGAGGAACATCCCATTTATATTTAAATATTTGGGATAAATCATAGTATTCTTTAGACTTGTTTGATTATATGCACTCACTTGTAATCCCAAAGGAAATTTCTATGTTTAGAGGATCTACAATTTACGGTCTATAGAGAGATCCATTTTTTCAAGAAAGTGATTCAACACTTAGCCATTTTTGGGTTATTTCATCTTGCATTGATGGAATTGAGAGGTGGTGAGATCAAATTTGTTGGTCCCTCGATGTCATCTTGATGACTTCTTAGTTAATCAATTATAACATGACTCTGGTCCAATCAAATAATGCCACATGTGTTATGCCCTTAACCTATAGTGAATCTAGGGATATGTGTGGCCAACATGTGGCTTACACACCTTCATATTATCTTGTTACATTTCTCTATGTTCTTAGTATGGTCAACTTATGGAATAACCTTTTCTAATTAGAGAATATATAAAAGGTATTGGTTAGTCTTTTATCATCATATTATGAATTTAGTTCTTATTACATTTTTATGGAGGTTTCCCCCTCAAAGTGTCTTAATCATAATGTTCAAGTATTCTTCTCTTTCAAAAACTATTGTTGTGGATATCTTTACTTAGCTCTTAATTCTTTGATATATAATTCTATTGTCATGAATCATCTATCATTAAAAGTGGTATCAGATATTTGATTTGGGCAAGTTTCTATGATGCAATTTTTTTAAAATTTTTCATCTTGAGCACTAAAAGGTTGAAAAACATAACTTGTGATCTATACAGAATTAAAATTTTCATAATTTTGGTTTCATTCATGAGGAGTTTTTTAAAAAAATAAAAAATTTGGTAAAAAAGTGGATTTTTTTACTTTGTGAAAATTAGCAGTCATAGGATTCATCTCTATGAGATGATCAAAATGGTATATTCTACCTTTAAACTTTTTGGGCCAAAAATTTTCACCCTTGTGCACATTAGTAGTTATTGGATTCATCTTGGTAAGGTTATCACAATGATATCATCTTATAATACATTTTTTTAGGTCATGACCCTCCTAAGGTTTTTGCATAGTAGGTCCTAACACTCATGGTTGTGGGAAAGGGCATAAAATGCCTAAAGGTCCTCACAAAGATGACATGGAATAAATTTTTTTTGATTTGAGTATTTTGGAGGTAGTTTAGAAATTTAAGTTAGAGTTTTAGGCCATGGTGTAGAAAGATTATCTTGATGTAGTTAAGGGGGACCTTATAAGGCTGAGAGGGGATCTAAATAGCTTATAAGATTAATTGTAACAAATCACTAGGCAATTCTCCAAATTTTTAATTTAACAATTTCAAAATAACTCTCCACCACTTTAGTTTATTCTTCTCCTCCAAATAATCATAGCACCAACCATGACACAAATCTATTGTTTCCAAAAGTGGACCTATTCAAGTTTGATTGTAATGATCCACTCACATGGATTACTCAAATTGAAAATTTTATTTGATCTACATCAAACTCATTATTCACAAAAGGTGTTCATAACCTCTCTATATCTAAAACCTGAGTAGTTTATTTGGTATTACTAGTTGTGTGCTCAAAATAAAAAGGGTATCTTTGTTACCTAGTCTATATTTTTTGAATATTTATAGTTCCACTATTGAAAAAATGTCTCAAAAAACTAATCTAGTCAACTAGCCAAGTTGCAACAAACTAGGATGGTAAAGTATTACATTCATA
The DNA here is from genome assembly GCA_037957365.1 of Torreya grandis. Taxonomy (NCBI): domain Eukaryota; kingdom Viridiplantae; phylum Streptophyta; class Pinopsida; order Cupressales; family Taxaceae; genus Torreya; species Torreya grandis. The sequence goes on from JARHVA010000668.1 coordinate 4,707,816, forward strand.
ACTTTTAGAATCTATACTTATGTATGGCAGACATCACTGAAGAAAATAAGACTACCCTATTTTTGGGTGGCCTCAAAGATAACATATAATTAGAGGTTTGCATGTTTCATCCCATTAATTTATTTGAAACCATACTAAGGGAATGTATATTTGAGGAAAATGAGTTGATAAAATGAATACCTTTTACTATTGTGCATGAATGCAGCTTCCCAACACTATCATTTCCATAACCTACTAGATTGACACTTTAACAAGTTGAATAAAAGCATGCAAAAGTATTTTGCTTTATATGTGATAAAAAATGGTAAAGGAAATTAATGTGATAATAAGAAGTTGTTTTACATTGAAGGTGCCAATGAGGAGGAATAATATGATGAGGCTTCAAGGGTAGTTTTTGAATAACCTAAGGATACATCTACATATTCTCAACCTACTATTTCTTATCATGCACTTTCAAGCATTAGTACTCCTCAAACTCTTAAGGTGGTGGGTTTATTAAAGAAACAAAAGGTGACTATGTTAATTGAATAAAGGAGTACACATAAATTCATAACATTAAGTGGGCTATTCATTTGAACTATTTTATTTACCCAAATCCATAATTTTAGGTCATGACTATAGGTGGTGGTATAGTCAACTATTTTGGAAAATGCCATAGCATTAAGCTTGTTATGTGAGACTACTTGTTTTATTCCTATATGTTTGCTATTACCATGGGAGGAGATGACATTGTTTTGGGAGTGTAGTGGATCACAACTTTGGGAACTATTGAGATGAATTTATAAGAATTATTCATGAGGTTCCATATAGAAGGCAAGTCCTTTGAGATTTGTGGATTATGGGATAAATCTCCACAAATAGTTAGTTTTCATCAAATAATGAAGATTATCTAAAAATGTGCAAAAGGATTTATGGGATGCTTATTATCTATAAGGTTTCAACCAACCAAGGAATCTACACATCCTGATTTGTAAATGGTATTAGCTGACCATTTTCTTTTTTATGGTGACATGCTAAAAGGACTTCCTCCTAGTCATACACATGATCATGCCATTAGGATAATTTTATTTTCCAAGTGGTAGATTACTTTGGTCATATTATTTTATATTAAGGAGTGAAATTTTATCCTAAAAAAATCTAAATGATGATGGAGTGGCAAGTTCCCAACACCCTCAAAAATCTTTGAGGATTTCTGGGGATAACTAATTAGTATCATAGGTTTGTCAAAATTTATGGTAGCATTAAATCTTGACTCACCTATTTTTTTAATAAATATTTCTTCCAATGGATTGATTCAAATACCAAGGAATTTGAATAATAAAAAATGGCTATGTGCATAGCTTCAATTTTGGCTACTCCTGATTTTTCAAAAACTTTTGTTGTGGAGTATGATGCATTAGGATATGGAATGGGGGATATACTCATGAAATAAGGTAGACCAATGAAATTTTAAACTCTCTAATTAAATGGAAAAATAGGCTCAAACCAATCTATGAGAAATATAAGATGGCTATTATGCATGCAGTGAAATAATGAAGACCTTATCTGTTGGGTTGTCACTTTTAGGTAAAGACTTAGCATGATAGCCTCAACTATTTTTTGGATCAATGATTGTCATCTAAAGAACAATGAAAATTGGTCACTAGAATGTTAGGATATGATGTTGAAATAGTGTATAATAAAGGAAAAGAGAATGTGGTGGTAGATTCCCTCTCCTAATGGGATGAATTAGTTGAGGCATTATTATGCACCATGACCATGTGGTAAATAGAATGACTAGACAAAGAAAGATATGAATGGGATAATGATATTAATACCAAGGATTTGATTAAAAATATCTATTAGGGATATAAAAAATATAAAAAACTTACATGGAAGGGGAACACATTATGGCATAAAGATAGATTATACCTTTGTAAGCATTCTCTCCTAAACTATAAAATGCTCAAGGACTTCATGCCTCTCAACTTGGAGGTCATTCTAGATTTTTGAAAACATATTATGGAATCAAGTAGGATTTATTTTTGTAATTATTGAAGGGGGATGTCAATAAATATATGGCTAAATGTATAGTATGTTATCAAAATAAAGGTGAAACCATTAAGAACCCAAGTGTTTTGCAGCCTTTATCCATACCTAGCCAACATTGGGAGGAGGTTTCCATGGATTTAATTATGGGGTTACCATGGTTTGAGGGTAAAAATGTTATCATGTTAGTTTTGGATTGACTTACTAAGTATGCTTATTTTTTTCCTTATCACAACTATTTGTTTCCAGTATAGTAGTTTCTACTTTTATTAATACAATTCAGAAATTGCATGGTACTCCAAAGATTATTGTAAGTGCCCAAGATCCCATTTTTACTAGTAATTTTTGGACTAAATTATTTGCATTTTTGGGCACCCAATTGGCTCATATCTCATTTTATAATCCTTAATATGATAGACAAACATAGATAGTCAACAAATGTCTAGAAGGGTATCTTTTTTGTTTTATTTCTAACAAATGGGACAAATGAGCTCATTGGTTTCCATTTGATGAATGGTGGTATAACACTTATTTTCACACTTATTCCAATGTGTCTCCCTTTTTATAATTATATGGGTATCACCCCCATATATCAATATATCCTTGACAGTGCATCCTAAGGTTTGAGTTATTGAGGAACACATTCACCATCAATAGGAGGTGTTAATAAATTTATGAGAGAGTTTAACAATAGCACAAAATAGAATAAAGCAACAAGTCTATCAACACTAAAGTGAGTGGAAATTTTCATAAGTGATTGGGTCTTTATGAATTTTCATCCATATAATCAAATGTCTCTAGATAAATAGAAAAAGGATAAAAATCTATCACCTAAGTAGTATGGTCCTTCTCAAAGCTTACAAAAAAATGGTAGTGTGGCTTATAAGATAAAATTACCTCCATCCACTCACATACATCCAATGTTCCATGTATCTTGATTGAAGAAGGTAATCGGACATAGATTTCCACTTAGACTAATTTACATAAATTGGATGAAAGTTGAATCTTAAATAGATCCTTCACACATACACAAAAAATGTAGACATAGCCATTAAGGAGTATTTGATAAAATGGAAGAACCTACATTATGAATATGAAACATGGGAGGATGAAACATTCCTAAGAAAACATCTTGGTTTGATTCAACTTTGAGGACAATTTTGATTTTAATGGGAGGGGCATGATATGACCTTAACCTATAGTGCATCTATGGATATGTGTGGTTGACTTATGGCTTACACACTTCATATTATCTTGTTGCATTTATCTATGTTCTTAGTATGGTTGGTCTATGGAATAATCGTGGCTAATTAGAGTATATATATGAGGTAGTGGTTAGTATTTTATCATCATATTGTGAATTTAGTTTATACTTCATTGTTTTTGAGGTTGGCCCCTCAAAGTGGCTCAGTTATAATATTTAATTATTATGCTCTTTTAGTAATTGTGGTTTTGGATCTATTTATTCTGATCTTAATTTTACGATATATAATTATATTATTGCAAATCATATAATTAATTTCATTACAATGTGCTAATTATTTACATCTCTATATGGCCTATGCATATTTTAAAATACTTTCAACATGTAGTTAATTTTATAAAAAAAATCTTGATGCCATGTGTTGACCTATTAACAACCTATGCATATTTCAAAAGACTTCTGACACTTAGATAATTTTGTAAAATTTTATTTTTACCATGTGTTGATCTCTCAATAGTCTCAAACCCTTTTTAAATGCCTTTCAACACCTAGTCTATTTTCATGAAGTTTCTTAATAATCTCCATGTTATAAAGGTAGTGAATAACTGGGATACTTTGACATGTCATAATCCAAATAATTGAGAATCTTAGAACCTTTTGTATAGTTCAAAACCCTTCAGGCTAGTGGGTCAGTAGGATGATTCCATATGGCATAATCTTATTTCTCTACTCTTCCATATATTTGTGTGTAGTCCATACATTATGTTAGAGCCATATGCTAATGGGTAAGTGAGATGTCACCACATGGTGAAATTACATTGATTTGTAGCCCTAGGGTGATTCATGTAAGCCTAAAACATGTGTCATAATAGGGAGCAAATGAGATGACACCACATGGTGAAATTTCATTTCACCATAATGTAAATAGTAAGCATGACCTATCAGTATCCTAGGGTGGTATAATTTTAAAAAATTTCATATCCCAACCTAAATATGTAATGCCATTTTAATTGGCTATTAGATGCACCTATCTTCTAGATATAACATAAATGATTAGGTGAAGTAGTTAGATCTGATATCAAATGGTAGTAGGATAAGTGGAAGCTATAGAGAAAGTTTGGGGATAGTGTGGTAGGATATTGAACAATAAGTAATGGGCATGTGTCTAAGTGGTGGTTCCATTGGTAAGCTTGACCCATTTTGTAGTGTGATAAGGGGATCAATATTATGTTGATAGATGTCATAGTTGATGACTGAGCTTTGAGCAAAAGTGGTCTTTCAAGATCGAGTAACTAAGTGAGTGATCTTCATTATAAAATGATTTTATTTCATTCCCTTTGTGAATATGGGATAAAATTCCTAGGGTGAATGTAGTGATCTTGATGGATGTTGTATTTCTAGAACATAGTTTCAATGAGCTCGAGGTATGGATATCTTGAGTTTAGATAGAAACAATGTGATTAACCTAGTTTTATTTTAGATACTATCTCAAAGTATATGAGCTCAACATAGGGGTTGTATTAAGCCTGAACTTAGAGGGATGAATAGATCACTAAGGATCACATGAATCTCTGATAGGTCACCAAGTGTAAATTAATGACATGAATCCCATGAAAAATAAAAGAATGCCATGTGGCATCTAGAGATAAACCTAAGTCAAGTTTTCAAGTCATAATAATTTACTAAGTGTTGAAAGAGGGCCTAAATAAGAATATAATTAAAAAATCAAAAAATTCCATGATGAGATTGATGTCAACACATGGCTGGATCCCACCACTAAAGAGTTGTTGGAATCCACATTAGAACTAACTAAGATAAATTTTTACAACCTATATCACCCATTAAAATGTTAAATTCATGAGTATATTATGTAACTAAATTACATTAGAGAATCAATGGAAAATATATTGGCTTGGAATGTAAATCATGGTGTAGCTCAAATCCAACTAGAAAAATGGTGAGAGGGCAATATATTCTAGTCCCATTCATCATAGAATTAAGTGGAAATGGAGAGCATATAGAAGATAAGTTATAGACTTAGTAGGATGTGATAGGCAATTATGCATCCATGGTTATGGAAATCTTGAGGGGATCCCCACTACCTTAACCCCTTACCTAATCATCATATAAATTTATAGCCACCTTGATAGGGGGTAAAACCAAAATAGCCCTAAGATCTAGATTTTTTTCTATTTAAAAAAGCATGATTGTCATTATAGAGGTACCCTTTTTTAGCACATAAATGTGGTATAAATTGGCCCATTCTTGATCCCTCTTTTGGGTATGACTAAAATATTCCCTTTTGTAACTCTAAGTTCAAGCCTTTTGAATCAGTTTAAACTAAAATTTACCTTCTTAAAGATGATGTTTTTGTGTGATTTTTATGCTTAATTTATCTACATATGTGATAAAACATATTCTTCCTTTTGTATGTCCCTTGTTTTAACCTTAAAATTAGTAGGCTGAGTTCATATAGGTCACATGCTAAGTTAAAATTGTCTAGGCTAATGAATTATTGTGGAAACTAGATTATTGCATTTGACAAAAAACCTTTTAGTCATTACTTTAAGTCCTATGAATAGAATCAAAATCCTCATATGAAACATTAATGTATGAAGAGCCTAGTTTTAAGAGAGTTTCAGCCCATATTGAGTTGCATAGTGCTATCAAGAGGCTAGTATAGGGAGCATAACACATTTGGTGCATCACCTTTCTTAGATCTTAGGCTCATTTCTATTCTCTTTTTCTCTTTTCCTTATAAGTTTAGTAACATTAGTGTTAGTCTTAAGTGATCCATCATGGTAAGTCAACCCTCTATGGAGGTGCACTCCAACAATAGGTGACCCACAACCTTGGTGTGTTCCCATTATGTCAATTGAGTGAGGAGATGTCAAATACCTCATTAAAGGGTGTGAAATCTCTTTGAAAATAATTTTTAGCATGCCTGGTGGGACCTTTTCTCAATTTCCATTGAGTTATAAAGTTTTAGCTACGAATTTGGTGATACTCTTAGCAAGTTTCAGTGTTGAAGACATCAAATAAGTACCTGGTGACTTTAAATATTTTTTATTTCTAATAGACCATTCCTATGTATTTCATGTCAAGAGTAAAAATATCTTCTTTAAAAGGTAATTTATAATTTTTTAAATTCTCTACACCCTTCATAAGAAGAGTAACTAAATCATACTTATCTCCTATAATAAGATATATAGGTCTTAGATAACCTTCGTAAAGAGCTCATTCTACACCTCCTTTTGGTAAATTCCCCCACCCAAGAGTAGGATTCCATCATAGGTATCATAGGTGGTTCTTAGTGTTTAAGAAACAAAACTCATTTCTAAATTTAGAGAATCTAATGCATGAGTTTCAAGTTGTGATAATCCTATTATCTTTAGTATAATAGAGGCAAAACAAGTGGACTATTACACAAATTTATATTAGTTTGTGGTTGGGAGCCACCATGGCTTAATAGTTCATCTTTGATTTTGAATATAGCCTATGCTATATAAAATTAATTATGATCAAAATCTAAGTCTAAAGTTAAACTAAAATGCATATTCATATTAAAATTGATCTAAGGTGTATTGACAAAAAGTAGCAAAAAGAAGGGTAAGGTAGAGAAGAAATATATTGCTAATCTTTATCCCAAATATTATGACAAAGTTCAAGTTTCATTTGAACATGCATTTAACTAATATATGACATTAAGTAGAATAAGATCAAATCCTATCACACATTAGGAAAAAATCTAAGGATATTATGAAATAGTGAAAATAAGAACTAGATTTACTTTAAAGATTCACCCTTGCAAGAAAACAACATTAGCACATATGCAAGAAAAGTGAAGAAAATGAAGTAAACCTTAGAAATTTCAACTAATATAGCATTATCATAAATTATAGAATTTAAACTTAAATATGCACACCTATAATTCACAAGGACCATTCAAATCTAATATTTAGACCAGACATAAGGGAGAGAAGACATGATAGTAATTCACACAAGAAAATGTGGACAAAATTTATAGAACTCCTTGCTTATATTAATTTTCTCAAAAGTTACAGAATATTTTTTGGCTCAAAAAACACCCCCTCTTTTACAATTAACAATACCTCTTTATATAGATAATTCATGAAGTATGTTAGTTAATCATGTCAAGTGCTAAGGATAACTACAATTTTATAACCATACTAAAACTCCTTAGACACATTAAAATAACTAACTAATAGGCAATGTGCTTTACAAGTTATATATGTATTTATAAAACAATATTTTATTTTCAAATATTATATAATGTTCTTACATAATAGAATATCCTAAGTCAACTAGTTTGAATTTTAGACCCTTGTGTTATTATAGTATTTTGCCTTCCCTCCAGGATCTTCATGATATGATGTTTCTCATTATTAAGCTGGAGGTCAACAATAGGTCTCATGAAGAGTTCTCTTTATTGATCCTCCAAGCCCTTGATATCCTTTTCATCTCTTTTCAATGCTTGATTTATGTTTCTAACATCTCCTACCTTCTCCTAAGATGATAAAAGTAAACACATGATCTTCTTGTTAGTAGCCCATATCTTCCCTTGTCCTTGATTTTTCACTTCCTTCATGAATTGAGTAGTTCTATGTGTTAAATCTTCATCAGTGATAAGGTCTAATGGAATAAGTGTGGTGAGCTATTTTATCAGGCTATACATTATGTGTAACACCTTATCTTCCTATTGTTTAAGATCCTTAGCAATGTCCTCCATTTGCTTGGACCATTTGATCAAGTCTTTGATTTTATCCACCAATATAGCCAAAGCCATATTTAAGTGGGATAGACTAATTATTCTACATTTATGGATTTGGTTCTTGGTTAAGGCTTTGATCAAATATTTCACTTGATAACTTGAAGCCAAACATTAGCCAACTTGGCATGTAGCCATGGTGCTTTGCTTGTTCACTACATCTTACCTGGCTCTGATTGATTTTAAGGATCTAAACAAATCATTCATGGTGTCCTCAAATTATTTGAACTTATCCTCTTGGATTGACAAGATAGTTATTCTATCCAAATCCTTCTTTTATTTCACAATACCCTTGATAGCTATTTGTAATTTCTCTAAGTGTGTCTGAGCCAATTGAAGACTATTTTCCTTAAATATAGGATTTCAGCTAGCTTTTTCTCTATTACTAGATTCAAACCAACAAAAGGGTCTACCTTTTGGAAAGTGAACTCCTCTCTACTAGCTATGTATTTATTCTCTATGACCCTTTACAAGCTGGTAGTTATTGGGTCAAACTTGACACCAACTAAGGATTGGGTTACCTTTGGAGCTAGATTCTCCATCGATGTTCCACTTGACTCTCCTAAAGCATCCATACTTATTTCATAATCCTTTTCTAGAGCCAAGATCCATAGATTAAACTCCTCATGTACTAGGATATTGACGGCATTCAACATTTCCTAATGGTGTTGTGCAATATGTACTTTCTATAATTTACCATAGATGAACCATTTTGGAATGATTAGACCATGAATCAAATTGTATTCACTAAAGAGGTTGACTTAACTCAAAATATGAGTCAAAGTTACCTTAGGCTTCTTAGTCTTCACTGAAACCATGGCCATCTCGGCTTTTCTTTTTAGGGGATCCATAGGAACTAGATCTGACACTTATTTCCCATTTTATTCCTTTATTTCTTCCATCTCTTCATCATATGATTCATAGGCTAGTGATAGAATTTTTAAAGAATCTTTAATTATCTCACTAAGGTCTAATGCTACAATATAAACCTCATCCACTCCTGATCTTTGTTCCTTTGCTTGGGCTAAAGAGGATGAAATTTCATCAGTCCTTCTCTCTTCTGGCCTATGTTCAATCTATGTTTCAAGTTTAGGTTTTATTTGGGGTTGAGATGATGAAGGTCTGGTTGATTTAATACCTAGAAAATGGTACTATCTTGGCTCTAACTACCATCTATCATCTCTTTTTTTCTCTCTTAGTGTCGTAGATTCTAGATTGATGTTGTGTTTTTTCAATCTCCCTATGACCTTGAAGAATGAATATGATTTTGTATATATGGGGTCAAAATGACCAAGTTAGTGCTCATAAGGCATATTAAACATTAATTTTTCTTTCAAGTGCTCCTTAACTCTCCATAGGGGTCCCAATAACTTAACTCATCAATTTATAAATTGAAAGATGTCATGTGCTTAAAAATTATCTCAATATTATCCCATTGTGTAAATATAGTGCTACCAATGGTTATGGGGAGGGTTTGAAGTAGTACCTTCCTTTTGGTCTTGTAAAGACCATTTATTTCATTTCATATTTGATAAGCCACTTATTTCTCTACTAGCTTTATTGGTGCATAGATGGGTAGCCTAAGTAGTGTGCATTGGGTCCCTTCAATCCTAATGAGTGTACAATTAGAATATAAGCATATGTAACCCATAGATTTAATAGTCCTATTTATTAGTGGGTTAATCCTCATCATTAGGATCCCTGTGATGGCCTCATTAAGGGAAGGATAGACACAATCACATATGAATTTAATGTGATCCCTATACTTAAATATATGTAACTTGGAGTAATATTGTGAGATAGTTTGTGTTCCATCAGGTGACCATTCCCTAAGGTTGGGAATTTTTGTTGTAGCAAGAAGGGAATCCACAAGGTATGAAATCATGTAAAATTGATCCCTAGTCTTCTTCTTGATTTCAAAACATTATCCACTCAAAAGGGTGTTGATTACCTCACCTCGGGGAGGGGTGACTTGTTTCTCAATAATGAAATAGACTAAGGGGACCCAAATTTTATCTACATATGTGTTTGTTGGATTCCCACATAACCTATTCATAATTGTCATGATAATCCTTATTCTAGGTCTAATTGGATTGGTGTGGATGTTGTTATTGAAGTATGAAAAAACCTAGTTTCCATAATATAGCCATAGGCAAATGATGCTTTTTAAGTCATTCTCTTTGGCCTAATTATTGATTATTATTAGGTTTAATTTGGGTTTAGAAAATTTGTAGTAATTTTCAAAGGTCATGAGAGAAATGTAATCAATCTTCCTAAAACTACCCTCATGAACAAGCATGCCCTTATCTATTTTTCCATCTTTAAAGATTGAAGCAAGTATATCTATGCAATGTAGTACCTTAGGTTTAATTATTATATAATATAGACCTATCATCTAGATGGTGAATATTTCATAGTAGATCCTCTTTAAAAACATGTTCTTCTCCTCCTCTTTTGTGATGGGTTTATGTTTCTCAATGGTTTAAAATAAGCTTGACTAATTATTGTCCCTTATGTTTAGAGTTGTGGCATCAAACTATGTGTCCTTGAAAATTATCCCTTTTGCATTTGTGGTTAAATAGAGCTCTACATCCTCCTTAGAAACTCCCTTTTGAGCTACCATGGTTGTGAATATCTAAATTTATTTGTAGTAGATTGTACTTAAGTTTTAGATTGAATTATTCTTACATAGGTTATAATTCAACTTTCCTTAGTTTGGTCACAATGGGCACAGGGTTGAATTAGGGTTCTCATACTTTCTAAGGAATTTTTGAAGGTATTATTAGTGATTTAATGGTAGCCGCTAATTCAAATGGTGATATTCATGCCTTATATTTTATTTAGATCTCATATTTATACTTTTACCTTTTATGTGTCCACAAAATCTTCAAATCTATCATGTCTTGCTTATGTGGCATCACCATGGCATCTTTATGGCATGTAGCTTATTAATTTTCTTTTAAAATATGACCATTACCTTTTGAAAATTCTTTTTATTTTTCACCATTAGATTTTTATACATGGATCAATGTGGGCCATTAATCTCGATCTAAAGGATCAAATGTCATTGGCCACTTTGTCATATTCCTCATGGTTGTGACACTTGTCATTAGCATGTTGGTTATGGATTTGCCGAAATGTTACCATTAATCTTGTACATCAGATCATCCTTGATCATATAAATGCACTTGGTTAATCTTGATCAATTGGATCATGTTCTTTACTCCATGATCCACTGATCAGAATGTGAACATGAGCCACATACCATCGATCTTCAAAGGATGATTGGGTTTTAATCCATGACATGTGATTTTGTAATGTGTCATCTCTATGGTGGCTCTTAAATTTTCAACCTTTAATATGCACTATTAGATATTATGTGGCTAGATTAATGCACTCCATTAGATCTCAATTTGAGGGGTGGAATGCCATTGGATACTCACTATTATTTCACCAAAAATATGGCACTTATCACCTTTTCATTTATCCCAAGGTTTCATTAAAGTCTTCACTTAATATGCACCATCAATCATAACATGTATGCTCAACTACATACTGTCAATCTTTAGGGTCATGCTCAAGATTTAATCGTGAGTTGTAGGTTTGATACTTATCATTTAGTTGTGTGTTCTAAGTATTTTTAATTTTCAACATTGATCTCACTTTGTTAGATCATCTCCACCTGAGTAAACATATACTATCAATCATACAGATAATAAAAAATATTAAGTCAGGCTCAGGGAATATAGGAAACTTAGGTTAAATATTTTAGACTCAGCTTTTATTCATGTTAATAAACATGATAAAACCTTAGGATAAATTTTTTAGGCTAAGTTATAAAACATAATAACGGGGACACCTCTAATGATAAAAGACATGCCATAAATTTTTAGCCTAAGGTTTTTATTCTATTATTAAATACAATTATAACTTTTTTGATAAGGATTTCAGGCTAAGCTTGGATCATAACAAAAGCGACCCTACATTAGTTAGACCATGTGAAGACAAAAAGGTTGAGGGGCCTTGGGAAATAAAGGACCAAGCATAAATATTCTTAGTCTAAGGTTTGGTCATGTTGATAAACACAAATAAGCCTTAAGATAAAAATTAGGCTGAGTCTATGACATAATTAATTATTCTTGCACAAAATGCTCCCACCTAAATTTGAATTTTATTTAAAAAGACTTAGGTTATGGAAATTTTAATGAGGTTTTTAATCGGGTTCAAATGTAGATTTAATTAGTTTTGATAGAGCAAAGGCTATTAAAAGATCAATGGAACATTGAAGCACAAAACCCTAAGTATGTTCATAGAAAATGAGATTTTATTGATCTTGCAATATAGAAACATAAGCAATAACCATTAACAACACTAGAAGGGGTAAAATAATTATTACTTGAAAATATGACAATAAATCTAAATGAGAACTAGGTGTGGATGATATTCAAATAAAAATAATGTGTAAACATGCTAGTGGTACTCTAATCAAGTGAATTATCAATTCTTAACACAAATTTGCCAAATTTAAAACAAGGGTCCCCATTTTCTAGAAATGGGGGTATGTTGACCTCAATAAATGGTGACTTCTAGGGAAAACATAACAATATGTTAGAATTCAGAGACTCTGGTTTAGACTAATAACTAGCATACTTGTTACACTTGATCAAGCACCATTATTAATATTAATTCATGGTTAAAAAAAGTCTTGTACATTCAAAATTAGGATCAAACATTAAAACATAACCATGTTATGTGTGTGCTTTAATTCCACTTATTGATTACTATAGGATTTAGAGAACAAATTTTAGATTCATGACCTTAACCATCAACATTAACTTAAAACATATTTAAATGTTCATTAAGAATCATGCTTTAGATTAGGGAAGGCTTGGGCATTGATCTGCTACCAACCAGTTATCTATATCCCTAATAGAGATACCTTTGGCTCCACTCAAGGCCTTTTTCCATTGCTAGATAGGTGTCTATAGCCCCGATGAAGATTACAAGAATCACCCTTACCTAAAAATCCTTTTAGTTTTTGCAATAAAGATATTATTTTTGAATTCTTTTAATTATTTTGAATTTCTAGCAAAGGATGGGAACTAGATTAGCTAGGTTTTAGGATTGGTCAAATTTTTGATGTTCATACAATCATCATTAGCTATAAAATTTATCCCAAATAATTAATATTTTTTAAGTGCAAGCATGATTATATCCTAATAATTCAATATTTAATCTTACATGTGCAATCCTTATTAGAATTAGGCTTAGATCAGAACAAGGCTTAGAATCTCAAGGAATAATTATCCCAACCATTAGTCTTCACTAGTTTCTTAAAATTATAGCATCTAGCTCATATTTCAATAATCCATGATCAACTAATGTTGAGAAGACATACCTGCATTCCTAGATTATGGAGTTCCTTTTAAACATCTAAATGTATTTTTAACTAAGGATTGTATTAAAAAATACTTATTTAAAGCAAGGAGAAAAGAAGAGAAAAAACACACCAAACACAAAGAAAATAAACAAAAAGCCAAGTAAACAAGTAAACAAATATATACGTGTATGATGTACAAATAAGGGAAAAGAAGGAAAGAAACAAGAAATTAACTAGACTAAGCCTACCTATACTAACTCTAACTAATGTTATAGTTCATTCCATGAACACTTTAAGTGGGATAATAGAGAAATAATGTTTCAAGTATTACCCATTGGTTGGAAACATAAACTTTGTTCCTTATATGTTTTTTAGTTTAAAGGTGTTATCCTTCAGGATATCATCAATTTGGTATGGGCCAATCCATAAAGGTGTGAACTTTGTTGGGAATATGACCAACCCAAAAGCACACAATTGATTACCAAATTCAAGCAACTTAATATGCGGAAATAACTAGAATCAACAAGTAACTAGAATTTAGAATAACACAAAATATGAGAGACAATACACAACTTGTATTAATAACTCTTACAGAAAAGAATACAATAAAGAAGATGCCACTTCTTCTCCACCACCTCTTCAAAGGTTTCCCACACCTCAAGTGAATAGTAATTCTCTCCTCAAAGCTCTCTCTACTAGGTCCCAACACCCAACTCAAACACAGAGATGGTGTTCACCTTACACCTGTGCTCCACACACTCCACAAGTGCTCCACGCACTCCACAAGTACTCAAAGTACTTCAAGTAGATCTCCCATGAACCTGCAACAACCTGCAATTCAACAGACCATACTTATGGAAGGAACTGCCTTGCCTTCCTCTTAGCTCTCCATGTACTCCACGTACATACCAATGAGTACACACCGTACTCCAAGTAGATCCTACCTGATTCTGCTCCCTGTTGTGTTGCTGTCCTATCTGATCTCCAACCTACAGATTAATACTAGTTCTGTACACCTGTGAACCTTGACCTTGCACACACACACACCTGCAGATCAACGATCTTACTTACCATGTAGATCTCCTACAAGCCATGCTCACCTGATGACCAAGATCATACATCCATGAAGAATCAAGCTGACTCTCCAATCCAACACCAACACACCTGGTACTACTGTCGAACTAGGAGGAACACCCTTGCTCACCTCACACACAGAAGGAGCTAGCTTTGCTCAACTCAAACTAGAACACTTTTCCAATACAACCATGAGTCTATTATATAGATCTCATCCAAACAATAATTAGACATCTAATTACAATAATTAGATCCATAGCTCTCAGTCTAAAAATAGATCTAAACATGCAAACACTTGGTTCGTTAGCTAACAACCCATAATAAGCTCATAGTCGAACCACACAGGCGACCGATGTCGGTCCCTGTCTGCCTGGGGGTCGCTGACACCGGTCGATCTCTGATCGACGTCGGTTGCTTCCTGTCTCCTACCTGTCGATGTCGGTTGGCCAGACCAATGCCAAAGACTTCGGACACTCAGTAACTCATCCTACAACCTCCTCCATGTCTGCATCAGTGAAGCTTTTAGCTCCATAACCTAACAAACTTCTCATGTTTTCCTTTTGGTTATAAGGATTTATCCTAAAGAAGGACCAAGTCTCCTTATCTAAAAACTTTTATCTTTGAATGCTTATTAAATCACCTCTAAAGTGTGGTCTAGTGTCTGTTGAAATTGGTAAAAGCTTCCTCTCTTGCATCTTCCATATGTATGATGTCAAGTAGCCTTGAATTTTTAATTTCTTGATCCTCTTCCATGTACTTTTTCATGAAATTATATGTTGGTAGGTTGAGTGTGATGCAAAATATAGGTTCTTGACCATATACTATCAAGAATAGTGATGCCTTTAGAGATTGTTTGACTCTTGCTCTATTTGACCAAATGGTATACTTAAGTAGCTTTTGTCATGTTCTTGGTTTATCCATTGTAGACTTATTTATGGCTTTCATCAAGTTCTTATTCATTGATTATGACACTCCATTGCCCTAAGGGTAATGGTTTGATGAAAACTTAAGAACAATGTTTTTGTGATATGCCCACTCAGTCATCTCAATGGACATAAAGTTAGATCCATTATCATAGATTAGAGATACTTGTGTGCCAAACCATGTACATATGTTTTCTTCTATAAATTTGATCACTTATTCAGTCTTACATTACTTGGTTTCCACTACCTCAGTCCATCTTATGAATTAGTTTATAATATTCAAAACATACTTGTGACCATCTGATGAATTGGGGTTGATGACCCCCCAAAATTCTAATCCCCATTGAGAATTTTTTTTATCAATAATGAATAGATTTAGTGGCATGGCAGCCTTGGGATATTTGGTGTTGAAGACTTGACATACATGACACTCTCTCACATTCTTGTGAGCATCCTTGAAGATAGTAGGACAATAATAAACAACTCTAAGGATATTGTGGGTTATAGTCCTTCTAGATGGATGTACACCTCCTAGCTTCTCATGTAAAGTGCTCAATATCTTAGCTATTTCTTCCTTAGAGACACATCTTAGGTAAATGCATTTAAATTTATTTCTATACAATATCCCATAATTAATTAGGAAATGGGATACCTTGATCCTTAAATATCTCTTTTACTCTCTACTAAATCTTGTAGGACAAAACCATTTATTAGAAAATATACAATGGGATCATACCAATCATTAGATTGAAAGTTTTGTTGATCAACCTGTAACACTCAATTTGGGATTAGTATTAGAAATTAATTGAATTAAACCTTGGAGTATTATAAATTTGGTAGTCTTCATCTCTAGATCATATTCTTGAAGGAAAAATATCCACTAACCTCTCCTTTGTCCAAGTTCTCATTGATTCAACATTAGTTTAGTGGTAGGGTCTAGCAGAATTGCATGCACTTTATTTATAAGGATATAGTATCTAAATTTCTTCACTACCTTGACTAAATCAAATGCTTGTTTGTCAATCAAAGAATAGTTCAACTAAAAATTTAAGGTTAGTACTCATGAAATTAATGGGGTGATCACACTTATCTATCTTTTGAGTTAAAATAACAACTATTGTATGATTAGAGGCAAAGGAACAATGATAAAAATATTTAGTGAAATATGGACTTATCATTATAAGAGTTTGTCCAATTGCTTCTTTGATGTCTTTAAAATATTTCTTGGTCCCCTCATTCCATTTTATCTTGACATATTTCTTCAACATGCCATTTAATGGCTTCACAATCTTTGCAAAACTAGAAATGAACTTTCTCACAAAGTTGATTTTACCAAAAAAAAGACATTAGTTATTTCCTACTATTAGGGGGTTCTATATTTGATATTGCATTTACTCTATCTGGGTCTATATAGACCCCCTCCTTGGTTATGACATGTACTAATAGATTTCTTTGAGTTACACAAAATATGCTTTTCTTAGGATTGAGGGAGATTCCATACCTTTTGTATTTCTCAAATACTTGTTGCAAGTACATAATGTGGTCATCCCTATTTTTATAAAAGATAGTTAGATCATCCATGCATATAATAATTAACTTACCTATGAGGCATTAAAATGTATGATCCATTTATCTTTGAAAGTTTAAACCTAGATTGATTAATCTAAAGGGAATTATTTTATAGGAAAAGTGCCCCACTTAGTAATAAATGCAGTCTTCATCTTGTCTTCCTTATTCACTAGCAGTTGATCATACCCTAAAAAATCATCATAACATAACCAAAAATAATATGGATTACTTGGTCAAAAGAAGGTAGGGGTAATTATCCTTTTTAGATTCTCTATTCATATTTATAAAGTCAATGCATAATCTGATTTCACCATTCTTATTTCTAATTAGCACCAGCTTGGCTACCTAGGTAGAGTGTCTAATGGGAAACACTACCTTAGTAGCTAGTAACTTTATGACCTCTTTATATATCATTGGTTTTAGGATGGGGTTGACTAGCCTTTATTTCTACCTAAAAGGTTTATAGGATTATTTCAATGGTATGGTGTGCGTTATGACTTTGGGATCAAAGATATTTAATTCATCATAGGACTAAGATATTACATATTTATACTTGGTCAAAAAATATTTGGTTCTCTTGGTTTTAATGCTTGTATAGGCTGTACCAATGTTCACTAACTAAGGTTAACTTTGGGAACCTAGGTTAATTTCATTGTAGTCCTTCCCGTCTACTTATGGAATCTTGACATCCTCAACTAGTTCATCTGAATCAAATAGTCTCTCTAAGGCTATCATTCATTTAGGGATCTTATTATCACTTAATTAGATAACTTTATTATCAAGGGAATCTTTATTTATCTTATTAATGATGTGAGACTCAAATACCCCTAAGTTAGTCATGAAATGTATGATCTACTAATCATCATTGAATACTTGTAGATGGTTAAAATTATCTAGCACTGAGGGACATAGAACTAATTCAATGGTAAGGATTTGTAACATAGAAATTTGATTGGGCATAAGGTTGACTATAGCTAAAGCAAGTTCATCAATAGCCTTGTTTTCTTCCCTAGGGACTAACATAATGTTAAAAGCATCAAAAAATTTAATTAATTCCCATACTCTAAACTTATACTTCTTAAGATAAGATAATTTTCATTGATATTTACTTTTGACTTGATTAACTACTAGTTCAAAATCACCAAAAACTAATAGCTCCTTGACCTCATGCTTGATTTCAAATTGTAATCCAAGAATAAGTGCTTCATACTCTATAATATTGTTAGTGCATAGGAATTGGATTTTTTAAGATTCATTATATTCCTTCCTAATGGGATTGATTAACACCACCCCTACTCTAGAACCTGATTTACATCTAACACCATCAAAAATAGCTTCCATAATACAGGTATAACATGAGAATTTTTTGAGTTACATAAATTTATGGTGTAAAGAGTGTAAAGACCCATATTTGAGTTAACCATGTTGACCCTCTCATTTATTGCACTGTACTTAATGATTAAATACTTCATTTTGGGCTCCCTCTCTATCTTGATATGATTAAGAACTCCTTTTTAGAATAAATATTATCAATTTGGAGTTTACCCTATTTGAAGACGTGAAAGTCACACCTTCTCTCTAGATAATACAATTGGATATTATTAGAGTGTTGGTGACTCTGTATTGAGAAGAACCTCTAGAGAGGGCTGGTTACTTTAAGATTTTTCTCTAAAACTAATCTACTTTTGGTTTTCTGGGATGAAAAGGGGAAGAAAGAAGCTAAAATGGGAAATATTATCTAATAGGGTGATGCACCTGAATGATTGGTATTCTCTAAAATATTTTTAAAATTGAGTAAGACACACATATGAATTTGAAAGAAAAATTTGCATTCAATCCTGAACATCAGTGTTTCAAAAGCAGGCCTAAAAGAAGTTTGCAAAGCAAATTTAAATGCTAGCTCTTCTAATAACCTATAGAGGATGATATTTTCATAGTAGTTATGGAAATGACCTAAAAAGGGTAAGTAGATGCCACTTGTATGTTGGTACATAGTCAAATTACACTCTATTCTGATCTAAAACCATATGTAAAAGGTCTTCTTTTATTTGATAAAATGTTGTCAATTATAATTTCTTTTTTGCCTTTAGGAATTCCAAAAAATGACTTTAAAAAGCTAATATATATGTAAAAAACAAATCTAAAAGCTAATGTGGCATTGAAAAGAGATAAGGATTACTCTTGGTTAGTTAACTCAAGACTAACTCCTTTTACAATATTAAAACAAATCATCAAAAATATTTAAACTCCACAAAATTTGCATGAAACTTCAAACTTTGGCATAAAAGGGAGATGGTGGACCCATTTGACAAGTCAAATACTCCTTCATGCATGATTATATGCCAATATTCAAAAGGAAACTCCATTTGAAGTGTTTGAAATATTTAAATCGCATGTTAACCAAGGATGGATGCATGATATCTGTGAAAAGTGAACTCGAAGCTCTGATTGGTCAACTCTAACTAACTCCATATTGCATGAAAAGGAACTTTGAAAGATGAAATATGTATGATATCTCTAAGCTAAGATCAGATATGTAGTGTAGAAAATCAAAGTTATCTCCTTGATAGCCTTCTAATGTCAATCTTCAACATGACCATTTGACCAACTAGGCCTATTAGGTGAAATAGGCTTAAAAGCAAATCTATGCATCTAAACTCCATTAAACCTACAAAAATAAGCCAAAAAACTTTAAATTTTTTTTAAATAGACCTATAACAACATTCCTCATCACAATATATGTTATTTTGATGATAAAACACTCACCATTTAGTCAATAAGTTTGACTAGGCCTATTTTGCTTCATTTTCCTATAGACTAGCCATTTTGATTGAGATATTAGGGACACTTACAAAATTATTTATAACCTAATGAATATTTAAGGATTAATAAAAATTATTAGGATTTTATCTCCATTGATTAGATTTCATTTAACTATCTAGTACTTTATTTTATGTGTTTTTTCCACTAAAATCATGATTTCTTCCCTAATCCGTAAAGATCCATATGTAAAATTGAAATTTATGGAATAATATATGAGTGTACTTAACATTTAATTTTTTTTTATGTTGATCCATTATTTTTTTATGGAAATACAATCAACTTTTCACAAAACTAGTTTTTTTAGGGTTTAGGAGGGTTTTGAAGCTGAATCTTCAAAATGATGATTCATGAAGTACAAACCTCAAAATTACAAATTATTTCCATTTATGTGTATAAAAATAACCCACATAACATCCATTAAAATATTTGGTTCCCATGCAAAATTTATGAAAATTTATCATGTGGAGGAAATTTGCTTGTAGGGATTTGCTTGCATTATGGGTTGTCTATGCTCTTAACAATTGTTCATAAATCACATCCCATAAAATGATATAATTTTTTCATGAATTATAATTAAATATGGGTTATAAAAACATAATAAGATAATTTGGCCAAGCTCCATACCTAGTGAAAGATATGAGCTCTAAACAGGAGGCTTGGAAGGGTGTTTATAACTATAAAAAATGAAAATCTTCACCAAAATGAAAATTACTCCTCCCCTAATTCAAAAATTTTTAAAAAATCATCATGGGTCCTTTATAATGCTATAAAAACACTCTGAAAGTCCTTTTTTCTTGAAAATTCCAAAAATGCCTTTTTAGCCTATATGCCTATTTGCTTGCAAAAGCTTGTATGAGCATAGTTTGCATATGACTTAGAGTTTTCATTCTCATTAAATGCCTAATTATTATTTGTAACATCTTCCCATTCTTTTTAAACTTTTACCTAGACTTTATAACCTCTGTGGCATTCCAAAATATTGCCTGCTCTAATGGTGATCTCAAATGAATAGGCTGAGGTCTGAGACAAAAAAATAGTATCTCCACTCATATAATATTCATTAAAAATTTTCATATTATTATTTAAATCATGATTACCCTATTTACAAAATTTCAAGTCAAAATTCCACCTATATCTCCTAGAAACCTCAATTTTCCCTCAAAATTGAACCTTGTGCATGGACTATTTGCATGTTTGACTAAGTTTTAGTGTTTTGGAGGTGATTTCATGAGTTTTAGATATTTGAAAGGTCAAAAAAATATCAAAAATTCTTAATATTCTTTTCAAGAGTTTGGAAAACTCCTCTATCCCTATTTTCAAGCACATCAAGACCTTTAAACAAACATTTCTACGCTTCAAACTTGCATGTCCATAAAATGGGCCTATGTAATTTCTCTCATGTCAAGATCAAAAGTGTTTAAATCTTCCTAAAAATCTTTATAAATTCCTTGGTTTTCTTAGTAGGTCCAATCACTCCATAAGTCATTCCATGACTTGAAAGCTCCTTTATACACATATTCCAAGCATATGATTGTGTTCAGGTGTTTGATCATGGTACTTGAGTTATTTATAAAATTTGATAATTTTTTATAATATTAAAATAAAACCCTTTTTTTCCTTCTTACTTTTCTTAACTCCTTAAAACAAAGTTTTAGGTTCCTTACACTTATATTTCATATACCTAGCTATATAATATTGTCCTTATAAGGGATAGGTATATCCTTGTGTGACCTGACTCTATTTATGTTTGATTTAGCCTAAGGAACCTCCAAAACCACTGAATTAACATCATACCAAAACTTTACATCACTTGACCCTAAACCTTCTTGAGGTCTCCTTGTTCAAAAACCCTACTTAGTTGTAGGTCTCTTTAGTGATGGTTATAGGTTCAAATTTGGGTAGTTGTAGGTATGTTTTAGGTTTTCCATGATGAAAACAATATATTCCATGTTACCATGATAATATAAAATTTTACACTACCTTGTGAGATGGCTAAAACCATCTAAAAGTCCAATCTTTGATAGATTCACATACTTGAGTATAGGTCAAGTTCCCAAGGCTACCTATAGGTTCATTTCAAGCATTATATGTTTCAAATTGATGGTTGCAAGTCTTGTCACACTAGACTTTTGATTGTGCTTATTGTATTTCATAAGATCCTCCAACAATTTAAAAATCTTCATTCCCCTCTTTTTCATGATCTAGTGTTTGTCCTTTATCCATCTTTGTCACCATGGCTGTAGGTAGTCCCCTTTTGGCTTTAGGGATGTAGGTGACATTTGGGTGGTTGTAGTTACCATTTAATGCCTATAAAACCCTCCTTAAGACTGGGATGTGATCTTGGAAACCATGTTATCCTTGTATAACATAAAAATTAAACTTTGTCTCTTTTTTAGTGAATAATGGATTATTTGAAACTTGAAGGCCATTATCATTACCATCTAGGTCTCTTTAGATAAACACATGCCTATAGGTTGTCTTAGGGGACTATATACTTGGTTTGTAAACTCTCTATTTTGTCTTGATTTTACATATGTATTTGATTTTATTATGAAATAAACTCATTATAAGATCCCCTTAATAACTCTCCTTAATCTCCCTATCTCACCTTAAATAAGAAAATAGTTGAGTATGATGACTGTTAGGCTTGTTGTAGGTTTATTGAGGGCTCTATAGGCATGATTGGCATTATGTTCAAATTGAACTCTTGTCATTATTTTTTCCCTAATACAAAACCTCGTGTACATACCATATAATTCCACCATCCTCAAGTTAAACACCATGAAGATAAAACACCAAAACCCATGTAATTGACTAAGCTTAAGGAGACATGCTCTTAAACAGACAATGAAATAGGGGTTTCTTGATTTGGAAGATGTGAACAAAGTATATATCAACTTTGAAAATCCATATTTATTTAAAATATTTCTAACATCTAATAACCCTCTTAAATATTTGTATCCTCTATCTTCTTAAGATCATGTTGTCTACCCTTGATGTAGCAATGCTTAGGGCTGGTTATAACTTTGATTAGGGTATACATGACTGTTATATTCTTTAGAAATATGAATTTCATGGATGAATAACCCTTAGGTATATGCTTATCAATACATTGTAAAACCCATGTCTAACTTACCTTGTTGAGAACAACCACATCTTTCTTTACCTTGACTATGTATATAAAGGGATATTGTATGGATTGTAGCTGTCCATGACCTAAGAAAGGCTCAAAGATAGGTTTGATCTCCATTTTTTCTCAAAATTACTTGGTGAGGTCACCTCCATTAACCATTTCCTATGGTTATCTTAACATATCAATCATTGATTGATGTCCTTCATAACATATGACTTTGTAAATTGTTGAAGCCCCCTTTTCATGTCTGTATTTGATGCTTTGATTGCATATATACCTCTTGATCATGCTTGATGGTGTTTTTTGATCAACCTTTGCTCATTGACAATGGAACTTGGAATGGAAGTGAGGTGAATATAGATGACATGGATAAGGGTAAGGAAAAATTATGAAAGGGGTTGAAAATGGATCAAAAAACACAATGATAAGGCTGTGTTAGATAGTGATATGGAATAGATGGGATGGTGGTGGAAAGGAGCATGGTGGAGAATGATAAAACCAAGATAAGGAATTGTATAAAACAATACTCACCTAAAAATCATACCAAAACAATTTGGAGGCCATTATATGAATGCAAGAGGGTAAATTTGAAACATGGTTTTCTAAAAAAACCTTAAATTTTGCAAAGTTTTCTTAACTTATGCCAAATTAGCTCTTTTTGAGACACCTTGAGAACATGGAGATGGGCTTAAGCAATGGATTTCATAGAGGATTTAATTGATAAATTTATTGAAAACATGATAACCGTGATGGAAACCATACAAACATGAATTTATTGAAAACTTGAAGCTACCTCCTTCTCCCATGACCATACAACCTTCCTTTGAAAGTATGTTATACTATAAATTGACTGGATGATTTTATGAGATTTGTTTAACCTTAAAATTCATGAACAATAACTTCTAAAGGACATGAAAAGTTATAACAAGTCCCATAAACTCTAGAACAACTTGATTTTCCTTGAAACTCTACCTTGGTGAGGAAAAACTAAAGAAAAATGGTTTCCTTTCTAGTTGCAAGGAAAAAAAATTGACCTATCTTCAAATGAATGGTTCATGAGCCTAGAGAATACAATAAATAAACCACTTAGACCATCAATAATCCCTCTATGTCTAATTTATTCACCTCAAATTTTTAGACATGTACCCTTCCTCAATAGATTGTACCATAAAAAACCTATAGGTAGGTCTCTTTAAGCAAAGATTCAAAGTATAAATAGAAGGATAGTTTAGGGCTTGTATGGACATGAATTTCCATGTAATTACTTATAAATCTTGGTTATGGCTTTTTGAAAATATCCCCTACCCTGGGTTGTATGGAATCTGTACTTCTCTTGTAAAATAAAGGAAAATATGCTCATTTTTGCTTTTAAAAGACTAATAAAGCCTTCCCCCACTTAGAATGGAAAATTTGAGAAGTATCACATGCCATACATGCAAGAAAAAATTATAACCCTTTTTTATATTTAAAATTGTAAATTTGGCATGTGGGAGGGGATTTTGGGGTCTTTTGGACTATTAAGACATGAAAACACCTTTTCATGACTTGAAATGTTAGACTTAAGATATTTTCATACTTTTAAACATGTTGAAATCCATTTTGAGATAATATTGACCCATCTACAATCCATTTTTATGTTTTTGACCAAAATTAGTGATTTTTAGGCCACAAATGACCAATTTGACCAGTAACAAAGGGCTATTAACTAGTTTTATGAAAGTTTCAAATGATAGGGGTAGTAATTTAACCTTGACAAGTCAAATTACTAGAAATTTTGGTGACTTTCACGGATTAACTAGCCTACTGGTCAAAGAACTCAAAAACATTAGCTATAATAGACTTGGGTATACACTAAATTTTGGAAGTCTTTTGTAGACAAAGACATAAACAAGACAACTGATAGAAACAACAAAATGTGCACATGTGCACTTTTAGGAAAGGATAACAACAGTAATTGGAAAAGTAAAAACAACTATTGAAAGCATGTGCAGATGTACACTTAGAGAAAAAAAAAGTAGTCTAGTATGTACAAACTAACCTCCACCTTGTTAATCCTTCTGGATCAAAAAGAAAGTTTGAAAATATTCTTGCATCATGAGATGAAGTATTGAATAAGGCAAACAACTTCTTGACCCTTGGTCTTGATACCTCCTTCTTCCTTGTTGTATTTTCCAATTTCATTGACATGGTGACTAATGAGAACTAGGTAGCTCTAAATAGGTCAACAATATGTATCCAAACAGTCCTAATTTATTCAAATAAAACTTCCAATGGTGGTCCCATAAGACATACCTTTTTGATTCCCATGGTGTCCTCAGTAAAACTGGGCTTCTTCTTGGCTACAAGTTCCTTAGCCTCATTAAGAAGATCTACATATTTTGCCTAATCTTGGTCACTATCTTTCATGGGAACTCTTTCTCCACCTTATCAAGCACTTGATCCTTCTGAACAAGAGATATCTTAATCTGATCCATATCCTCAATTTGTACCAATTTCTCCTCAAAAATATCCTTCTTATTTTCCTTGGGCATTTATAGAGTATCACTATATTCCTAAGGCTCCAAGACATTAATGAAAACATCAGATGGAGATTCAACTTGATACACTATCTTAACATCCAATTCTACCATATTAAGTTCACCAATTTCACTTATGAAATCATGGTATAGTTATTGCCAATGGTATTCTTCCTATTGGATCTCACCTCCAACTTACACTGGTTCTTGAAATGCATCATCTTTGGCATCATGGAAAATTGTGTCATGCTTGTCCTTTCCAAGTGGTGTCCCAATAATGATTTGCTCTTCTTGATCACTAAAGTCACCTTCCTTTTCTATCTCTTTGGCTACATCTTCACTTACCTCACAAATAAGAGGTTATTGATCTAGAAGTGGCATGGTAGATCCTTGAAAGTATTCAATATGATGAGAAAGATTTATATAAGTTACCATAGATACCTGATTTTTCTCATGAGGTTGTTCTTCTTGGATCACCTTCACCTCATATCTTTGCTACACTTTTTCTTGAATGGATTTCCTTAAAGGAAAGGATTTAGGCTTTTGAGGAGGAAGGGATAGAGGATGAATGATCTCTTGCTTAAATTCAAAATCTTGAATGATGCTTGATTTTTACTCTTTCTTTCTTGACTCCATGATTTGGTTTCAAGATGGGAAAGATAAAGGCTCTTTTTTCACCTTTTAATTCTAGTCTTCCTCCTCTTTCCTTGTCTTCAGCTCCAACTTTTTGATATGCTTATCAATATTCTCTTGGAATATCTTCTCTTGAAAGTGGTCAATTTTTTCATGAAGATAAAGAATTTAAGAAGAATATTGAAGGAGGATGGAGTCTTGGATCTCAACAATAGGATATCCCATAATAATATCTTTCTTTCTTTGACAATTCTCTTAGATATATCTCCAAGAAGGGAAGGTCTGAAAAACACATGAAGAACTTGGAAAACTCAAAGGGGATCTTGGAATGGTCTCTTGAGGAGGATTGGATGGCATATATTAAGAGTGATGTTGGACCTATTGTTCCTTGAGGCCTTTTAGTTTGTTCTCAATGCTTTGAATGTAAATACCTACATCCATCATCTCACTAGTGAGATTGCCCCAATTTGCTCTCTAAACAAGTGCACATTCTTGTTTTATTTGCTACAATGACTCTCTCACATAGTGTATTTGATGAGTAAGGGTATCTTTTCCATAATATATCTATAGGTATAGCTCTAGTGCATGCATTTCAAATCCCACTAAAGTTTGTTTAAGTGCTGATATGGACTAGGTAAATGCAAAATGGCCATGATTAGGTTGGATAGATGGGTAGGATGGCTCATGATAGGGATAGAAAGGGGAAATATTATGATGGATTAGCTATTCATAGGGAGGATCAAGGTAGTATTATTACATATATGACTGATATATATCCTCATATTATTGGTGGGGATCATAGTGTGGTTGGTCATACTGATCATAGTGAGGATAATATGGATCTATATTAAAACAAGCCATTGGAGACAATTAGTAAGCTAAATACTGAAAGTAATAAATATTGAATTGATAATTGATGTTTATAACTAACTTTGAGTGCTTGAAGATTACACTGATCTTTTGAATGCCTCCAAAATCTATTGTGTAGAAAGATGTCCCATTCGGCATGTTAAAAACTCTTATCAATTTGGAGTACTCCCTATTTGAAGATGTGCAAGGCACACCTTCTCTCCAGTTGATTCAATTGGATATTATTGTAGTGTGGGTGACTCTTTATTGAAAATAACCTCCATAGAGGGCTGGTTCCCCTAATATTTATCTCTAAAACTAATCTACTTTTGATTTTTTGGGATGAAAAGGGGAAGAAAGAAGCTAAAATTGGAAATCCTATCTACTGGGGTGATGTAATGGAATGATTGGTATTATTTGAAAGCTTTATTAAAATTATTAAGACACACATATTAATCTGAAATAAAACTCTACAATCAATCTTGAACATTAGTGTTTCAAAAGAAGGCCTAAAATAAGTTTACAAAGCAAATTCGAATCCTACCTCTTCTAATGACCTGTAAAGGATGATATTTTCATATTATTAGAAAGATCCTACAAAATGGTAAGTATATTACAATTGTATGATATTACACAATCAAATTACACTCTATTTTAATCAAAAACCATATGTAAAAATATCTTCTTTTATTTGATAAAATGGTGTTAATTACAATTTCTTTTCTACCTTTAAGAATTTCGAATAATGGACTCAAAAATCCAATATATATGTCAAAAACAAAGTAAATGTGGAATTGAAAGGAGATAATTATTAGTATTGGTTATTTAAATCAAGACTATCTCCTTTTACAATATTAAAACAAGTCATCAAAAATATTTAAACTTCACAAAATTTGCACGAAACTTCAAAATTTGGCATAAAAGGGAGATGGTGAACCCAGTTGAAAATTAATCCTCCTTCATGCATTATTTTATACCAATATTCAAAATTAAACTCCACTTTAATTTTTTGAAAGATTTGAATGACATGTTAACCAAGGATAGATGCATGACATCTGTGAAAAGTGAACTTGAGGCTTTGATTGGTCAACTCCAACTAACTCTATATTGAATGAAAAGGAACTTTTAAAGATTAAATATGAATGATATCTCCAATATAAGATCAAATATTCATGATGTAAACTCAAATTTGGCTCTTTGATAGCCTTCCAATGTCATTATTCAACTTGACCATTTCACCAACTAGGCCTATTAGGCCAAATAGGCTTAAAAGCAAATATGTGCATCTAAACTCCATTAAACCTACAAAAAGAAGCCATTAAAACTAAATAAAAAATTAAATACACCTATAACAACTTCCCTCTTCACAATATATGTGATTTTGATGATAAAACACTCATCATTCAGTCAATAGGATTGACTAGGCCTATTTTGCTCCATTTTCGACTAGCCATTTTGATTGAGCTAGTAGAAAAACTTCCAAGATGATTTATGACCAAATGAATATTTTAATATGAATAAGAAGTCTTAGTTTTTGATCTCCATTGATTATATTTCATTGATATGTCCATTACTTCATTTTACATTCTTTTTCCCATAAAAATCATTATTTCTGCCCTGATCCATAAAGATCCATATGTCAAATTGACATTTATGCAATACTCTCTTAGTATACTTTATTTTTAAAAAGGTTTTAGATTGAACCATTATTATTTTATGACAATAAAATAAACTTTTCTCAAAATTGGGATTTTGAGGGTTTAAGAAGGTTTTGAAGCTAAATCTTCAAAATGATTATTCATCAAGTACATACCTCCAAATCTCAAAATCTTACCATTTATGTGTATCAAATTTACCCCCATAATATCCCTAAAAATATTGGGCTCCCATGCAAAATATATGAAAAGTTGTCACATAGAGGAAATTTTCTTGTAGGATTTTACTTGCATTTTGGGCTACCTACACTCTTAATGATTGTTCATAAAGAACATCCCTAATAATTAAATATGGGTTCTCAAAACATATGAAGACTGTTCATCCAAACTCCACATGTGATGAAAGATATGAGCATCTGAATATGATGCTTGGAAGGGTGTCTAGAACTGCAAAAAAAATGAAAATCTTCACCAAAATGAAAATTAATCCTCCCCTTATTAAAAATACTAAAAATATCATCATGGGTCCTATACCATGTTATCAAAACACTCTCAAATTCTTTTTTTCTTGAAAATTCTAAAAATGCCTTTTTGGCCTATATGCCTATTTACTTGCAAAAGCCTATATGAGCATGGTTTTCATATGATTTAGAGTTTTAAAACTCTTTAAATTCATGATTATTATATAAAAAATTCATCCCATGATTTTGAAAATTTTACCTAGACTTTGCAACCTATGGGGCATTCCAGAATGCTACCTACTCCCATGGTGATCTCAAACAGATAGGCTAAGGTCTGAGACAAAAAAAAGTATATCCAATTTTCTGATGGTCATTAAAAATTTTAAGATAATTCTCCAACTCATGATTACCTTGTGTAAAAAATTTCAAGTCAAAATTCCACGTGTAGGATCCTAAAAACCTTAATTTTTCCTCAAAATTGGCCCTTGTGCATGGATTGTCTACATGTTTGATTGAATTTTAGTGTTTTGGAGGTGATTTCATGAGTTTTAGAGCTTTTAAAGGTCAAAAATATATCCAAAAGGATTAATATTATTTTCAAGAGTTTAGAAAACTCCTCCACCCCTATTTTCAAGCACATCAAGACCTTTCAACAAGCATTTCTAGGCTTCAAACTTGCATATGTCCATACAATGAGCCTGCGTACATTCTCTCATGTCAAGATAAAAAGTTTTTAAAAATAAAAATATTCAGAAATTCCTTGGTTTTCTTAGTAGGCCCAATCACTCCATAAGTCATTCCATTACTTGAAAGCTCCTTTATACACATCTTACAATAATATGCCTGTGTCCAGGTGTTTGATCATGGTACTTGAGTTCTTTGTAAAATTTTATAAGCTTGTATAATATTAGAATCAAACCCTTTATTTTCCTTCTTAATTTTCTTAACTCCTTAAAACAAGGTTTTAGGTTTCTTACACTTATATTTTGTACACTTGGCTGTATACTATTGTCCTTATAAGGGACAAGTATATCCTTGTGTGACCTGACTCTATTTATGTTTTATTGAGCCCAAAGAACCTCCAAAACCACTGAATGACCATCATACCAAAACTTTCCATCACTTAACCCAAAACCTTCTTTAGGTCTCCCTTCTCAAAAATCCTACTTGGTTGTAGGTCTCTTTAGTGATGGTTGCAGGTTCAAATTTGGGTAGTTGTAGGTATGTTTTAGGTTCTCCATGATGAACACACCATATTCAATGTTACCATGATCAGATAATAACATCCACTACCTTGTGAGATGGTAAAAACCCTCTAAAAGTCTAATCTTTGATAGATTCACATACTTGACTATAGGTCATGTTTCCAAGGCTACCTATAGGTTCATTTCAAGCACCGTAGGTTTCAAAATGATGGTTACAAGTCTTGTCACACTAGAATTTTTATTGTGCTCCTTATATTTCATAAGATCCTGCAACAAGTTAAAAATATTCATTCCCTTCTTTGTCATGATCTAGTGTTTGTCCTTTATCCATCTTTACCACCATGGTTGTAGGTAGTCCCCTTTTGGATTTAGGGTTGTAGGTGATATTTGGGTGGCTATAGGTCACCCTTTACTACCTTTAAAACCCTCCTTGAGAATTGGATGTTCTCTTATAAATTGTGTTCTCCTTGTAGAAAACATCAAAATCAAACTTGATGTCCCTTTTCTAGTGAACAATGGATTTTTTGAAACTTGAAGGCCATTATCATTACCATCTAGGTCTCTTTAGACAAGCATAGACCTATAGGTTGTCTTAGGGGACTATATTATTGGTTTGTAAACTCTTAATTTTTTCTTGATTTGACATATGTATTTGATGTTATTATGAAAAAAATTCATTACAACATCCCCTTAATAACTCTCTTTAAGCTCCATGTCTTACCTCAAACAAGAAAATTGTTGACTATGATTACTGTTAGGCCTATTATAGGTTTCTTTAGGGCTCTGTAGGCATGATTGGAATTATGTTCAAGGTGGACTCTTGTCATTTATTTTTCCCTAATATAGAACCTCATGTATATACCATAGAATACCACTGTCCTTAAGTTAAACACCATGAAGACAAAACACCAAAACCCATGTAATTGACTGAGCTTAAGGAGACATGCTCTTGTACACACAATAAAATAGGGGTTTCTTGATTTGTAAGATGTGAACAAAGTAAATATAAACTTTGAAACTCCATATTTATTGAAAATCTTTCTAACATCTAATAACCCTCCTAAATATTTTCAACTTCTAGCTTCTTAAGATCATGTTGTTTACCTTTGATATAGTAATGCTTAGGGTTGGTTTTAGCTTTGATTAAGGTATACCCAAATGTTAGCTTCTTGAGAAATATGAATTTCATGGATGAATAAGATCCTAATTCTATTATTATCAATAAATTACAAAACCCATATCCAACTCACCCTCTTGAGAACAACCACATCTTTCTTTACCTTGACTGTGCATATAAAGGGACATTGTATGGATTGTAGCTATCCATGACCTAAAGAAGTCTCAAAGATAAGTTTGATCTCCATTTTTTCTCAAAATTATTTGGTGAGGTCACCTCCATTTACCATTTCCTATTGGTATATTAACCTATCAATCATTGATTTATGCCCTTTATAATATATGACTTTGTAAACTACTGAAGGTCCCTTTTCATGATTGTATTTGATGTTTTGATTGCCTATATACCTCTTGATCATGCTTGATGGTTCTTAGTGATCAAAATTTGATCTTTACAATGGAACTTGAAATGGAATAGGTGTGAGGATGGATGACATGGATAAGGGTAAGGAATAATTATGAAAGGGGTTGAAAATGGATTAAAAAACATAGTGGTATGGTTGTGTTAGATAGTGATATGGAATGGATGGGATGGTGGTGGAAAGGAGCATGGTGGATAATGATAAAACCAAGGCAAGGAGTTTTATTCAACCATATGAACCTAAAAATCATACCACAAAAAATTTAAGTCCATTATAGGAATGCAAGAGGGTGAATTTGAAACATGGTTTTCTCAGAAAACCTTAAATTTTGCAAAGTTTTCTTAACTTATGCTATATTAGCTCTTTTTGAGACACATTGAGAACATGGAGATGGGAATAAATAGTGGATTTACTTGAGAAGATAATTGAAAACATGATAATCATTATGGAAACCCTAAAACATGAATTTCTTGAAAACTTGAAGCTACCTCCTTCACCCATGATTGTAAAACCTTCCTTTGCAAGTATGTTATACTAAAGATTGACTAGCTATGTTTATGAGATTTTTTGACCTTGAATTTCATGAATAAAAACCCTAAAAGGCCATGGAGAATTAGAATAAGTCCCCAAGATTTTGGAACAACTTGATTTTACCTAAAACTCTACCTTGATGAGGAGAAACTGAAGAAAACTAATTGCCTTTTTAGTTGTAAGGCAACATAAATTAACCTGTCTTCAACTAAATGGTTCATGAGCCTAGATAACCCAATTGAGAAACCACTTAGACCATCAGGAATCCCTTTTATTCTAATTTATTCACCCCAAATTTTTAGACATGTACCCTTCCTCAGTAGACTATACCATCATAAAACCTATAAGTAGGTCCCTCTGTGTAAAGAATCAAAGTATCAATAAAAGGCTAGTTTAGGGCATGTATGGCCATGAATTTCCATGGAATTTTTGAAAAATCTTGGTTATGTATTTTTTAAGATATCTCCTACATTGGGTTGTATAGTATCCATATAAAATCCATACTTCTCTTGTAAAATGAAGGAAAATAAGCTCTTTTTTAATTTTAAAAGACTACCAAAGCCTTCCACCTCTTGGAATGGAGCATTTGAGAAGTATCACGTGTCATACATGCAAAAAACACTTTTCTAACCCCTTTTCTATTTTAACTTGTAAATTTGGCATGTGGGAGGGGATTTTGGGCTATTAAGACATATGAAAACACCTTTTCATGACTTAAAACTTCATACTTAGGATATTTTAATACTTTTAAACATGTTAACATCCCTTTTTAGATAATAATGACCCATCTACAATCAATTTTGACATTTTTTTTAAACCAAAAGTATTGCGTTTTAGGCCACAAATGATAAGTTTAACCAACTATAAATGGCTATTGACCAATTTTAGGAAATTTTTGAATGATAGGGGTAGTAATTTGACCTTAATAGGTCAAATTACTAAACATTTTGGTGACTTTTTGGGATTTAATATCCTACTTGTCAAATAAATTAGAAACTTTGGCTATAATAGACTTGGGTATACACTAAATTTTGGAAGTCTTTTACAGACAAAGACACAAACAAGACAACTGACACAAAAAATAATAAAAGGTGCACATGTGCACTTATAGGAAAGGGGAAAAAACAACTAGAAAAGGAAAAATAACTATTGAAAGCATTTATAGATGTGCACTTAGAGAAAATAACAAAAAGTAGTCTATATGTACAAACTGATCTCTACCTTGCTGGTCTTCCTAGATCAACAAGAAAGTTTGATAATTTTCCTACATCATGAGATGAGGTATTGAGTAAGGAAAGCAACTTATTTACCCTTGGTATTGATACATCCTTCTTCCTTTTCATATTTTCCAATTACATTGACCTAGTGATCAGTGAGAACCAAGTGGCTCCAAATAGGTTAGCAATATATATCTAGATAGTCCTAATTTCTTCAACTATAACTTCCAATGATGGTCTCATAAGATATACCTTTTTTATTTTCATGGTGTCCTAATAAAATTGGGATTCTTCTTGGCTACAATTTCTTTATTCTCATCAAGAATCTCTATATATTCTACCCAATCTTGGTCATTATCTTTCATAGGAACTCTTTGTCCACCTTCTCAAGCACTCGATCCTTTTGAACAAGAGATATCTCAATCTGATCCATATCCTCAATTTGTACCAATTTCTCATCAAAAATAGCCTTCTCATTTTTCTTGGGCATCCCTAGAGTATAAATATATTTTTTAAGCTCTAAGACTTTAATGAAAACCTCAGATGGAGATTCAACTTGTTGCACTATCTCACCATCCAATTCTACCATATTAAGTTCACCAATTTCATTCATGAAATCATGGTGCAATTACTACCAATGGTATTCTTCCTATTTAATCTCACCTCTAGCTTACACTAGTTCTTGTAATGCATCATCTTTGGCATCATGGAAAACTAATTCATGCTTGCCCTTGCCAAGTGGTGTCTCAATAATGATTTCTTCTTCTTGATCACTGAAGTCACCTTCCTTTCCTCCATATTACTGAATCTTCTTCACTTACCTCACAAATAAGAGGTTATTACTCCATAAGTGGCATGTTAGATCCTTGAAAGTATTCAATAAGATGAGAAATATCTATAGAAGTTACCATAGATACCTAATTTTTCTCATGAGGTTGTTCTTCTTTGATCACCTTCACCTCATATCTCTATTTCACTTTTTTTTGAATGGATTTACATGAAGGAAATAATTTAGGCTTCTAAGGAGGAAGGGATGAAGGATGAATGATATCTTGCTTGAATTTAGCATCCTAAATGATGCTTGATTATTCCTCTTTCTTGCTTGACTCCATTTTTTGGTTCCAAGATGGGAAAGATAAAGGCTCTTTTTTGACCTTTTGATTCTATTTCTCCTCATATTTTCTTGTCTTTAGCTCCAAATATATGATCTACTTATTAATATTCTCTTGGAATATCTTCTCTTTAAAGTGATCAATTATTTCATGAGGATAAAGAATAGAAGAAGACTATTGAAGGAGGATGGAGTCTTGGATCTCAACAGCAAGCTGTCCCATAACAATCTCTTTCTTTCATTGATAATTCTCTTGGACATATCTCTAACAAGGGAAGGTCTAAGAAACACATGAAGAAATTGTAAAACTCAAAGGGGATCTTAGAATGGTCTCTTGAAGAGGAATAGATGGCATATAAGAAGAGTGAGGTTAGACCTGTTGTTCCTTGAGGACTTTTAGTTTGTCCTCATTAATTTGAATGTAACTATCTACATCCATCATCTCACCATGAGATTGGCCCAATTTTCTCTCTCAATAGGTGCCCATTCTCCTTTTATTTGCTATAATGACTCTCTTATAGCCATAATAGCTCTGTGAGTACAACTCTAGTTTATGCTTTTCAAGGCTCACTAAAGTTTGTTTAAATGTTGATGTGAATTGGGTAAATGCAAAATGACCATGATTAGGTTGGCTATATGGGTAGGATGGCTCATGATAGGGATAGCAAGGGGAAATATTATGATGGATTGGTTGTTCATAGGGAAGATCAAGGTAGTACTCTTGCATATATGTTAGATATAAATCCTCATACTACTAGTGGGGATCATAATTTGGCTAGTCATATTGATCATAGTGAGGATAATATGGATATGTGCTAAAATAAGCCATTGGAGACAATTAGTAAGCCAAATAATAAAATTAATCAATATTGAAATGATACCTGATGTTCATAACCATCTTTAAATACCTAAAAGTTACACTAATCTTTTGAATGCCTCCAAAAGCTATTGTGTAGAAAGATGTCCCACTGGGCATGCCAGAAACTATTATCAAACTAGAGTGTACCCTATTTGAATATGTGTAAGGCACACCTTCTTTCCAACTAATACAATTGGATATTCTTAGAGTGTGGGTGACTCTATATTGATAAAAAAACTCTAGAAAGGGTTGGTTCCCTTAATATTTATCTCTAGAAATAATTTACTTTTGATTTTTGGGGATGAAAAGAGGAAGAAAGAAGCTAAAATGGTAAATCCTATCTAATGGGGTGATGCGCCTGAATGATTGGTATTATTTCAAATCTTTCTAAAATTTATTGATATACACATATGAATCTAAAAGAAAACTCTATATTCAATCTTGAACATTAGTGTTTTAAAATAAGGCCTAAAAGAAGTTTACAAAGTAAATTCAATTCCTAAATATTATAATGATGTTTAGTGGATGATATTTTCATAGTAGGTGTGGAAATAACCTATAAAAGGGTAAGTAGATTCCACTTGTATATTGGTACATAGTCAAATTACACTCTATTTGATCCAAAACAATATGCAAAAATATCTTCTTTTATTTGATAAAATGGTGTCAATTACGATTTAAGATTCCAACATCAAATCCCTTTGTCTATGCTTTGAGTCAACTCATGTAAATTAATGTTATCTTTTATCCTTTTCATGTCCTCCACAATATTATACCTATTAATATTGGAAGAATTAGATGTATCAACATTGGGTTTAGAGGTACTTCCCATAAGAGGCTCTAGATTATTATCTAATGTAGTATTAGGAGTGTCAAAATTATTTGGAGTTAAGGTAGTCAAAGGTTGTTTTTTCTCCCTATTCCTCAGAGGATAAGTCTTCCTTAGATATTTTTGAAAAGCATGAATCTCCTCAAGGATATCCTCAGGCTCATTCTCTTTTTAAAATGGGAATTGAAATGTCTCTACCATGAGAGTTGAATTAGAATATTTAGATGACCTTGAAGAACTTAAGGTGCTTGCACCATTTTATTTATTAGATACAACTTCAAAAGTATCTAACTCTTCTTGAAAAGCATTGCAAAATTCTAGATAATCTAGTTCACCATGTTTTGAAGTATAATGAACTCTACAATAATCAGGCAAAGCTACATCACTAAGGTTTATGTCAAAAAAATTCTTATTAGAAGATGAGTCATTATTATGGTTATTGTTATTATTATTTGGGAATCTATTTCAAGGATTATTGAATCTTTGGAAAGAGAAGTTCTTGTTAGAGCTTTCTCAGTATTACCAACTTAAGTTTGTAACTGAAAGAAGTTAGTGCTTAGTTTTTGAACCATTTTAAAGATAGATTCATTCTAATTATTGGGTAATTCATAATTATGAACTTTAGTATTGTTACTATCTGTAGGCATCAAATCTCTCTAGTCTTGTAGATGAAATCCACTAGTAGCATTTTTCAAGAATCTTAGGTTTTGACTAGGATGTGCATGACTCAAAGGTAATTGGTTGAGAAATAGAAGCTAATTTAAGGTATGAATATTTTGATTAGCATTGGGAATGATATTTAGAATATGAAAATTTGGATTAATGTTAGGAATATTGTATGCCATTTGGCCCTAGGGTTGTATCTCATCATTAATGATCACAAATTCAGCATAAACTAGGGCTAGTGTATTAATGACTTGAACATATCTTTTGAGAAAAACAAAAGTCATAGGATCCAAGGAATCATTATAAATCTCTTAGGTGAAAGTCTCACCAGGTCTATAAGGGGATATGTTTATGATAAACATCTTTTATAATATATCATTAAAATTTATTATAGGCTCATTTAAATCTCTTTTAACTATGGTAAACTATTGGTAATGGACACAAGGATTGATGATTTTACTAAACTGATCAATGAATTAATTATTAAAATCATTCCATCTTGATATGTAGTTCATAGGAAGGTTTAGGAACCATTCATATGCATCATATTTGAAAGTAAATGGAAATAATCTACGTGCTACATCTTCATGAATAACATTTAAAAGTCTTAAAGAAACTCTGAAACTTTTAATGTGTTCTTTAGTAGTTACAAAACCATTAAGACTAAAATTAGGCAAATATTTTTTAGGATTTAGAAGAAGGTCATGTACCACACCTGGCACATTAATTGAATAACCTCCTATCCAAGCCATACCTTGATAGGGATTGAACACAGGATCACCCTGAATTGGTGAAGTTGGTTGAGACTTTGAGAGTCTACACTTACTTTTGTCTCACCTAGCTCTCTTGTGAACTTCTAATGATAGAAGAGGAACCCTTGTCTCTAAACATAATTTGGTCCTTATCCTTGACAATTACATATTGAAAATATTTGAACCCTATTTGAAATATGATGTGTAAATATTATCTTTGCAAAGAATAATGTTTAGACTTACACATTAAGAAAAAATTGTAGAAATTTGTGTAAAGAATGATAAAGAGAATTAATATTTAAATGAATTAGCTCAAAGACATGTTCAAACATGTAATTATGAATTATATTTACATGTTTCAAGCTTAGATAAACTCCAATTTTCAAATATCTAATCAATCTTTGAACAAAACCACTATTACTAACGTCAAACACCTTGGATTTATAAAGCTTAAGCTATCTTTTCCAAATTTATCATATATCTTCAAAGAATATCTATCTTTGTATAAATAAGCACAAATAATGGTATGAAACCATTAAGATCAATGGTATTTACACAAATACACTAAAATAAACATAAATATGAAAATAACACATCAATATTTGAATACATTTCACAAAAATTAGCAAAGATGTTAAAAATATTTAAATATTTAATTAAGGCCCTCCTTCTAGCACTAGTGAAATTTGTTCCCTTTTGATGCCTAAAAGTGTATTACAGGTGGTTTTTAGTGTTTAAGAAACACTACTCATTTTTGAAGTTAGAGAATCCAATGCATGAGTTGCAAGTTATGATAAACCTATTATCTTTGGTATAATAGAGGTAGAATAAGTGGATTATTTCACAAATTTATATTAGTTGGTGGTTGGGAGCCACCATGGCCTAATAGTTGATTTTTGATTTTGAAGATAGAATATGCTAGTTACAGTGAATTATGTTCAAAACCTAAGTGTAAATATAAACTAAAATGAATATTCAAAATGAAACTAATCTAAAGTGGATTGATAAAAAGGAGCAAAAGGAAGGGTGAGGCAGAGAAGAAATATGTTGCTAATCTTTAACCCAAATATTATGAAAAAATTCAAGTTTCATCTAAACATGCATTTAACCAATATATGACATGATGTAGAATAATCTCAAATCCTATCCCACATTAGGAAAACATCTAAGGATAGTATGAAATAGTGCAAATAAGGACAATGTTCACTTTAAAGATTCACCCCTGTAAGCAAACATCATTAGCACATATGAAAAAAAAGTGAATAAAATGAAGTAAACCTGAGAAATTTCAACTAATCTAGAATTAACACAAATTAACAACTCTAAACTTAAATATGCACACCCAAAATTCACAAGGACCATTCAAATCTCAGATTTAGACTAAACAAATGGAAGAGAATCCATGATATTAATTCACAAAAGCAAATGTAGACAAACTTTGCAAAAATCCTTGCTTATATTAATTTGCTAAAAAGTTACAGAATAGTTTTTGGCTAAAAAAACTACCTCTATTTTACAATTGAAAATACCTCTTTATATAGATAATTCATGAGGTATGTCAGTTAATTGTGTCAAGTGCTAAGGATAATTATCATTTTACAATCATTCTAGAACTCCTTAGACACTTTAAAATGACTAATTGATAGGTAATGTGTTTTAAAAGTTGCACATGCCTTTACAAAAGAATATTCTATTTTCAAATATTATACAATGTTCCTACATAATAGAATATCTTAAGTCAACTAGTTTTAATTTTATACCCTTATGCTACTATAATATTTTACCTTGCAGTATCTTCATCCTATAATGTTTCTTCTTAATAAGCTAGAGGTTGACAATAGGTCTCATGAAGAGTTCTCTTTCTTGATCCTCCAGGACCATGATATCCTTATAATATCTTTCTATTGTTTGCTTGATGTTTTTGGCATCTCTTACCTTATCCTTAGATGATAAAATTAATCCCATAATCTTCTTGGTATCACCCTTGTCTTCGCTTATCCTTAATTTCTCATTTCCTACATGAATTTAATAGTTTTGTGCTTGAACTCTTCATCATTGATAAGGCTAGATGGACTAAGTGTGGTGGGATCTTTGATCAAGTTTTCCAATAAATGCAACATCTTAACTTCTTATTGTTTGAGATCTTTAGAAATGTCCTCCATTTACTTGGACTAGTTACTCAGGGATTTGATTTTACCCACCAATATAGCCATATCCATATTTAAGTGTGCTAGACTGAAATTTATAAATTCATGGATTTGTTTTTTGGGCAAGGCTTTAATCAAATCATTCACTTGATAACTTGAAGCCTACCATTAGCCAATTTGGCCTGTAACCATGGTGATTTACTTATGCACTTTATCTTTCCTATATTTTATTGATTTTAAGGAGTTGAACAAATCATCCATGGTGTCTTTAAATTGTTTGAACTTGTTGTCTAGGATTGACAAGATAGGTGTTCCTTCCAAATCCTTATTTTGTTACATGATACCCTTGATAGTTGTTTAAAATTACTCTAAGTGTGCTTGAGCCAATTGAAAAACATTTTCCTTAAATATAGGATTTTTACTTAGCTTTTTCCTTGTCACTAAAATCAAACCAACAAAAGGTTCTACCTTTTGGAAAG
Source organism: Torreya grandis (assembly GCA_037957365.1). Lineage (NCBI taxonomy): Eukaryota > Viridiplantae > Streptophyta > Pinopsida > Cupressales > Taxaceae > Torreya > Torreya grandis. The sequence continues at coordinate 4,748,187 of JARHVA010000668.1, forward strand.
TGAACTCCTCTCTGCCAACTATGCCTTTCTTCTTTGTGACCCTTTACAAGCTAGCAGTTGTTGAGTCAAAATTAACACCAACTAAGGATTAGGTTACCTTTAGAGCTAAAGCCTCCATCTATGTTCCACTTGACTCTCTTAGAGTAGCCATCCTTCTTTCATCTTCCTTTTGTGGATTTATGATCCATGGCTTGACCTCCTCATGTACTAGGATATTGATGGCCTTCAACATTGCCCAAGGGTGTTGTGCAGTAGATGCTTTCTACAATTTACCATAGATGAACCATTTTGGAATGATTAGACCATGAATCAAATTTTATTCACTAAAGAGGTTGACTTCACTCAAAGGATGAGTAAAAGTCACCTTGGGATTCTTAGTGTTTACTTAAACCATGTCCATCTTAGCTTTTATTTTTGAGGGATACATAAGAACTAGATTCAACACTTGTTTCCCCCTTTCTTTATTTTTTCCATCTCTTCATCATCTAATTCATAGGATAGTGATAGAATTTTTAAAACATATTCAATTGTCACACCAGGGTATAATGCTATTAAATGAACCTCCTTCACTGGTGATCATTGTTCCTCTACTTAGGTTGAAGAGGATGAAATTTCATCAGGCCTTGTCTCTTCTAGCCTATGTTCAATCTATGTTTTAGGTTTAGGTTATGTTTAGGGTTGAGCTAATGGAGGTCTAATTGATGTACTACCTAAAAAATGGTACTATGTTGGTCGTAACTACCATCTATCATCTCCTCCCTTTTTATCTCTCATCATGTCCTAGATTATGGATTGATGTTGTGTTTTTCAATCTCCCTATGACCTCAGAGAATGAAGATGCTTTTGTGTATATGTGATCAAAAGGACTAGAATGGTTCTCACAAGGCAAATTCAACATCCCTTTTGATTTTAAGTGCTCTTTAACTCTACCATAGGGGTCCCACTTCCTTAGTTCATCAATTTATAAATTGAAATATGTCCTATACTTAAAAGTAGACTCAATATTGTCCCATTATGCGAAGATAGTCCTACCGATGGCTATGTGGAGGGTGTGAATCAGTCCCTTCTTTTTGGTCTTACAAATACCACCTATTTAATTTCATATTTGATAAGCCATTTATTACTCTACTAGCTTGATTAGTATAAGATGGACAGGTATCCTGAGTGGGGTGCATTGGGTCCCTTGAATCCTAATGATTGTACAATCAAGATACAACCATATATCCCCCTTGGATTCAATAGTCTTATTTATTAGTGGGTTGACACTCATCATTGGAATCCCTATGATGGAGTCATTAAGTGAAGGATATAAAAAATCACATATGAATTATATGTGATCCATATACTTAAAGATATGTAATTTGGAGTAATAATATGAGATAGTTTGTGTCCCATTAGGTGACCATTCCCTAAGGTTGGGAATTTTTGTTGTAGTAAGAAGGGCACCTAAAAGGTATGACATCATGTAAAATTGATCCCTAGTCTTCTTATTGATTGAAAAAACTATCTACTCACAAGGGTGATGATTACCTCACCTAGGAGAGGGGTGACTTGTTTCTCAATCATGAAATAGACTAAGGGGACCCAAAGTTTATCTACATATGTGGTGGATGAATTTACACACAACCTATTCATCATTATCATCCTTATTATAGGTTTTAATTGATTGATGGGGATGTTATTATTTTTGTAGCATTGTCAATGATGTCATGAAGGTGTCCAGGTGAGTGGATGAAGAACCTTGATAGTATAAATGATAATGATAAAGTGTGTAATGTGCTTGTCCTAGTATGTTTATAGTATGATTGGTTGATCTTATATTTTGGAATGGTTAGAGATGTTTTGGGATGAGTATGGAGTATTTATCATGTGAAAAATGTCCCTAATATATTTTATAAGCTTTGAGTTCTTGTGTGCATGAGTGGATTTTATCTAGTTGATCATTGTTGTCATCTAGACATTTCAGGTCTAGTGGAAGAAAATTTGAGTAGGCAGTTTGATGACATCATTATTGCCATATGTGGATGAGTTAGGGAGAATTGGTTATATGGTTACAATCAAAGTAGTCCCTAGTTACTATATGTTAAATCCTAGTTCATGTGCCTAAACATGTAAAATTATATGAAAGTATAAAGTTGGGCTCTCACATATTTTGACAGTGTTTTCTATGTTTAAATAGACCTAGATAAGCATGTTGATGATGTCAAAATTTGCATGCATGGATATTTTAGGAGGAAATGATCACATGGTTTTGTTTATTATTATGCTAAATCCTAGGTCATACACCTAAGTGTGTTAAAAGATATGCAAGTACAAAGTTGGGCTCATAAGTATTTTGACAATGTTTATGTGGACATTTTAAGAGAAGGTGATCATACAGGTTTGTTTAGTTTTGAGCCTAGTTTATTTATTTTAAATTTTAGATCATGTGATGAAGCACAAAAAAATATATGCATGAGAAAAATTAGCCTTCTAGATAGTTCTAGGCATAGTTGGCTCTATGGAAGAACATTATGAGTGAGCATGTTGATGATGGCATATCTCTCACATGTGTGGGTTTTAGGAGAAGATTTTTATATGGATGAATTATCCTATGTAGGGAGATCATATGGTCCAAATTTTAGATCATTCATCCAAATAGAAAAATACATGATTGTGCAAAGTTGGCCTTCCAAGAAGATAAGTAAGGTTCTCATACTTAGTCAAATTTTCACAAGTTAAAGTTTGAGAAACATTGATGGTGCGTATTACTCCAAGAATTTAGGAATTAATGAGATGAGGACAAGTACATGATATTTAATAGTAAGTAAAGATAAGGACTAAGCTTATTCTAAGGATAAATGGTGATTAGTTGATCATAAAAATAGATATTAATAGTTTTATTAGATTCAAAGTGGTCAAAGTGATAGTTGTTTAATGATGTTAAAGATCAATATATGTATAGGTGATTGACATAGCACGTTGAGTCAAAGTCTCTAGATTATATGAGATGAGGTCAAATTTCAAATGTTTAACATTTGGATTTAGTAGAATATGTGTTAAAGATCAAAAAAGATAAATGGTGTGTGTTTAATCAGAGCAATGAGGACACGAGATGTGAGCATGATGTTTGAGGTTTAACTATGACCATTTGTATTTGCAAAATAAAAACTAGTGCTTTGTATTTTGTCTATAACATGTGATCCAAGTAGAATTTTCCCATGGTGTAAAAAGATAACTCATAGAGGACTCCAAGGAACATCTATATATATATATATATATATTAAGATATGATAGTGTGTACATACATATTTATGAAGGTTCAAAGTTGACTATGTGTTCGTGCATAGACTGTAAGTGGCCTGAAAAGATTGTTCGAGCTTGTTTTGATATTATTTTAATATCTCTTAATGAATTGGATATTAAGGAGTGTTATAGAATCCATGAGGATGATTTATTTTCATTATAAAGGTTTAAACATTTGTATGCAATATGAATAATGGTTTAGAAGGTGATTGTGTGTTCATTCATAATGACTGTGTGCACAAAATGTTGTTTGAGAAAATTATGCTTAAGTAGAAGGGTTCCATGTTGTTTGTTGGAAATTAATGGGGATTTATAGATAATATGGAATGGGTCCTTGATTTTTATAGTGGTTATATGTTCTTTATTTTGTTTTAAGTGTTAAAGGAGTGAATGGGTTCACATGAGACCTATAAGGACTATAAGGGCCTTATTAAAAGGTGTAGTTGCTTAAGGGTGACCCATAGATGATATGGCTGATCTATGAAGATTGTATTGAGTTGTGTCTTCATATGATAGATGTATTAAGGGTTAATACATTCCTAATGGCTGACCATGATGGTGATGATCTTGATTACTCTATAAATAGTGAAACCAAATGTGTTTGTTTTTAGACTTTTTAGACTTGGATGAGGGAGTGCAAATATGGAACCAAGTGAAGGTAAGAACCTTTGAAGGAGAAGGTATAGGTTAGTGAGGACCAAAATAAATTAAATAGGATTATACATGATTTTTTGATTAGGTTGGTGCAGGAGGACATACAGGTTAGTAGACTTAATGAGCCTAGAGGAGGCATAATGAGTAAGTTTATCAAGAGGTTGTTTGAGAGAGTATATTATGAGTGAAGGCAAGGTGAAGACTGTATGAACTTGATGTTTGATCTGAGAGGTAGATCAAGGTATGGACCATGTGTATGACCATTTGGTCATGTTTTTGTTATGAAAGAGTTGTTGTAGGTATGCTGAAGTGAGTGTGAGTGAAGGGTTGAAGAGTGGGGTTAGTTGGGATATGTAATGTATCCTAATTAATCTTTATGTGTTAGTTCACGTATTTAATGTGATTTAACCAATAGTGAGTGTTGTGGTGATATATTTATTCTTGATAAGTGTAGAGTGGTCTGAAAAGGTGGATTTAGATGCATTGAGTGTGCATAATTAAAAAGAGATGATATAATTTGTATCTCCATCAGATTGTCTAGAAATTAGTGTTGAGGAGATGTTTTTTTCATAGGTGTTGTTATGGAAGCTCAACATCTAAAGGGTTTGCATCCTCCTTGTAAGGTGAAACTTGCTAAAGGTCTAGTTATTGTTGCAGCTCAACTACATAGGTGTGGTAGCTCCTTGTGGGATTGTAGTCTCACTAAAATCAAGAATGGTAGTTCCTTGATCATTTGTAGATGGTCTAAATTGGTTTTTTAATTATGGGACAATAGACCAATTATAGCTTCTAGTGGGTTTTATTCCTAAAGAGGGTTTCCCACATATGTCATATGTTATGTGCTTCATCTTGCATTGTCTTTCTTGTTTATTTATATGAATGATGTATGCCTCATAAATGTATGTATGTATTGATTAAGAGTTTGAAAGGATTAGAACTAAAGTTAAAATATTTGGGATCACTGATTCACCTCCCCTTAGTGATTGTACCTCTAAAAATTGGTATCAGAATCAGTCTTTTACAAGAAGCTTAATATCTTGAAGGAGATTATAAGTAGGTACACAGATGGCTAAATAATTGAAGAAAGAGAATAAATATTGGAAGACTATGATCAATGTACTTGAAGAGTACACATGTGCTTTGAAAAATGATGCTAAAGAGGATGAGAAGGTTATCAATGACCTTAAGGATTAGCTAGAAGATTTTAAGGCAAGTTTGAGTTCAAAAGATAAAAGTTGTTCAAAATAAAAGGACACCATGTGTGATGAAGAAGTTTTCCATGATAGTGAAGAAGAAGCTGATCTAGAAGCTAAGCTCATGGGTGCACTTGGTGAACTAAAGGAGAAAAAAATAAGAATCATAAGATGATAAATATGATCAAAGGTCTTAAAGCACAAGTTAGTTCTCTTAAGGGAAGTTTGATAGAGCAAACATGTAGAATAAAGGATGACATGGATAAAGAAGCTAAGAGTGATAAGGAGACTATCCAAGTTCTCAGCGGTCAGTTAATGGTTGCAATTTTAAATGTAAGAGATAAAGAGGATGAGATCATTCAATTGGAAACCAAGCTAGGTTCATTGATGGTTGAGCATGAGTTTTTTATAGTCAAGTTGGATAAGTTAAAAAAGAATCCTAAGTATGTCAAGGTGAATGTAAGATTTGAAATCAATGCAAGAAAGCCTATTAGACAACTAGATGCTTAAAGGTATGCTTGTTTATTTCATGGTCATTGTTATACATGTAATATGTATGGTGATAGAGCTAAGTAGTATAGAATGAAGTCAGTCAAGTATGGAAATTCATGGAGATACGATAGAAGGATTTTTGGCCAAAGGTTGATCACAGTTCAAATCTATCAAAAGGTATGAATGTTATTATTTGTTTTAGTTGTGATAAGAGTGGAAATATTAATATATTTTGTCTAAATAGTATTAAGAGGTCTTCAAGGTATGCCAAAGGATATCGATATCCTAGAAGGTTTGAAAAAGGAGAAACTCTAGTATGGAAACCAAAGGTAATCATTGCCAATTCTTCTATTCATAAGGTTGATAAGAAAGTTTCTCTAGAAGGATATGTTGCTAATTAGGATAAGATAAAGGATAAAGTAGGTAAGATGGATGTAGAAGACAAGAAGAGTCAAACATGGGTATGGAGACTTGAGATAATAAAGACTAAGGAGACTGACTTTGTTGAGTCCAAGAGTCTTGATGGATTATTTTTGAAGGTGGAAAAAGAATTAAAGATGAAAGAGAGTCAAGAGTTTCTATTGATATAATTTATTAACAAATATGAAGAAAATAATGAAGTCAAGGATTCAGTTAAAGTCAAATAGGACTACAAGTCTGATGAGATTATGGAGATATGGGACTCTCCATAGTTTTGGGACTCTCCATAGTTTTGGGACTTCTAGTCTCTCTATGTAAAAGGGATGTCTCTATCTACACTTTAAGGAGACACTTATCATTTAGAGTAAGCTTGGTGGATATTAGATATTGTTTGATGAGATGGTATGAAAATAAGGTATGTTTGTGCATTATTTTTATATATCTTTTATTAGAGAAAAGAAGCTTGTGAAGAATCCTAGTGGACCTATCTTGAGAAGGAGTTAGCTTATTGATTATGGTTTGGATGATCTGGTTTAAAGGTGAGTTTCAAATATCTATCCACATATCAGTTTGTGGTAGATTTCAAGGAGCCTATAAGATTAAAGGCCTTTATTCTAGACTTATGTTATAGATCTTGCTAAGCATGTTAAAGGCTTGTTGAATAGTTGTGTATACCATGGAAGTTCACAATCTTCTAAAGATGAAGTATATCTATATTATCATTGACTATGATTGTAAAATATTTGAAGACTTTTTGAATATGTCATGTTCCAAGTGAAGCATGAAGTTAGGGGGAGCAACAAGATCATGAGCTTGTTCAAGAGATTTGTGAAGGAGCTATAATAAAGGGTCAAAATAAGTGTCTCCAAGTGGCCTAATGATAGAGGTAGAATGTTAATAAGATTTTGGTGATAATAAAGGTTTGTTCACTTCTTTGTGATGTGATCTAGGTTTTTTGGTGGTTTGAAGGTATGTTGAAGATAAATTAGAGTTTTTTTGTTTGCTTTTGATTTTCTCAAATTCGCTTAAGAGTATGCATGTTCTAAAATGGGTTATAGGAAGTATATGTTCCCAAAGGTATGGAGGCTCAATTTTTGGTCTATAAGTGTGTGATGACTATCTCTAGGTGTGAAAAATGTTTCAGAGGTGTGCATTGACTAGAATAAGGTTTGTTGACTTTATTTGTTTTAATATTAAAGGGTTTTGGGCTATACTAGAAATGTGGTTTACCTTGTGAATTGAGGTTTGAGGCTTATTAATAATTTGAGTGCACCAAATGGGTTTTCAAAATAAGATTCATAGAGATATGAAGGTTTGTGGTTCTCAAGTTATTCATTTTTTGTTCAAAATGGAGGGTTAATTAGCTAGTAGGTTTGTTAAGAAAGTATGTTATAGAGGATGAACCTGGTGATTCAAATTAGTTTGATTAAGGGGGAATATGAGAGTGCTCTAGATATCAAGTTTTAGGTCTTGAAGATGTGTCTACTAAAAATTGTGGTCTCTACAAGTTTCAAGTAGGGCTACAAGGGGGCTAAATAGGCCTAATTTGAAAATGAGTGATTTTTGATCAGTTTATCCAAAAGAGAAAGGTATGTTTATTTCAATGAGATTTCTCAAGTTGGGTGAGAGCATGTTTCTTATTTGGTGAGTGACAATAAGTTTTGTTGGTGGTTCTTATGGTATCTTGAGTGAGAAGGCTAGTAAGCATGTGTGGTGATTCTTCATGGTGTGTGGAGATCTTAAGATGATCAAGATGTGAAATGGATAAAAAATATTAGGGTGAGTCCCTCTCAAATGTTTATTAGTGATTTACATCATATTTTAGTGTTTTGTGTTTTCTTTCTTCATTGGTTGCAATGCTTGGTTGAAAAGAGTGTTGGCATGGAGCAAGAGGAAGTTGTCAAGGCAAGAAGAGGTAGGTTCAAGGTAAGGGGGAGTTTGAATACTATTTTTAAGGTGTTCCTCTCCTATTGGTGATATTTTTAAGTCCTTAAGATTATACTTTTCCCACTTTGTCATTGTGTCAAAGGGGGAGAAAGTTTCTGTTATGAGAGTACTTGAAAAGAGAGAAGGAATGTGAGTTGTATATTGCTATATGATGGTTTTTGACATCAATGACAAAGGGGGATATTTTTAGATCATTTTCAATGATGTCATGATGATGTCATGAAGGTGTCTAGGTGAGTGGATGAAGATCCTTGATAGTCTAAGTGACAATGACAAAGTGTGAAATGTGCTTATCCCAGTATGCTTGAAGTATGATTGGTTGATATTTAGTTTTGGCATGGTTATACATGTTCAAGGATGAGTATAGAGTATTGAGCATTTTACCCTAAGATGTTTTATAATATTTGAGTGCTTGTGTGAATGAGTGTATTTAATCTTGTTGATCATTATTGTCATCTAGACATTTTGGGTCTAGTGGTAGAAAATCTAAGTAGGCAGTTTGATGATGTCACCATTACCATGTGTGGATGAGTCAATGTGAGTTGGTCATATGGATATGATAAAATTAGTCCCTAAATAATATGTGATACATCCCAAGTTATGCACTTAATCACATCAAAATATATGCAAGTGCAAAGTTGGGCTCTCAGGCATTTTGATAGTGTTTTCTATGTTCAAATAGAGCCAAGTAAGCATGTTGATGATGTCAGCATTTACATGCATGGAGGTTTCAAGAGGAAATGGTCACATGGGATTGTTTAGTATTATGCCTAGCTCTTATGTACTAAATCCTAAGTCATGAAAATAAACACATCAAAAGATATGTAATTGTAAAGTTAGGCTCTCAAAATTTTTGATAGTGTTTTCCCATACTTAGCCAAATTTGCATGAGACAAGAAAGAGCTGAGTAAATAGTTTGATCATGAAATATATTGCACATGTACATATTTAAGGATAAGGTGATAATATGGGTTTGTTCAGTTTTGAGCCTAGTTTATTTATGCTAAATTTTAGATCATGTGATGAAGCACATCAAAATATATGTATGAGAAAAATTGGCCTTCCAGTTAATTCCAAGCATAGTTGGCTCTATGGAAGAAAATTTTCAGTGAGCATGTTGATGATGGCATATCTCACACATGTGTGGGTTTTAGGAGTAGATTTTTATATGGATGAATTCTCCTATGTGGGGAAATCATATGGTCCAAATTGAAGATCATGTTTCTAAGCATAAAAAATATATATGACTATGCAAAGTTGGACATCTAGGAAGATAAGTAAGGTTCCCATAGTCAAATTTGCACAAGTTAAAGTTTGAGAAATATTGACAGTGTGTATTTATCTAAGAAGCTAGGAAGCAACTAGATGATGAAAAGTGCATGATGTTTAACATTGAGAAAAGATAAAGATTGAGCTTATTCCAAGGACCAATGGTGAGTAGGTGATCATACATATAGAGAGTGTGAGTGGAGTCAAAGTGGTCAAAGTGATATTAATTTAATGACATTAAATATTGAGCTATGTATAGGAAATTGATGAAGCACATTGAGTCAAAGTCTCTAGATTACATGAGATGAGGTCAACTATCAAATGTTTAATGTTTAGATTTGGTAGACTATGTATTAAAGATTGAACAAGATCGATGGTGCATGTTTAATTTTAGAATAAAAGACACGAGATGTGAGCATGATGTTGTAGGTTTAACTATGACTATTTGCATTTGAATATTTGAATTTGTAAAAGAAAAAACTAGTGCTCTATATTTTGGATTTAACTTTATATCTAGATAGAATTTATCCATGGTGTAAAAAGAAAACATGTAAAAGACTCTAAGATTCATTTATAAATATATATTTTAAGGTTTAAAAATGTGTATGTACATATTTATGAATGTTCAAATTTGACTATGTGTTTGTGCATGGACTATAAGTGACCCAAGAAGATTATTCGAGATTATTTCGATATCTCTTGATGAATTGGCTATTAGGGAGTGTTTTAGATTCCATGAGGATGATTTATGTGCATTATGAAATTTTAACCATTTTTATATAGTATGAACAATGGTTTAGAAGGTGAATATGTGTTCGTTCATAATGATTATGTGTATAGAATGTTGTTTGAGAGAATTATGCTTAAGTAGAAGGGTTTTATGTTGGTTATTGGAACTTAAGGGGGACATATAGATCATATGGAATGGTTCCATTATTTTAATAGTGGTTTTGTGATATTTATTTTGTTTGATGAAGTGTTAAAGGATTCAATGGGTTCACATGAGACCTATAAGGTCTACAAGGGCATTATTAAAATGTGTAGCTACTTAAGCATAAACCATAGATGATATGGATAACATATTAATATTGTATTGAGATATGTATTCATATGATATATTTCTTAAGGGTTAAGACATGCCTAATGACTGACCAATATGGTGATGATATTGTTTGCTTTATAAATAGTTAAAACAAATGTGTTTGTTTATATACTTGTAATACTTGGATGAGGGAGTGTGAATATGGAACCAAGTGAAGGTAAGATAATTTGAAAGAGAAGGTAAAAAGCAATGAGGACCAAAAGAGAGATAAAAATATCTTAAATTATTGTTTGATTATGATCCTTAATCAATAATAATCAAGTGTCCTAACAGTGGAAAACACACTTGAATAATAGATCAAAACCTTAAATTCACAATTTAATAAAAATAAATTTAAGAATAATAAAAAATTTAATAACAAATTTTAAATATCCATAGAGTGTAATAATAATAGAGGCAAAATCAATGAAATACTAAACATGATATGATAACAGAGTTCAACACAAAGGTCTACATCTCTATATCCACTCCAATGGGGATCACTCCTATTAAAATTATCATAAAATAGCTTACAATATTTTATAAGTCTTCTAAAATCTTCATCTTGGGATTAATCTATATCAAAATAATACTCTCAAACCAAATATGAAGTTTGAGGAGCTTAGAATTCTCCCTAAGTCTCTAAATACCCTTATGCATGCCTTGTCTTTCATAGAAAAACATGTCTTCAAATAAAATGTTAAGCACTTTATATAGTGTTTTGGTCCATAGGTGCATTAGTGGGAGCTTTATCTTTTCCCCCAAAATGCCATGGTTTGACTCCCATAGTGTTGGCTTTTGGGCTAATACAAATCTATTATCCCACATTGGTAAGTGGGTACAAAATTTATTGTTGAAATACCATGAAGTGTGTGGTTTTTTAATGCCTTAAAAATGGATAGTCCATGAAGTGGATAATGCCAAAACATTGGCATTCAGTCTTGGCATTAAACATGCCAATCTTGGCATGCTATTTGGACTTGGTACATGGTAATTTGAAATTTGGTTATGACGTGGTAGATTGGAATTTTTGGTTGGTATAACCTTTGATGGTCTTTGACATGGTAATTAATTAATTACATAAACATATAGTCACTAGCTGATTATTACTTAAATTCAACCATAGAATATTATAGTGGTGGCAAGCCACATGGTGGCTTAAGGATCCACCATGTGGACCACTCCAAATTTGACACTTTTCAATGTCCAATCAGATGTTCCAAAGCTCTATTGGCGGTAGGGTTCCCCTCAGAGACAAAATTAAACTCCACCAACTATGTTCCTTATATCTAGCCTTTTATGCTAGTCAAAGATGAATTATACACCAAACCCATTTTTTTTGCATTAACTTGTTGTCATGTGTCCATCACATGATTGGTCCACTATAATTATGCCACATCACTTTTTTCACCTTTTTCCATATCTAATCTAGAGACTTCAATGCATGATATCTTGCACATACGAGATCAAAATTGACCTATTCAAATTACACTAGAAATCTCTTGATGAGCTCTAAATTATGCCAATGATCATTTTGCAATTTGATGACTTTATTTTTAGAGAGTATATGGATCCTCCTAGATCAATCCTCCCCACTAAGAGATTTTGGACCTCCAAAAGTCGATTAATTAGTAAAGAGGTGAGGGTATTTCTCCCTCACTCTTCTAGCTTCCATCCATTTAGCCTTGTTTAAGTGTATCCCTTTGAGACTAAGATGAAGATACTCAACATATTCCCTTTGTGAAATCTAAACCTTCCTCTCAATAATTGTATCTTCTTATAATTTTGTTAAATACTCAGGATCAAAATCATCAATAGAAGGAATGGATAGACTCTCATCATGATATGAAATTATCAGAGGCTCATATAATTTCAGCTTTTCCACATTCAAAATTGAATAAATATGAATATAAGATGGCAAATCCAATAAAAAAGCATTTTTACCAATTTTTTCAATAATCTAGAAAGGACCATACCAGATTGGTTTCAACTTTTTACCTTCACCTATCAGCCTTTCCTTACTATGTGAAGCCATAACAAATCACCTATAGCAAATTGGTGATCAACATGATGTTTTTCATGTCTTGATTTGTAATTTGCTTAAATTTTCTCCAACTAATCTCAAATATTCTAGTGTACCTACTATATCTTTTCAATGAACTTGGCTTTAACAACGTCATTACATTCATCAGTAGTTAAATCCTATCCATAAGAAACATCTAGAGGATATTTAGGCAAATATCCATATAAAACTTAAAATAGAGAATCCATAGTAGAAGAATGAAGTGCATGGTTATAAGCATGATGAATATAGCATAAATGTTCATCCCACAACTTGGGATGTTTACTACAATAACCCCTAAGCAAATGTACCACTGTGCGGTTCACAATCTCTGTCTGACCATTGGTCTGTGGATGAAATGTAGTGATCTTATTCAACTTAGCATTCATTAATTCCAATAGTGTTGACCAAAATTCCCCAAGCAACTAAGAATATTGATAAAAAATTATATAAGTGGGAAAACCAAAATGAACCCATACATGCTAAAAGAATAAGTGTGTCATACCTTCTCTTGTAATTTTCTTAGTGCAAGGAATAAAAACACACATCTTTCTAAATATATCCACTACCACATACAAGTGATCATGTTTCCTTCATTACATATGCAATCCATACAAAGTCCATGGAGATACTTTCACAAAGAGGGGTAGGAATAGGTAAGGGAGTGTAAAGTCCCAATTTCCTATTACTAGGTTTTCTTGTGGCGTAAAGAACACACCCCTTGATATATTTGGCAACATTTTCCTACATAAAAGGCCAATAAAAATACATTATCAAATGTTTAACCATTTTACCAACTCCAAAATGACCATAAATAAGAGAAGTATGTGCTTCCTTAATCATGTGTAGCCTTTCATTTTGAGGAATGCAAAGTTTACCCAAATGATAAAAAAGTCCATTATGCATATTATAGTATGATTATTCTACTTGTTTACTACTCATCAAGTATTTATATACATCCTCAAAATAACCATCATCAACACACTATTCTTTATAAATTTCATGAGTTAAAGAACCATGTTGTAAAAGAATAGATGCAACTACCATAGGAGGCCTAGAAAGCATGTCAGCAAATTTATTCTGTATAATTTTCTCATACATGATCACAAGATGAAATTGCTAAAGGAAACCCATCCAATATAAATACCTAGATTTTTGTAGCTTAGCCTGTGACTAGAGATACTAGAGGGGATGATGATTTGTATGTATTAGAATTTCTTTGCCCATCAAGTAATGTTTACATTTTTAAAACTTTAAACCAATGCATACAATTCCTTATCATAAGTTAGATAATTTCTTACCACAGCTATGAAGGTCTCAAAATGATAGCATACTAGCTTCTTTCCTTGCATCAGGATAGATCCCATAGCATAATCACTTGCATCTGTCTCAATATCAAATGGATTTTATAAATCAAGCAGTGTTAAGATAGGTGTAGTACTGATCTTTGTCTTCAAAGTATCAAAGGCCTTTTGTTGCTTGCCTCCCCAATAAAAGACCTATTTATTACTATTCAAAGAATGTACGGGTGATGCAATATATGAGAAATTATCAATGAATTTCTGCCAATATTTTACTACACCAATAAAACTTCTAACCTCACTTACATTATTGGGTTTAGGCCATTTAACTATAACCTTTACTTTTGTAAGATCAATTTTCAACTCTACATGTCCTTTAATATAACCCAAGTAAACCAAAGAGGTCTTGCCAAATTCACATTTAGACTATTTCAAATAAAGTTTCTCCCTTCCCAATGAATCCATGAATTTCCTAATATGAATCACATGATCCTCCTAAGACTAACTGAAGATCAAAATATCATCTAAGTAGACTATAAAAAAATCATCAAAGAATGGCTTGAAGACATCATTCATCAAATGCATGAATGTAGCCAGTGTATTATACAATCCAAAAGGCATGACAAGCCACTCAAACAATCCCTTTTTTGTCTTAAAATTAGTTTTTCAAATATTGCCATCATTAATCCTAACCTTATGATAACCACTTTTCAAGTCTAACTTAGTGAAATAGACAACATTTATTAACTGATCATGCAAATCATCAATACGAAGAAGAGGGTAATGATTCTTAATAGCAATTATGTTCAAAGAACATAAATCAACACATATTCACCATGTGCCATCTTTCTTTGGCACTAAAATAATAGGTGAACCAATAGGAGATGAACTTGGATAAATAACACCCCTTTCCAAAAGTTTCATTACTTGTTTTTTTATTTCCCCATTTTCCACCACTGATAACTTATACATGCCAATGTTAGGGAGAGGAGAATTCTATAACAACTAAATTTCATGTTGAACCCTCTTTTTAGGGGGCAACCCTTTTGGATCCTAAAACACATCATCATAACTAGAAATGATTTCAACCAAATATTTCTTATGTCTAGGATCATAATTTTTCATAACTTGGGAATATTCTTTTTCCTTAGACTTAATCAACATGAGACCAAAATTCTTGCTTGAATTGACTAGTCTTTTCATTTGCCCTATTGTAACCAAGGAAAGACTTATCTTAATATGATGTGCTCTGACTATATATTTAATTCTATCCTTAACAAAAAAGTACTTATTCTCCTCCATATAGAAGATTACTTTTCTATCATAAAGATAAGGGCTTCTTAAAATAATATCACTTATGTCAAAGGAACTACATCTAGATCAACCTCATCAATGAACTTGGATGTGATGGCAAATTTCAATCTGCAAGTTTAGGTTACTTGCATATTTACATCATCACACACCCAACCAATTGGATAGGGTTTTAGAAGGGGATTAGTTTGTAAGCCTAAATTTTTAACAATCTCCTCAGAAATCAAGTTTGCCTATGATCCATTATCAGATAGAGTGTCAATCATAGTATGTTTTGAAAAAACCCTAATGTAGAATAACTCATTTTTTTATTATCATCATGCACAGATTTTTATTTTGAAGAGGATGCATCATTAGATGAATTATTTATAAAAACATAAAGATAAGAAAAACTCTACATATTCATGTTTGTGATCTTAGTTTCATCTCCTAAATCTAAACCTAGATCTTGAACCATAACATTAGTTTTCTTATTATTCTTCCTAAGCCTATTTGGCGTTAACTTAGGATGCAATTTCCAACACTTAGACTCATCATGATTTTTCTTAAAATGATTAAAAGATAGCTTACCCTCTTCTTTATGAACAATAATAGTGGATATTTGTTTATCCTTTCCATAACTTTTCCCTTTAGAATGATGAACATTAGATTGCTTACTTTTAACTTTAGGAAAATATTCTTTTGTCTATTTTCCTCTAGCCTCTAAGTGAATGTATTTAACACATGCTTCATCTAAATTAGTGGGATTAAGGACAAAAATCACGTGTTTCAAGTAACTATGCAACCCACCTATGTACTTAAGTAGTTTTTCCTATGTATAAAGAGGAATATTCAAAAGTAAAGCCTTTTTCCTAAATTATTGTGTATATTCTTAAACACTTTGGCCTTTGGTTTGTCTAAAAGATTACCAATCCATCATATCTTATTGTAGATATCCTATAGGATAAAATTGTTTTCTAAGTTCATTAATAAATTCACTCCAAGTAGAAATCAAGTTACCTGTGTTAAGCTCATTTTCCTTCAACTTACTCTCCCACCAGATGATAGTTGTGCCTCCCATTCAAAGAGTAGATAAGTGAATTTTAGCTTCATCATCTGAAATCTTCTAGACCCTATAATATACTTCAATTTTATTTATCTAGTTATCCAAATTTTCTACATTAATCTCACTATTAAACATTAGCAATTCAGACTTAATATCTAGCTTTAGCAAAGGAAGAGATTTAATGGTTTTTTTGTCTTTACCATCATTTGAAGAGGAGGAAGGTTTATGTAAATTTTTACCACCTTTTTCATGCTCCATTTTACTTCATCTTTCATTGTAAATCTCATCAACCATATCCTTCATTTATAAGAAGGTTTGTCTAAAAGCTCATTTAAAATCAGTCATTTTCCATTTCTATAGTACATCTTGATCCAACCTCTAGATTATACTCAACCAACTCTCCTTCACCCCATCTATATCTTAACCTTGTTAACATATTTTAGAAATCCATAGTTAAATATCAAATTATGATCTGATAACAAAATTTTGATCCATAATATATAATAATCAAGTATTGTAACAATGAAAAACACACTTGAATAATGGATCCAAACATTAAATTAATGATTTAATAAAAATCAATTTAAAAAGATTACAAAATTTAATAACAAATTTAAAATATCCATAATAGATTGAATTTAAAGAGTGAAAAAATAATAGAGGTAAAATTTACAAAATACTGAACATGATTTGATAAAAAGTTTAGCATAAAGGCCTACATCTCCAGATCTACTCTAATGGGGATCATTCTTATTAAAATTGTCACAAAATAGCTTACAATCTTTTATAAGTCTTCTCAAATCTTCATCTCAAGCTTAATCTCTATCAGAAGAATACTCTCAAACCAAATACAAAGTTTCAGGAACTTAGAATTCTCCCTAAGTCTCTAAACACCCTTATACATGCCTTGTATTTCATGGAAAAACATGTCTTCAAATACAATTTTGATCACTTTATATAGTGTTTTAGTCTATGGGTGCATCAGTGGGAGCTTTATCTTTTTACCCAAAATGCCATGGTTTGACTCCCATGGCATTGGATTTTGGGCTGATACAAATATATTATCCCACATTGGTAAGTAGGTACAAACTTTAATGTTGAAATACCATGAAGTTCATGCTTTGTTAATGCCTCAAAAAGGCATAGTCCATGAAGTGGATGATGCCAAAACATTCGCATTCAGTCTTGGCATTAAACATGATAATCTTGGCATGTTGTTTAGACTTGGTACGTGGAAAGTGAAACCTTAGTTATGATGTGGTAATTTGGAATGTTTGGTTGGTATAACCTTTGATGGTCTTTGGTATGGTAATTAATTAATTACATAAACATATAGTCACTAGGTGACTATTACTTAAATTCAACCATGGAATATTATAGTGATAGCAAGCCATGTGGTGGCTTGAGGACCCACCATGTGGACCACTCCAAATTTGACACTTTTTGACATCCAACTAGATGCTCCAAATCTATATCAGTGGTAGGGTTCCCCTCTTAAGACAAAATCAGACTCCACTAGCTATGGTCCCTATAGCTAGTCTTTTACACCAGTCAAAGATGAATTATAAACTAAACCTAATTTTTTTACATTACCTCATTATGATGTATCTATTGTATGATTGGTCCACTAGAATTATGCCACATCACCTATATCACCTTTTGCCTTATTTAATATGAAGACTTCAATGCATGATATCTTATGTATACAAGCTCAAAATTGGCCCATTCAAATTATGCTAGAAAGATCTCAATGATCTCTAAGTTATGCTAACAATCATTCTATTATTTGATGACTTCATTTTCAAAGCGTATATGGATCCTCCTAGATTAGATTAAGTTGGTATAGGAGGAAATATAGGCCAATAGACCTAATGAGCCTAGAGGAGGTAGAATGATCAAAATGCTCAAGAGGCTATTTGAGAGAGTATATTATTAGTGAAGGCAAGGTTAAGATTATACGATCTTTGTCATTGATATGAGAGGTATATCATAGTGTGGACTCTATATATAACCATCTGGTCATGTTTCTATTATTATGATAGAGTGGTTTTAGGTATGTTGAAGTGAGTGTGAGTGAAGGGTTGAAGAGTGGGGTTAGTTGGGATATTTAATGTGTCATAATCAGTCTTTATGTTTTGGTTTAAGTATGTAATGTGATTTGACTAATAAGGAGTGTTTTGGTGATATATTTATTATTGAGAAGTGTAGAGTGGTCTAAAAAGGTGTCTTTGGATGTATTGAGTGTGCAAAATTGAAGATAGCTAATATACTTTGTATCTCCATTAGATTGGCTTGAAAATGAAAGTTAAGGAGATGTTATGTTCAAAGGTGTTGTGGTAGCACAACATCTAATGGGGTTATAGCCTCATTGAAAGATGAAACTTTCTAAAGGTCTAGTTGTTGTTGTATCTTAGCTAAATAGGTGTGGCATCTCCTTGTGGGATTGTAGTCTCACTAAAATATGGAATGGTAGTTACTTGATCATTTGTAGATGGTATAAATTGGTTCTTTTTATTATAATATATTATTCCAATTACAACTTCTAGTGGGTTTTATTACCCAAGAGGGTTCCCCACGTATGTAATGTGTTATGTATTTGATATTGCATTTTATTTATTATTTATTGATATGAATGATGCATGCCTCATAAATGTATGTATTGATTGATTAAGAGTTTCAAAAGATTGGAGCTAAAGTTGAGATATCTAGGCTCACTGATTCACTCCCGTCTTAGTGATTGTACCTCTAACATTTATTAAAGTCTAAAAACCCCTAACTTCTAGAATATAGCCATAGGGCAAGGATGATTTTTAAGTCATTCTATTTGGCCCAATTATTGATTGTGGTTAGGTCTACTTGAGGTTTAGTCAATTTGTAGTAATTATCAAAGTCCATGGGAGAAATGTAATACATCTTCCTAAAACTACCCTCATGAATAATCATGCCCTTATCTATTTTTCCATCTTTAAAAAATAGAGCATAGGGTATGTTGGGATGAACATACCCCATTCATTTAAAATTGGGGACCCTTGAGAGATCTATGTATCCAAATTTAAAGCATATGAACATTGATGTCTTTTGACATAATTTGAAGATCATCCACTCAAGGATGGAGCATATTTGTATAATTTAAAGCCTCTTATTCTAGACTAACCTTATTGATGAGCTATGTGAGTCATTTTATAAGTACCATGGAAGGTTTAGGGTGTGGTGTTTAGAAACCCTAGGTAGCCATCGATTCAAATTCAAATAATGATGGGAACCAAGTTGGTAGGAACTAATGAAATACATTTGTGAACCAAGGGTTTAAGTCATTTTTTAAACATAACTCAAGCTTTTATTTACTCCTTTCCCCTTTCTTTTTTTCCTTGGGTCTAATTTGATGTATTCATGAGGTCCATTTTACATTTCCAAATTTATCCTAGGTTATTAATATTAAGGCCTTGATATTCATCTTGACCTTAGTCTTGATACATATGTTAGGCTTGCATTCTAAAAACTTGGGTATTATCTCTTAAGTTTTTCATTAATTTATTTCAAATTGTATACTATTGATTGAATTTACCAAGTTCTTGAAATTATATATAAGCAATAGTACATTTCATCCATATAGAATCTTATGGTACAGGTTGCATTGAATTTTGTTTAAACTTGAGCATGTATAATAGTTATCTCCCTCATCCTTTGTAGGATCTTATGATCAATGCTTTCTCACCAAATTTGATTAGATAAAATGTATTAATAAAAAATCCCTTGGTTAAGCAATGTGTATCAGATTTATATTAATGATAATTACCCAATCACTAGATTTGATCTAATAGCATGAGGTGGAGGAGGAAAATTCAAAAGGGATACAAGGTCCTAAAATTTAGATTCATGGAGGATTGGTAATCAAAATAAAGAATGAAAAGGACCCACTTAATAAAGGTGTCCAATTAATAAATGGGCCATGCAAAGATCAATGACACTCATTTTCTCATTGGATTTGATCCAATGGTGTGAAGAACCTAATGAATTTTCAAGGACCCATGAGCTCAACACATGGCCAATGGTCGACCAAGGTAGCAACTGATAAGATATATACAACATGAGAAGTATCTATGAGAATGCCAAGTGTCTTGACCATGATCCTAAAGATCAATAGACCAATAAAAATGTGAGGACTTATATTTTGATCAATGAATCATACTAAGCATATGATCTTGATCCAATGGAGTGAAATAAAGGAGTCTTTTAAAAGCCAATGACTAGTATCTAACTGACAATTATGAAAATTTCCATGAAAATCCTAGAATGATGCCACATGGACTCCATGTAAGAATAAAAGGTCAAAATGAAAGATTTTATAAACTAAAAAATGTAAGGGTATAAATCAAAAGGGTCTCCATAAAATTTAAAAAATGTATGAATTTAAATTCTGAACATCTCCTACTAATAAATCTCTAAACTCTCTATAAAGAGGACCCAAATTGACTCAGTCAGTTATAGATCAATCAAGATAGTGTAATTATGCCTCTGAGATCAAGTGCCTCAATAAAACCCTTAAGAAACTTTTAAGAATAATTTAGTATCATCAATGGTATAAATAATTTAAGATGGAAGCAGAGCACTCTCTAACCTCTAACAATGAAGGGAGGGTTTTTAAGGATATAGAGCTAGACTTGGTGGCCCTAAATATCCATGGAGTAAGGAATCGGTCTAAATTATTATTTCTAGTGGATGAATTTTAGCCCATCTCTTCGGAGGAGAAGAGAAACACCATAAAACATCAAAGGTATAATGACCTAGTTGTAATTCAAATGGTTGGCCTTCACCATGCCACAATAAAACTAGAGGTAATGTATTGTATTAATGTCCTTGCTCCTATATTTTTAGATTTTAGGATAGATGGAGAGTGGATTATTTGAGAGGGTAGTACCAAGAGAGTAACATATATATCCCCCATGGCCTTTGAGACCTATTATAAGATTCCCTTACCCATTCTCAACCTCCCATCCATGAGAGGTTAGACTAACACTCAAGACTTTGATTCAGTCCTTACACCTTGTCTAATACAAGAACCCCATGTCTTTAGGACCCTAGATGGCATGATCCCCATTGTCTAATTTAGGGAAGGCATTAGAGTATACATGACCCTACTGAATAGATCCTTTGGTTCCCCTTCCACCATATATGTAAACAAAATCTAGGTATCCTATTTCCACTTCATGATAGAAGAGAAATTGACCCTTCTAGTGGGGGACATGATGAGCTTCTTCCTAGCCAAGAAATTCATATACATTAAAATAAGGACCTAAAAAATAATTCTTTATGATGTCCTATCTCCTAGATTCCCTCCTGGCCTCTGTGACCTTCCCTAACATCAAAAGCTAGTCCCCTATGGTAGAACCATAATTTCCCACCATTACTCCAAATTGCATATATTCAAATATAGGAACTATATGCAATTTATCTATGATGGTGTCTTCCTAGCCATATATGAGGCTATCACAGGCATTATTATTCCAAGGCTACATCCTCTCATATGAAATAAGTGGATACCATGGGAGATGTGTGGTACTACCCAAATTACATTATTATAAGGATAAAGGGGATCCTAACCCAAACATATAGGCTACCAATGTATGTCCTAAACAATCTTGTAGAGCAATAAACTACTTCTCAAATCATTCAAGGTGTGGAAATAATGTGCAAACAAAAGAGGAAATCCCAAGTCCACTCCCTCCCATTGGACATTGGTAAAATCATAGTCAAAGACTAGAAGTAGATAGAGGTCATGGCCATGCATAAAAATTCTTTCTATTTTCAGTTAGATGACTTAAAAATGTGGGACACTAAGAGTAGAGTAGTCAACCACATCAAGGACATAAAGGTCCCAAAAATTGAATATGGACATCAGCTAGGTGTTGGTGATGACATCTACATCAGAGCAAAGAATTTTGAAGAGATGTTCTCTGGAATAAAAAATTATGACATTATGTTGGAGTGAAGGTTGGTTAAGTAAAAATATCAGAGGGGAAATATGGAAATTGAACCCTTTGAAATATCACTTATTTCTAGGTCCATCTAGGATCACTCATGAAGAGCCACCTATTGAAGGATAGTCATTTGAACCTCAACCTCCCCAATAAGCAAAAAAATAAAACAAGCATAGGTTGAGCAGCCTTGAGATGTCAAGGGAAACGTCAAGGCCAAAGTTAAGGAACCAAGACTAGATCATAGACCTAAGGAAGGTCCCTCACCTGAAAAACTCCCACAAAGACCTTTTTATCTAGTATAATTCATTATTATGGTATCCCTTAAACTAGGAAAAATATTAGAGGGTGCCCTTATTAACATAGAAGCTACATATAGTTTTGATAGGGAAGAGGATCCATCTAGTGAAGCAAGTAAAGAGATGATCTCACTAGATGGGGAGAAAAATAAGGTAGAATTGGCCTTGGTGCCTATAACACCAAGGAAAAGGCCTAGGTTGACCTTCACTTACCCTAATAGTGAATTCAACCTTTATAGTGATGCAAATTCAATTCATGGACCAATCATCCATGATTAGTTTATATATGAAAAGCTACAAAATATCCCATCCCACTATCCTTCTTAGGCCTTGACATAGGTTGGCTTGACTGAAGATGACAACATCAAACCATAGATCAGGGATATAGTTAAAAGGCAAGAGGAGAGAAGAATATAGGTATTAAGCCCAAGGAGGACAGATACTTGACACCCAAATAAATTTTGGTAGTGTAGGTGTGGAGGTGTTTGAGCCTCTAAAATTCAAGAAACTAGAGTTTAAGGTGTAATTTAACCTAGATACATCAACTTTGGAAATAACCGCAACAGGGGTGGCTATGGTGGGTTAAGAATAATTCACTTTTAAAAAGTTAGAACCATTCACAGGTTTAACCCCTATTAGAGGAAAACAACTTAGAGAGGCTTCCATCCACAAAGAAGATGTGGAAATTTTAATTGAGGCTCAATCTCAGCAATCTAGGGATGATGTCTAGGGATTAGTGTAAATAATTAAGAACCTAAAGAGGGAAAAAGAGAATTTACAGACTCAAGATATTCTCTTAGTGCTAGATTCCATGATTAAAATGTTGGAGGATTCATTATATGACATGTTTAAAGCATTAAAGTCTATGAAATTAAGTAAGGATGCAATATAAAACTAGACCACCTTAGCCAAAGAACTGTTTACTCAATGGAAAACTTTTGAAGACAAGATTGCCCAACTTCTTAACATCCAAGTTAGGAAGAAAATCCCAAATTTCAAAGCCATCAACATGGGGCATCTAAGTGAAATTTTGGGAATTATTTTAGACAAGTTCTAAGCCTTGATAGGTTGGCATACCAAAGTGGAGGAACTTATTATGGAGGAGAAAGAGCTCATGGGTAGAATTGAGAAGATCTTAAGAACTATGCTCAAAGATCCTGCACAACCCACTACCCTAGGGATTATTGGTGATGAAGATTTATAACACAGAGCCACTTTGGTGACTCAAGAAATCAAGGGTAAAACTCATGGACAGTTAGGGTAAGATAATAGAAAAATATTAGACATAATATTCAATGCATAGGAGAGGATCAATGAAGCTAGAAGCATTAAGGAAGCTTTGGTTAGGAATAACAAAGATTTTGATGAGCTAGTTGATCAAGAAGAGGAGTGTATCACAAGGCCCACCATAAACTTGGTCTTAGTAGATGAATAACATGAAAAATCCATGATTATCCTTCAACAATAAATGGCCCCACCTCTAGCATCCTAATCATGGCTTACTAGTAGGGTAATCTATTCATTTTGTAAGGGCACATGCTATTTTGTTAGTGTGATTGCCTCTAGTTTAGTAGGATTTCATAAGACAAGTGTATTATAGTTGTTACAAAGACGCTTGCCTTTTGTACACCTATATTTTTTAAGTTGACTAGTATACTACCTAGTTTTCTATAAAAACATGTATTACCATTTTTAAAGGGAGGGACTTCAAGATATTTTTGTATCATTTTGAGAAATTAATACAAGAGATCAAAGAATTTTGTAGGAATTATCTAGTTTGATGTGTTTTAATTTATAGGTTTCTCAATTGTTTGTCCAAATTTTAATATGAATGGTTTCAAGAAACACTAAGTTAAATTATTAATTACAGGGTTGTTAACTTGTGTATGATGGGTTAATTGAAAGAATTGAATTTACTTCATTTAATTTGCTTTGAAAAAAAGATGTGCTTTAGCCATCAAAATGTAGTGTAAAATTTTAAAGTAAATCCAATTTTTTACTTGTATTGTCATCCTACCTTCAGAACTAGGCTTGGTTTGTAGTGAAACATGAGCTTAGGCTACATTACACTATATTAAGTTTGAGATCATGCTTGATAAATATTGAAATATTGTCAATATGTTCATAATAAAAGATCAACAATCACTAGTCCTTTATCACTCTACCCTCTCCTTTTTTTCCTTTTTTTAAACAACAATTCACATTAGCTTAAATACATTGTTCATAACCATTTAGATTACTTAGTGGTTTAGATCTGGGTCAGTTTATTTGATAATAACATTGAGATTTTCAATAAAGGTACCAAGATGGCTCCCTACCATTAATTTTTATAAATATTGTGGAATAGTCAATGTTGCTTTACTACTATTTTCACCACATGCATCTTAATTAACAAACACCTAAAACTCATGCCTTGCATCCTTGGATTTTAAACAAAGAAGTGTTTTTTTAACACTAGAGAGCACTTGTGGTTTATTTGGAAGCATCAATAGGAGAACCTCCATTGGTACTAGAAGGAGGGCCTATATTCTTGATCCAAGGTAAATCTAACCCAAGGTTGCAAAGGTCATGTATCTCAACCTTTTACCATTCATTTGGGGATATTATAGGCTAGGGATTAATGTTATTTAAGGTCATAATTGTTTGTTATAATAGATTTTAGTAGAAAACCATGGGAATCCATAAAATGTAAAATTAAACATCTTATTTTGATTAAAGGTGGTATGTGTGAAGTGTACATGAGTTATTTCAAGCATGGATGCATTAAGATAGAACATATTCATGAAATTGGGTACATCTTTGACAAGATCTAACCAAATATTTACATTTTTTATACACCCTTTGAAAAATAGAGTCACACATCTAAGCTTAAACCCCTTTCTCATGGAATTTTAACATGGTATATTGTATCTTAGATATGATCTTCAAATTTCACATTGGATTTTCCTAGGATCAGGATAAGATCACACTCAGAAACTTGGGAGCCTTTGCTTGAGATTCAATAACACAAGAAAGATAAACAAGACAAAGGTAGATGTATGAAATTCAAATCCCTCCCAACATCACCTATTCAAGGTACACTTTATTTTAATACTTATACAATAATGGATTGGTTGGGTGATTCTTCCATTAACATGATTGGGGTGGTCCATGATCTCCAATGTAATCCAGAAAAATATTTGCTTGCATTTATTCCCACATGCATAGTAACTATTGAGGAGCATATAAAGTATTTTAAGGATGCCTTAAGATTGCTCAACATTGTTCATGAAGATATATCATGTAGGTTATTCCCTTTTACCTTTAAGGATGTTGCCTATGAATGGTTTTTGAACTTGCCTAACAACTACATTACTAGTTGGGAAGATTTTAATAATATGTTCATAGATCAATTCAGAAAAATCATTAGTCCTTGAATCATTTATCATAAATTTAAAACTATTTAAAGAGATGTTAATGAACCTATCAAGTCATTTAGTGGTAGGTTTCAAAATATGTTTTGTATAACTGTAGATCCATATAAGCCAGATGAGATTCTAGCTCTAGAGATCTACAAGGATGTAGTAGATCCTATGACCTTAATGTTCTTAAAGAGATCCATACCAACCATAACCTCATTATCTAGGGATTATTTAGAATCATTAACTATCAATGATCAAATGCAACCCCAATGACAAATGGCTTATTATGTGCCAAATGTTAACCCTTACATGGCAATGATGAACTTGTTTCCTAATAATAATCAAATCATGCCTGCTATAAACCAAATTCCAAACCTAACTTAATTACTCTTAAATAATGCTTCCCCTAATCAACCCACAAATAATGGCTTTATAATTGGAGATTATATGGCATTAGTACCAACTGCTAATGTTAACAATAACCAAGTACACAATTCTAAGACCCATACAAGTGAAAATGAATCTATCTTAAAAATGGTCCAAAAGCTAAGTATTTATTTACTCCAATTATAAAGACAAGTGGGGAATACTGCTAAGATTTTAGGAAGGAACTTCTCATTTAAAATATATAACAAGCCATGCAATAGGTTTCAGAATGATAGTTTCCACAATAATAGAAACCATGACCCCTCTTTAGAAAAGAAAACCATGGATATCAACCTCATAGATATTTCATTACCTAACTATTTTAGGGTTCAATACACAACCAAACATGGGGAGACTGATTGCGTCAAATTTTTCAAAGCATTTGAGGCATTCCAAGAGGAATTGGACATGTTTGAGGTGGTTCCCAATAAGTACAATAGTGCACATACATCTAGCCCTAAGCCTTTTAACCAAGCCTTCATGGTAGAAACATTTGATTTACCCTTTCAAGAGGAAAATAAACTAGATGAGATCCTTAAATAAATACATGCATTTCAACATTTCCTAAAAAAGACTTACCCATTGAGAAATAGAGAATATAGGCAGCCCTTGACTACCTCAACCCCCCAACTAATTATGGAACTCCTCTAGATACTTCTTCAAGTAATAACCCTAAGTCCCCTCAAGGGAGCATTACCAAGCATAGCCCTAAGGTCCCTAGTCCTCCCAAAACTAGTTACAACATAGTTGAGGACATGAAGAAGATAAAGGCTAACATCACCTTGCATGAGTTAACACAGATCATAGAGCAAAGAGATTTAATGTTGGTGTCCTTAAAATTTAGAAAACCTCCCAAGGTAGATCATGATAATGTAATAGTGTATAAGGCTAAATCCAAATCTCCCCCTTTCTTTCTCATAGTTATAATATTTGGAAAAAAACTAGCACAACTACTTGTTAGACTCAAGTGCCTCCACAAATATCATGTCTACTGGCATATGCAAATAACTTGGCTTAACCCCCATCAAGTCTGATAGGATTGTCACCTAGTTAAATAAATCAAGGGTTAAAGTAATTAGAGAACTCTTGAACATCCACATGTAGATAGCCTCTGAGCTTGGGTACAATAATTCATTGACATTCAATTAGTAGATATGCCAAATGCCTATGGGATCCTATTGAGCAGAGAATGGACTAGAACCTTAAATGGGTATATGTATAATGATTGTTCCCACTTGTGGATACCTTAAAAAGGAGTCCCAAATTAAATAAGAGTTTAAAGGGAACCAAAGATGAAACATATGATAACATAATACAATACTATTAATGAAAGGGTCAACATAATCAATTCAGACTTAGGGGTTTTCACCCTAGAATCTAATAAATTAGATGATCCTAAGGACATAAAGAATCCTCTTGGGATATGAAAATTTCACTTTGATGATGATAAATGTAAGGATAGATTAGGTGTTGACATTATCTTAATTTATCTGTCCAACAAAAGGTATCATGCCTCTTATAGACTCTAATTCCCATACACCAATAACCTTGTTGAGTATGACACTATCATCCTTGGTTTGTAATTTGCTATCAAGAATAAAGATAAATAACTAATAGTTTTTGGAGATTTAGAACTAATAGTCAACTAGGTCAAGAGTAGGTATCAATGTAAAATCTCATACCTCAAGAAGTATAAGTTTAGAGTCTGGGACCTGATTGAGTCTTTTGATGCTTTCAACATCACCTCCATTCCTCATGAATAAAATGAAGCTATAGATGAATTGGCATCAGCTGCATCAAATCTCATGCCTAATCTAGACTCCCTTGATTTTAGTATTGAATTGGTCCCATGTCCATCAATTCCTTATAATGTTAACCATTTACAAGTCTTTAATGATGACTAACAAATATTGGATTTATTAACCAATTCTAGGGCATTTGAAGCCCATATCATTGATGAAGCTGATGAAAATGTAATTGGAAGGAACAAGTTTGATATCAAATTCATTCAATTGAATGACAAAAAAAATCCCTAAATGAATGATTTATCTAGAAAGATTGTTTGATCAAGACAAACTAGTTGATGTTTTTAAAGTTCCCAAGGTAAGTGAAAAGGATTACAATACTATGGATCTTGGTCTCTAATGGAAACCCCAATTAGTGAATGTTGGAAAGGCTTGTAAATTTCTTATAAATAATAAATCCAAATAACTCCTTACCAAGTACAAGGATGTTATAGGATGGTCCTATGATGACCTAAAGTTTTTTGATCCAAGGGTCATTACCCATACCATACCCCTCAAAGAAAGCTATAAACCTTTCAAATAAAAACAAATAATATTGAACCCCATGCTATAACCAATGATATTCAAGGATGTCAAATGGTTATTGGATGCTAGGATAGCCTTTCCTATCAGACATTCAACTTGGGTGGCCAATCTAGTGTCAGTTAGGAAGAAGAATGGTGAGATTAGGCTATGTATTGAATTCATAAATTTGAACAAAGAATCAAATAAGGATAATTATTCTCTCCCTTCCCTTGATTAGGTAATTCAAACTATTTTAGGTTTAGTTATGATGTCCTTTTTTAATGGATTTTCAAGCTATAACTACGTACTAGTTGATAGAGAAGATAGGATGAAGACAACATTCACAACAAATTAGGGGACCTTTGCTTACAAAAGGATGCCTTTTAGACTGATCAATGTAGGATAAACCTTCCAAAGAGACATGAACCATGCATTCCAATTTCTACTTGGTAAGTGAATCATCATTTATATGGATGATCTAATAGTTTTCTCTAAAAATAGGGAAGATCACTTCATGCACCTGCAATAGGTTTTTGAAATATGTAGAAGGTATGGCATTTAATTGAAGCCTAAGAAAAGCATATTTTATGTAATGAAAGGTAACCTAATAGGACATGTTATAACTAAGTATGGCATCTCCATATACCTTGAAAGAGTGGATGCCATATCCATAATTGAGCTTCTAAATAGTAAGAAGGAACTAAAGTCATTCTTTGGAAAAATAATTTTTGTAAGGAATTTTATTTCTAGTTTTGTAGAAATTTTCAATCCATTGAATGAATTTATCAAGAAGGATTCTAGGGTAATTTATAATGAATAATCCAAGAAGGCATTCAGTGACATCAAGGAAGCCATTGGCCAAGCCCCAATGCTTATATGTCCCAATTTATAAAAGGATTTCTACGTTTACTCTTTTGCATCTGATCATACTATGTTTGTTATACTGACTCAAAAATTTAATGAGTGTGATCACCCAATAGCCTTCATGAGTACTAATTTTAATAATGTTGAACCAAACTATTCCATGATTGATAAGCAGGCATATGCACTAATAAAGGTAGTAAAGAAGTTTAGGTGCATGTCATCCTACCTGAACCTACTACTAAGCTTATGTTGAGTCAAAATGAGTTAGGGGAACATAGAGGTAAGTGTATGTTAGATTTATATGAATATGACTTGGAGATGAAGGTAAAAAAGTTGGTAAGATTCCAAGGTTTATTCCAAATGATTGCCAATACTAGCCCTAGGCTAAGTATTATGTAAGTAGGCCAATAAAGTTTTCAAAAAAACAAATGGTATGATTCAATTATACACTTAATAATAAATGGTATTTATCCTATATGCCTATCTCAAGAGAAAAAGAGAGCATTAAGGCTTAAGGAAACTCACTCCCAGATCAAGGATGGAGTCTTGTATAGAAAGAACTTTGAGGGAATCTACATAAGGTGTGTCTCACAAGAAGAAGCCACCCAAATTATGGTCACCTTTCATAAAAAGCTAGGTAATATACATCCCTTTGGAAGAACTACAACCCATAAGATCTTAAAGTCTGGTTAATATTAGCCTTTGATCTTCAAAGATGCTCATAAGCATGTGAGGGAATGCCACTCTTGCCAAATTTTCAGCACCAAAGAGCCAAAAACAACCATGCCTCTACAACAAATCATTTTTGACAAACCATTTACATAGTGGACTATAGACTTTATTGGATTAATCAAACCCAACTAATTTGAGGGTCACAAATATGTATTGACTGCTATAGATTATTGCACTAGGTGGATATAGGTAGTGACTATCAAACAATGTAGAATGGAAGAAGTGATCAATTTTTTAGAAGAAAATGTATGTACTAGATTCAAAACCCCAGTCTCTCTGGTATGTAACAATGGATCAGCATTTGTTTCAACTGAGATGACTAAATGGGCATATGACAATGGTGTCACACTTTAGTTTGCCTCCAATCACTATCCCTAAGGTAATGGTGTTTTTTAATCCATGAATAAGAACTTAATGAAGGTGATCAAAAGGTCTAAAGAATATAAGCCTAGAACTTGGTATAAGTTACTCAAATTTGCACTCTGGGCTGATAGGATAAGGATCAAGCAAGCCTTGAAATCTTTACCATTTATGTTAGTGTATGGGAAAGAACCCATCTTTTCCATCACTCTCAAATTGCCTACATATAGATTGATGCATGACCATATGGAAGAGAGTCAAGAACATGCCTCTTCTAGGTTATTAGACATCATCTAGATGGAAGATAATAAAGAAACTAATTTTGCTAATTTTAATAGACACCAAGCCATAATGAAAAGATGGTTCGATAAAAGGTCTAAGTTTAAGGTGTTTAGGTAGGGAGACTTAGTCTTACTTTAGGACAAAACATCTAAACCCAAAGGAAAGAATGGAAAATTCACACCCCTATGGAATAGCCCATACCAAATTGTAGAGACAATAGGGAACAACACCTTCAATCTCAAAGATTTACAAGGGGTAAAGTTTATTGCATTATTTCTCTAACAACCCTCTCAGAGTCTTTATGGATTAAGGTGTAAGGTGATTAGATTAGAGTAGGTAGGTTAGTTAGTTTTCTTTGAGCATATTTTCTTTCTTGTCCCTAGTTTTTACATACGTTTGTTCATATTTGTGTGATTCCCTTGTTTTATTTTGTTTTGTTTTTGTTTTCTATTTTGTGTTAGTTTCCTATAGTTTTTTCTCTTGATCTTAGGATGTATTTAGAGTCATCTCTAAGCTTGGAAGTTATGAAATTTTCTCAAGATGTGCCTCGATATTAAAAGAAATATATGACCTCATTCAAAGGCAATCATGGTCTTGGGACATAACATTATGATAAAACTTGGAGAAAATGAATATAGACAAATGGAGAGAAAGTCATTCCATAATATCTAAGTCATGACCTTGGATTCACAATGGTTTTAAGAAAATTTACACTTAGGGATTGGAGGCCTAAATTATCAAGAGCATTCCATTAGCTAGTAATTAATCAACATCCATGCCTAGGACAAGAGTTGTAACCTTGAGTGATCCTCCTAAAATCAAATATTTTAACAAATCCTAAACTTAGCTATCTTGGTTCCTAACCAAACTAAAAGTATAAAGATCTAAAAATACAAAAAAAAGAACACAAGGTAAAAACTGAGGCTTTCATACAAAGGTGATTCAAGAAACCTCCATCAGGGCTATAGATTCTTAGATGGCCATGGATTAAGGCCATGAGTGGAGCCAAAGGTATATTTGTTAGGGATATGGATTCTTGGCTAGTAGTAGAGCAATGCCCAAGCCATACCTAAGCCAAACCATGATTCAGAAAATGTTCATCATACCCTTGGTCAATGTAAATGATTGAAGGTAGAAAGCTAAAGACTGCTTCTTGAACCCTATGGCAAGTAGTAAGTGGAATCAAAGAACACACATAGCTCATGTATGTCTTGGTGGTTAACCTTAAATTTTCTAGTGCAAGGTTTGTTTATACCACAATTGAATCTAGATGTTAGTTTCTTAGGTCAAAGAGAATGGTGACCTCAATGTTTATCTAAAATTAGATTCTGAAAGTTCTAACATATTACTATGTTCCCATAGAAGTCACCATTTTTTGGGACCAACATACCTCATTCATTTAAAATTGGGGACCCTTGAGAGATCTATGTATCCAAGTTTGAAGCATCTAAACATTGAGGTCTTTTAACATAATTTGAAGATCATCCACTCAAGGATGGAGAATATTTATATAATTAAAGCCTCTAATTCTAGACTAACCTTGCGGATGAATTACATGAGTCATTTTTTAGGTTACATGGAAGGTTTAGGGTTTGGTGTTTAGAAACCCTAGGTGGCCCTCAGTTAAAATTCAAATAATGGTGAGAGTCAAGTTGGTAGGAACTAATGAAATAAATTTGTGAACAAAGGGTTTAAGTCATGTTTTTAAACATGATTTGATCTTTTATTTACTCCTTCCCCTTTCTTTTTTTCCTTGGGTCTAATTTGATGTGTTCATGAGATCCCTTTTACATTTCCAAACTTAGCCTAGGTTATTAATATTATGGCCCCAATATTCATCTCTACCTTAGTCTTGATAATTTATGCTATGTATTTATGTCCTTGGGTTTAATAGTTATCTCCCTCATCCTTTGTATGATCTTACGACTGAATATTGCTCACCATATTTGATCGAACAAAGCATATTGACCAAGAAGCCCTC
Source organism: Torreya grandis (assembly GCA_037957365.1). Classification (NCBI taxonomy): domain Eukaryota; kingdom Viridiplantae; phylum Streptophyta; class Pinopsida; order Cupressales; family Taxaceae; genus Torreya; species Torreya grandis. Next base: position 4,780,876 of record JARHVA010000668.1, read on the forward strand.
ACTTAAATAATATGCATTATATTTAGATCAATAATAATCACTCACTCATTATATTTGATATAATGATGTAAGGTGGAGGAGGAAAAGTTAAAATGGATACAAGGCATCAAGACTCAGACACGTGGTAGCTTGGTAATCAAAGGAAAGAAATGAAAGACACCCACTTAATAAAGGCATCCAATTACTAAATGGGCCCCACAAATATCAACATCATTCATTCACTATATTTGATCCAATGATGTGAAGAACCTAATGACTTTTCAAGGCTTTATGAGCTCATCATGTGGCCAATAATTGACCAAGGTAGCAACTGACAATAGATACATAGCACAAGAAAGATTTTCAAGAATGCCAAGTGTCATGATCATGAGCCTAGAGATAAATAGACTAATAAAAACATGAGGACTTAGATTTGGATCAATGGATCATGCTAAACCTAGGATCTTGATCTAAAAAAGTGAAATAAAGGAGGCCTTTAAAAGCTAATGACTTGTATCTGAATGGCAATTATGAAAATTGCCACAAAAAGCTTAGAATGATGCCACCTAGACTCCACATAAGCATAAATGGTCAAAATAAAAGATCTTTTAAACTCGAATATGTAAGGGTATAAATCAAAAGGGTCTCCATCAAATCCAAAACATGTATGAATTAAATTACAAAAACCCTAAACCCTCTATAAAGAGGACCCAAATTAACTCAATCAATTATAGTTCAATCATGATAGTGTAACTATACCTCTAAAAGTAAGTGCCTTACTAAAACCCTCAACAATTCTATGAGAATAATTTCATATCATCAATGGTAACTAGTAGGAAACAATTAAAGATGGAAGTAGAGCTCTATCTAACCTCTAACAGTGAAGGGAGGGTTTTTAAGGATACAGACCTAGACTTGGCAGCCCTAAATGTTCATGGAGTAAGGAATTGGTCTAAATTATTCTTCTTGGTGGATAAATTATAGCCTATCTCTCAGGAAGAGAATATAAACACCATAACACATCAAAGGCATAATGACCTAGTTTCAATTCAAATGGTTGACCTCCACCATGCCACAACAAAACTAGAGGTAATGCATTATATTGATGTCCTTGATCCTATCTTTGTGGAATGTAGGATAGAAGGAGAGTGGATTATTCAAGAGGGTAGCACCAAGAGAGTAGCATATATCTCCCCCATGGCCTTTGAGACCTATTATAATATTCTCTTATTCCATATTAACCTCCCATCCATGAAAGATTGGACTAACACCCAAGACCTTGATTTATTTCTTGTACCTTGTTTAATCCAAGAACCTCATGTATTTAGGACCCTAGATGGCATGATCCCCATTATCCAATTTATGGAAGGCATTATAGTATCCATGACCCTACTAAATAGAGCATTTGGTTTCCCTTCCATCACATATGTAAACAAAGTCTAGGTATCCTATTTCTACTTCATGATAGAAGAAAAATTGACCCCTCTAGTGGGGGACCTGATAAGCTTCTTCCTAGCCAAGCAATTCATGGCCATTAAAAGAAGGACCTCTAAATAATTATTTATGATGTCCTATCTCTTGGGTTCCCTTCTTACCCCTGTGACCTTCCCTAACATTAGAAACTGGTCCCCTGATGGTATAACCATAATTTACCACCATTACTCGAAATTTCATATATTCAAATATAGAAACCACATGTAATTTACCTATGATGGTGTCTTCCCAACCATATATGAGGATATCAAAGGAATTTTTATGCCAAGGTTATATCCTCTCATTAAGAAATAGGTGGAGACCACGGGAGATGTGTGGTACTACCTAGATTGCACTATTATAAGGATAGAGGGGATCTTAACCCAACCCTAAAAGATACCAATCCATATCTCAAACAAGCTTATAGAGAAATAAATTGCTTTTTAGATCATTCAAGGTATGGATAGAATGTGCAAATAAAAGAGGAAATCCCAAGTCCACCCCCTCCCATTGGACATTGGTAAAATCATAATCAAAGACTAGAAGCAACTGGAGGTCATGGTCATGTATATGAATTCTTTAAATTTTTATTTAGATGACATAAAAATGTGGGACCCTAAGAGCATATTAGTCAACCACATCAGGGATAGAAAGGTCCCAAAAATTGAATATGGACATCAACTAAGTGTTGGTGATGACATCTACATCAGAGTAAAGAATTTTGAAGAGGTACTATCCAGAATAAAAAATTACAACATTATGTTGGAGCATAGGTTGGTCAAGGATAACAAGCCCTCAAGGGAAATATGGTAATTACACCCTTTTTAGTATCACTTAGTTCTAGGTCCATCTAGGACTACTCATAAAGATCCACGTATTGAAGGATAGTCATCTAAACCTCAACTTCCCCAACAAGGAGAAAAAACACATGCTAAGTAGCCTTAGGATGTCAAGGGAAAAGACAAGGACAAAGCTAAGGAACTAAGACTAGAAGATAGACTAGGGGAAAGTCCCTCACTTATAGAGATCCCACATAGACCTTCTCTAATATAATTCATTGGTATGGTAACCCTTAAACCAAGAGAAATATTGGAGGGTGCCCTTGTTGACATAGTAGCTGCATATAATTTTGATAGGGAGGAGGATCCATCTAGTTAAGTAGGTAAAGAGATGATCCCATTAGATGGGGAGAAAATGAAGATAGAATTGGCATTGGTTCTTGTAACACCAAAGAAAAGGCCTAGGTTGACCTTCACTTACCCTACTAGTGAAGTCAACCCTTTTAATGATGAAAATCCAATTCATGGACTAGTCATCCCTAACTGGTTTGTCCATGAAAATCTACAAAATATCCCATCCTCTCTCTTTTCTAGGCCTTGACATAGGTTGGCTTGATTGAAGATGAAAACATCAATCCATGGATCAGCGATTAAGAAGAGAGAACAGTATAAATCCATCAAGCCCAAGGAAGATAAAGACTTGAGACCCCAAGAAATTTTGTTAGTGTAGGTGTGGAGGTGATTGAGCCTTAAAAATTCAAGAAACTAGAGGTTAAGGTGCAATTTAACCTAGATACATCAGCCTTGGAAAGAAACACAAGGGTGGCTATGGTGGGTCAAGAAGAATTCACCTTTCAGAAGGTGGAACCTATCACAGGGTTAAGCCCTATTAGATTGCAATAGCTTGGAGAGGATACCATCCATGAAGAAGATATGGAAATTTTAATTGAGGCTCAATCTAAGTAAGCTAGGTCTAGTGTCTAAGGATTAGTGCAAAGAATTAAGAACCTAAAGAGGGAAAAATAGAATTTATAGACTCAAGCAATTCTTTCAGTGCTAAATTCCATGATTAAAATGTTGGAGGATTCATTTGATGGCATGTTCAAAGCATTAAAGCCTATGAAAATAAGTCAAGATGCACTAGAAAACCATGCCACCTTAGCTAAGAAGCTAGTTACTCAATGACAAAATTTTGAAGATAAGATTTCCCAACTTCTTAACATCCTAGTTAGGAAGCAATTTCCAAAATTTAAATTCATCAACATGGGGCATCTAAGTGATATTTTGGGAATTATTTTAGACAAGGTCCAAGCCTTGAGTGCTTGGCATAACAAAGTGGAGGAACTTATTGAGGAGAAAGAGCTCATGGGTAGAACTGAGAAGCTCCTAAGAACTATGCTCAAGGATCTTCAGAACTCACTGCCTTAGGGATTATTAGTGATGAAGAATTCTAGCATAGAGCCACTTTGGTGACTCAATAAATTAAGGGTAAAAGTCATGGAAAATCAAGGAGAGATAATAGTAGAATATTATACATTATATTCAATGTAGGGGGGAGGATCAATGAAGTCAAAATCATTAAGGAAGCTTTGGATATGAAAAACAAAGTATTTGATGAGCTAGCTGATCAAGAATAGGATTCTATTACAAGGCCCATCATAGAATTGGGATTAGTATATGAACAATATGAAAGATCCATGAGTATCCTTGAATAGCAAAGGGCCCCACCTCTAACATCCTAATCATAGCTTACCAATAGGGTAGCTTATTCATTTTTTAAGGGAACATGCTAGTTTGTTAGTGTGAATGCCTCTAGGTCAATAGGATTGTAGAAGACACATGTATTATAGTTATTACAAAGACACTTACATTTTATACACCTGTATTTGTAAAAATGACTAGTATACTACCTAGTTTTCTATAAAAGCATGTATTAACATTTGTAAAGGGAGGTAATTCGAGATATTTTTGTACCATTTTGAGAAATAAATACAAGAGATCAAGTAATTTTTTAGGAATTATCTATTTTGATGTGTTTGAATTGCTAGGTTTCTCAATTATTTATCTGAATTTGAATGTGAATAGTTTCAAAAAATACTGAGTTAAATTAGTTGCTAACTTTTGTATGCTAGGTTAGTTAAATGAATTGAATTGAATTCATTTCATTTGCTCTACAACAAAGATGTACTTTATTTATCTAAATGTAGTGTAAAACTTTAAAGTAAATCCAATTTTTTACTTGTATTATCATCCTACCTTTAAAACTAGGCATGGTTTGTAGTGAAACGTGATCTTAGGCTACATTACACTATATGTTGGTTGAGATCATTCTTAGGAAATATTGAAATCTTTTCAATATATTCATAATAATAGATCAAAAATCACTATCTCTTTCTCACTTTACCCTCTACTTTTGCTCCTTTTTTTAAACAATAATTTTCATTAGATTAAATACATTATTTACAACCATTTAGTTTAGTTAGTGGTTTAGATCTAGGTTAGATTGTACAATATTAACTTCAAGATTTTTAATAAAGGTACCAAGATGGCTCCCTACCATCAAATTTTATAAATATTGTGGAACAGTCCATGTTGCTTTGTTGCTATTTTCACCATAAGCATCTTAATTTCCAAGCATCTGCAACTCATGCCATGAATCCCTAGATTCTAAAATGAGAATTGTTATTTAAACACTAGAGAGATCCTATGGTTTATTTGGAAGCATCAACAGGGTCAAATTAGGGTTTTCATACTTTTTAGGGTTTTTTTGAATGTCTTCTAAGAGCTTTAATGGTGGTACCTAATTCAAATGGTGAGCTTTATGCCTTAGATTTTAGTTAGATCACATATTTATGACTTTAAATTTCATAGGTCTACAAAATATTCAAATCTAACATGTCTTACATATGTGTTATCACCATGCCATCAAGACATATGTGGCATCACCATGGCATCTCCATGGCATTTAGCTTGTTAATTTCCTTTTGAAATATGACTGTTGTCTTTTGAAAATTATTTTTATTTTGCACCATTAGATTTTTTTCATAGATTAATGTAATTGATTGATCTTGATCTAAGGGATTAAATGCCATTGGTTACTTTTTCATATTCCTCACTATCATATTGGTTCTATATTTGTTTAAATGTTAACATTAATCTCACACCATCAGATCATCCTCACCTAGATGAAGGTGCTCTATCAATCGAGATCGATTGGATCATGTTATTTTATCTATGAGTTATTGATCAAAATGTGTACACTAACCATATACCATAGATCTTTGGAATATGGTCTATCTTTAATTTTTGACATGTGGTTATGCCATCTGTTATCTTTATGGTGTCTCTTGACTTTTTAACTTTTAATATGCACCATTAGATCTTGTTTGGTTGGATTAATGCACTCTATTGGATCTTAATCTAAAAGGTGGAATCTTATTGGCTTCTCACTATTATTTCATTGAAAATGTGACACTTGTCACCTTCTCATTTATCCTAGGGTTTTGTTTAGGTCTTGACCTAATACAAACCATCGATTATAATGTGTACACTCAGTTGCCTACCATCAATATTTAGGATCATGCTCAACCTTTAATCATGATATGTAGGCTTGACATTTATCATTTCATCACATGCTCTAAGTATTTTGAATTATAAACATTGATCTCACTTCATTAGATCATCTCTTCTAGAGCAAACATGTACCATTGATCCTATGGAAAATAAATAATATTAAGTTGAGCTCAAGGAATATAGGGAACTTAGGTTAAATATTTTAGACTAAGGTTTTATTCATTTTGATAAAAATCATAAAACCTTAAGATAATATTTTTAGGTTAAGCTATAAAACATAATAAAGGGTACCACATTAATGATAAAATACATGGCATAAAGTTTTATCTTAGGGTTTTTATTATATTAATAAATACAATTATAAATTTTAGATAAGGCTTTTAGGCTAAGTTTGGAACATAACAAAATGGACCCTGTATTAGTTAGGATATGTGAAGATAAAAAAGTCTAAGAAGGCTTGGGACATAAAGGACAAAGCATAAATATTTTTAGACTAATGTTTGGGCATGTTGATAAACATCAATAAACCTTAGGATAAAAATTAGGCTAAGTCTATGACACAATTAATTATTCCCACACAAACTTCTCCCATGTAAATTTGAATTTGATTTAAAAGGACTTGGGCTACGGAAATTTGAATGAGTGTTTTATCATGGTTCAAATATAGATTTAATTAGTTTTGATAGACCAAAGGATAGTAAAAGATTAATTTAACATTGAAGCTTAAAACCCTAAGCATGTTCATTCCAAGTGAGATTTTATTGATCCTATAATATAGAAACATATGTAACAACAATTAAAAACATTGGAAGGGGTAAAATAATGATTTATTGAAAATATGTCAATTAATCCAAATGATAAGCAAGTGTGGATGATATTAAAATAAAAAAAGGTGCAAACATGCTAGTGGTACTCTAATAAAGTGAATTTTTAATTCTTAACACAAATTTGTCAAATTTAAAACATGGGTCCCCATTTTTCAAAAATGGGGGTATGTTGACCTCAACAATCCCTTACATAGTTGTACTTATAAATCAAGAATTTGTTCCTTTCAATAGAGTAATCCCACTAAACCTTGGTCAATATGGTGATATATGCATTACAGTCATCAAGAGTATTCCCTATTTCACTAGAGGGGATATTACCACACTTGTAAATCACATTAAGCATATTGTTAATGTGTTTAGTACATCATGTTACTAAGGAGAATATTACTATTAGGATCTTATATTCCTAATTTAATGTCAAATATATCCAATGGTATAGGATCTTGTGACCCAATTATATCAACTCATGGGATGAGCTAGGAAAAGTTCTGTGTAATCAATTTGAAGATAAGTCAAATCATCTATCCTTGGTTAAACAATTGACCACTATTAAAAGGGAACCACATGAGTACATGGTGTATTTTAATCTTTGAATTTAGATAAAATTGGATAATATTCCACTATTGGCAAGACTTATAAATGAATATGTTTTTCTCTATTATCTTAGATCCTTGAATAGTGATATCTCTGTGATGATCTAATCAATGGGTGGCATAACATTACTAGATGCTTATGAGGTAGCCATTAGAGTTGATAATAGTATTACAAAGGTTATAAAAATTAAACCAATGCCTCAAATTCCCATTTTTATAGAAACACAACCCACTTTATTGCCTCAAGCACCCACATTAGTGCATATTCTAGTGCTAACTAGCCAACCACCAAGCCAAGATAAATCTACCCCTAGACCATTAAATTATCTACAAGAAGTTAAAAAGTTTATTAATTATTTTGGTAATAATTTGGTTACTATTGAAAGGTATAAAAATAAAAATTATAGATCCTTTGAATCACCTCATCAACCTTATCAAAATAATATTCCTCCATATAAAGGATCTTATTAGCTAAATATGCTACCATATCAAGCAAATATTCAAGGCCAAGGCCAAATTTATCCTACAAAACCTTATAAACATTTTAACCCCAATAATGTGATCACATATGAACCCTTAGTCCCTATAAAAAAAAACTTAGTAAATGACTATAAATGATGTTTTCCCTGTAATCCTCCCCCAACCAAACCACTTGTCCTAATGGTGTCTTCAACCAAGCATTGATGGTACGAAGCATAACACTATAACAAGAGAGATAATATGAGGTATCAAAATAATAATAGGGTTTTGAATATCCATTATAGATTGATTTTACACTTATAAATTAGTAAGGGGATGAGTATTGTAGAGTGAATCACTTGCAAGGTTTGAACTAGGCTTCTTCATGAGGTGTGGCAACCAATACTAGGTCTAAGAAAAGGGATATGGAAATTAAACTAGTAGCTGGTAATTATCCTAAATCATATTATATAGTACTAAAATAGGTCACTAATCTTACTTTAATACCAAAGGTACATAAATCCAAAAATAATAAAACTTTTTGAAGTCTATAACAACCCAAAAGCCATTCTCAATCAACATAAGTGCAAGAAGGTATTGCTACCACAAAAATACAAGAAAAGGTTGGTACTTACACATTTAATATTATTGAGCATATGAATAAAAATATGTAAATATATCAATATTATAATATTTTTTGCATCTTAGAATAAAAGGACCTATTGAAAATATATTTTTTTAACCTTAGTCTTTCAGAAGGGCCATTGCAAAAATGACTAAAAGTAGTACTTAAAAATACCCCTCAACCAAAGGAAGGTGTATCAAATAAAGGTGTAAAAATTACGTAATTATACATTTATTTAATTACTTATAGTCATATATCCCATAATTTCATGATACATTCAAGTGCTAGTATCTTGGTGATGCCTAAACATATAATAGACAAATTAGGTATGGAATATGAGCAAATTCCTAAAGGAGTAGTTTATCTAGATAGAATGACCATTACGAATCTTGGTGTCTTAAAAGGTTTAGAACTAAATTTACATGATTTCCCCAATTTTTACAATCCCTAATATTTTTTAATAATTTATTTCCATCCATACTTTGCTTTGTGCCTTTATAGGGACTTTATTGCCAAGATTGGAGGATACCTATCATTTGATTGGTCTCATATGATCTTTAGAACTAGTATGGCACTAAAGTCACCATTAGGTCTAAAAAAATTACTAGGAATCATATTTAAACATATGTGTCAATGAAATAAATGTTAATTATACCATATTTGACCAAGAAGACCATACTACTAAGCAAGAGCCACGTACACCCCTTGAAGGCACACCTGATTTACTAATTGATGAAAGGGGGGATGAAAATCAAGATTTTTGATCCTTATATAATTGTTGAAGAGGTTGGTATGGGTAATTATTTATTACATGAATAATATTATTTCATTCAAAATCTTGTGAATATTGATGAATATGATGATGGAGTATGGCATATGCACTTTGACAGATCTAGAAGTAGACATGGAGTAGGAAAGGGTGTCATGTTGGTATCTCCATCAAATAAGTATTTATATGCTCTAATATTTCAATTTATCTTCACCAATAGCTCAATTGAGTATGAATCTCTCATCCATGGTCTTCAATAGGCCAAAAAGAAAGGAATTAAATAACTACAAGTATTTTTAGATAGTGAGCTGGTGGTGAACTAGGTAAGAGGGTAGAATATGGCCAAAAATTAGTTATTAAAGTCCCATAAACATAAATTTTGGGACCTCATAGAAGACCTTGAATTATTCAACATACATGCCCTCCAAATAGAAATAAATAAACAAGTTGATAGATTGGATGTTATTGGTGCTCAATTTGACATTCTAAATGATATTAATAGGGAAAAATCATAACAATATATCAAGGTGGTTATAAGGCCTTCCATAACTTATAAGAACACCAATTGGTAGGTTTTTTATAGTTATTGATAGATTGTTATTTCATTGTAATAATTATTCAAGTTTTATACAAATAATCAAAATAAATTTTAGTAGTAATATGATGACCAAGTCATTCATATGAAGTCCAACAAACTTCCAAAGGGGATAATCACACTTGAAATATTTTTTAGTGTTGATGATCAGGTTAGGGGAGAGAAATTAAAAATGAATATCAAGAAATAATGTTATGAAATAGTTTCCATTTTCAAGGATAAGCTTATCTACCTTGGTAAGGTATGAAATGAAGAGGAAAAACATGTATTTATTAAACTTTACCAAGAGTTTGAGAACATATTTTCATGGAAATAAAATTATTTCTAAGGGTTTTGCCCTAGTTTGACACAAAAACTATAGAGTTGTATTATTATTCCAATCTAGTAAGGTAGAAATAGACACCCATAAACCCCAAGATAGATCCCTCATGAGGAAATAATTGACCAAGTTGATAGAGGCTAGGATCATATTTCTAATTAAACATTTGTCTTAGGTTTAAAACTTGGTTCCTATTAGAAAGAGGAATGGATAGATAATGTTATGAATTAAATTTAAGGACCTAAATTAAGCCTCATTAAAGGATCTCTACCCATTTCCTTATATGGATAAAATACTAAAAATGGTGGTAGGTGTAGAACACTTTTCTCTCTTGGATGGTTACTTTGGATATAATCAAATTTTGGTAAAGGAGGAAGATTAGTTTAAGATCACCTTCACCATTAAATGGGGAACTTATTACTACATAGAAATTCCCTTTGATTTATCCAATGTAGAGGAAATTTTTAAAAAGCCATGGATATGGAATTTTAGGGACTAATAAATAATATTATACTTGTCTATATTGATGAAATCATGATGATAATAATTTGTCTCATCTCAAATAGGTCTTTGAAATGTGTAGGTAATTTGGGGTCTTACTTAACCCCAATAAGTGCAAATTTTCAATCCATAAAGATAATCTTTTAGGCCATGTTATCTCCAAGAGATGTCTTATGATTGATATTGAAAGGGTAAGTGTAATTCTAGCATTGTCCTTGCCTAATAAAAAGAGGGTGATACAAATCTTCTTAGGAAAGATCAATTTTATTAGGAGGGTTTTTCCTAATTTTGCCAATCTTTCAAAGCCTCTAAATACTATGTTAAAAAGGAATAATATCTTCCACTAGTCTTAGAAAGGGAAATATAGATTTGAAATGATTAAAAAATCCATAAAATAAGCTCCCACACTCATAAATCTATATTTTACCAAGGACTTTAATCTTTATGCATTTAGGGGTATGGAAAATGTCTCATCTATGGTAGTATTGAAGAATGAGGAAGACATGGAGTAATCGATAGCTTTATTTAGCCAAGAATTTGAGGGTTATGAGGTAAATTATTCCCTTAAATATAAGTTCATGTAAATGGAAATGTAATTGATTTATAAATTAATCCTAACTCAGAAAAGATATAATCCTACTTACACTTTTGATTGTCGATACATTATATATTTGGGGTCATGACCAAGATGGATCTAATAGACCTAATTAGGGGATCTTAGAATAATAATATCATTATGTAGGGTTCCAAAGCCTCTCGTCAAGAAAAAATACACAATAACCCTAACTAGGTCTTATGTTTTCATATTCACTAAACTAATAACAAGTAAAGTAAATGTCTAGTCTAGTGTTCATGCATATAATACATATAATCATGTTAATGTATATGGAATTATAATGCATGGGAGAGAAGTACAAATTCATATATATATATACTCTTACAAAGGAATAACAAAATTAGGAATACTTACCTTTGAATATGAACCCATTGAGCCTCAATCTCTCCCTTGGTTAAGGTGTTTTGCAGGAGGTTATTGTGGTATGTAAGGATGAAAAGGATAAATTAGATCTTGGATAAATAACATATCTATACATACAAAATACTTATCCATAAGATAAGATCCATATCTCCAAATAAAGTATTAACACCCTAAGCTATGCTCCTCAACTAGAATGGTGGATAAGCAAATGCATAATATATATCTCTTCTTCTTGTCTTCTCTTCCTAATAAATGATGAAATGATTATGTTTATATCGATGGATATAACACTATTCATTTCTAAAATTTTAGTCAATAGAGTTTGTCCAATCAAATATATATCATTATTGACAAAAATAGATTAGGTCTTGGTATATGTTGGCCAAGGGCTGACCTAGACCCTAAATGAGTTTTATTAATTAGAGTATAGGATCAATGGATTCAATAGTGTATCATAAATTGATAAAAAAGTATTTTAGGCTAGGGAAGGGCCAATGAAGGTATAAAATGACTAGAGGAGGGTAAAAAGGAGGAGAAAAAGCTTAGGGAAATGTTATTAAGAGATGGGTGTGTAAATATAAAGTGGTAGTATAGGGACAACAATCATGTGAAGCACCAAAGGTCTACCCACCCCCTTCTTGGTGCATACCTTAAGGCATGAGCTTAGAGAGATTGAGACTAAATGGATTCCTATAAGAAAGAAAACATTAGTAATTGAGAAAGTTTGAAAATATTATGTGTATACATATGCCCTACTCAAATCTCATCATGTCCCACATCGGTGCAACATGGGATGGTGCTTTGGGAAAAGGACATAAAAACACACAATGTTGAAGTCGAATAAATTATAGTAAGGAACAAATAATATAAATTAAAGGACAAAATTTAAAAATGCATACCTTTAGTTACCTTAGTCATGTAGATAAATAAAGAGATGCAGAATGTGAAAGTGTCCAATGTAGGGAGCATTAGGTGAACCTGTAGAAATTAGAAAAAGATCATTTTTTTGCAACATATAAATATAATAGGTGAAATTATCCTCTATGATTTTAGGATTATATAACATTTTAAGGTTTGAAAAAAGAGTTAGTAGAAAGAAATATATGATAAAAAGATGAAATCTGATGATAAATATTTAAAAGGTAAATAATTTTGAATAGTAAATATAAATAGGGTGAAAAATAATTCATTTATTATTTTTACTATTCTAAGAAAGTAGAGATCTAAGAGACCTAGTTGGAGACTAGGGATCAATCATGGTGAGGAGATGACAACTAGGATGGGGAGGATACATAGTGATCATATCAAGTACAACATAGGTAAATAACTATAAATTTCAAAATTTTGAATATTTTGATTTGAAATTAAGCTAAATATATAAAATTGATTGGTAGGCAAAATCTAGGTGCTAAAATAAACCCTAAGAAATTTTTATGTAAACTAGGGCATTGGATAGGAAGAAGTCAGACCAATAAATGCCCAAGGAATTTATGGTAAATGAGTAAAAATTCACCACTATGGATGAATAGAGTCGACCTAGTTGACTTACTCTATAAGGTAAGGGAGAATGATAAGGTTAAATGCATATGAGTGGGCTGATTTAGTATGTTAATAGGGAGATGACTATGTAGTAGTGAGATGAGTTAGTTGGTAAGATAGACAAGGTTGACTACATAGAATAGGGTTGACAAAATTTATTTGATAGGGCTGACATTATATCAAAAGAATAGGCCAACTTTGTAAAGTAGGGCTGATATAGTATCTGAGAATAGGAAAATGGACGATGTAGTGTATATATGGCCAATCTAGTAGGAAATTGAAAGGGAAAATCTAGTATCACAAATAAAATACAAGGTTGATGTAGTATTAAAAATGTTTGATTCTATAAAAATATGAGAAACTAAATCAAACTAGCTATTTTGAGTGGCTTATTTATGAAATTTTAAGAATATATTTTGATTATTTATGATATGGAGATATAATACATCCTTTATTGTTTTATATTTTACAAATATGTTAAATGTATTGGTGACTGATCTATGTATCATGGCTAACATATCTACTAGAGTGATTGACTGACATGGATAGTGCATGGCTAGTTACACTAGGCTTTAGAGGAATCATGGAGATGAGGCACATATTACTTAGTGTTGATCTTGTTTTCATGTTATTTGGATAATGGGAATGGTTGACCAAAAGAAATTAATGGGTGGTGGATGGGGATACCATAAATGTGGGTATCACACTAGAGAATGTATAGGATTTTCTAGGACTAATGATAAGAAGGACATCGGTGATCACAAGGACACTAGATGATCTAGAGAAGAGGTGAGCACTAGTGAGTTGGGTAACATGATCAAATAGGATATACCTAGGATTGAGGGTTAGATTTTTTGATGCATATATCTCTAAGATTCTAGACATCTAGAAGGACATGATTAGACTTGTGATAACATGATTGATGTGTGATAAGTTAGATGATAAGATATTGTTATACATGATAACCTTATGTTAATCCATTTTGGATTAGGGATCATTGTATGAATTTGGGGCTATCATCTGGGTCTAGATCATGTATTATATGTATGTGATGTTTTTTAGAGGGTATAATACCATGGGGCCTATTATTTTATTGAGTGCTTGGATATATGAGAGGTTTCTTATGTATCGACCAGTAGGGTTGCCCCACATGGTTGATGATAGGTTACTTTGGATGATGAGGTTAAGGCAAGAAAATGTAAGATGAGTCATGCCCAATGTGTTATTTTTTTAGTCTATTATATGAGGGGAGATCATGTGGCATCCCTATACACACATTGATACTATTTGGCCTAGTTAGTCAACCATGGCAAAAGATATAACACAAGTGAGGATTTTAGGAAACTATACCTCATGGGTAGATCCATATTTAGTTTCATGATTTCTAGGGTAGGTCAAAATCCCACACCCATTAGCCCCTTTAGTAATGCCTACTTATTGGGCATGACATAGTAGAGAGATGAGGGGGAGAGGAGGAGGAACACTAGTCAAGAGACCCATGATTATGTTGTGGCATGTTAGACCATAAACTAGTTGATCATAGTAGTAGGTGGATAGGGTAGGGGATGGTATGGATATGGATGAAAGTAAATAATAGGCACCACAAAAAGAACCATAATAGGAGTAATGACCACCTCAATCACACCATATATGGAGGCACCACTAGTGATAGTGGACATAGGTGAGGAGGATAGTGCACGATGACCCAATAACCATTTTATATCATAGATGGTCTATAGAGACACATCTCAGGAGAGGGTCTTGACATTCATAAATAATGACTCCTAGATTATCATTAGCACAAAGGTGATCTATAGTTTAGGTGCTTAGAAGATGAGCAGATGGAGAGATGATGCTTGATGGGTAAGTAGATAGGGAGATAGTGATCTATGGGAAAGTAGATGGGGAGATAGTGCTTGATAGGTGAGTATATGAAGATATTTTATTTGGTGGGTGAGAATATAGGGAGATAGTGGTTAGTGATATCAGGACTAGTGAGAAATGTTGTAGTTTGGATTTATGTTTTGATATAGAATACTAGTTGCATATGGTTATAATAGATATATAGATATTGATATGTATATGTGTGATATAATATATATTTAGTTTTTTTTTAAATATAGTGGTAGAGAGGTCATATGGGGATCCCTAGTTATGTTTTCACACTATGACATTTTAGATGGGGTGTTGGCTCCATACAACTCCATGATGCTAGATAATCCTATGGTACCATTTGTCCTAGCCCAAGAAAATTGGGTTAGGCTAGTAAGGAGGCCATGAGGTAATTATAGATATGTATGTATGTTTTATAGCCATTGATAGGGATGGGAGAGGGAAAATTACAATCCTAACAGGCCTTTGTTAGGAGATAATAGCACACATGTCTCTCACAATTTAGCTTAGACAAGTGTAAGCCTATGTGGACAACTTACAAGGACATGTATCAAGTATGCGATCCCAAATTACCTCATTACAATGTACCATTTAGAGGGGAAAATATTAGTCATCTATAGATAGTGTGGTTAGGCCATAGTAGAGGTATGATGGAGCCTAGCCATAGAGCTAGAGCTATGTTTTTTATATTTATACCTTGTATTATATTAAACACATGATATATAGATATTGATTTTGATAGTTAGTTTTTATCTCATGAGTTGTATTTGGTTGTGAATGTTGATGCATAGATATATTTATTTCCAACACATGTATTTAACATTTTTTGTATATGATATGAGAAATATATATGGAGTGTTATCTTTTCTAGCATTATGTGATACACATGCATGGTTAAAAAGAAAAAGACAAAAAATGACTTAGAAAAGTATAAGTAATAAAAAAATGTACTACCCACCATATCATGATGGAAAATTTGTAATAATAAAAAATGACTACATATAATAAACCAAAATGGTAAAAAGAATAACAAAATATTTTTAAACCATAAAAAAATTGTACTAAATTTAAACAAGAAAAATCACACTATATCACATTCAGAAGTATGAAAATATTATAATAAAATGGAAGGCATAAGAAAACCAAATTGTATAAAATTAAAATAATTAAGTCAATAAATCATACTAAATCACGTTGGGAAGTATAAAAGAGTAACAAAATTGGAAAAATTAACTTAAATTGATCACACTAGTTCAAGTTGGGAAGTATGAAAAACTTAAGAAAAATGGTTGTATTCTTACATGCAATCAAAAAATAAGAAGATAAAGTGGAAATACCAATGAAGTAAGGATAAAACATACTATATCAAGATGGGAAACATGCCAATGATGTGTAACTCATGATCAATCACAACTTATCTCAAATTTGACACATGTAATTTCATTGTGACTTAGTATTGGAAAGTTTTGTGAGAAAGGTCTAGTCCTATCCATGGTATTACACTAAAATTCATAAAGGTAACACCAATAAGGTGGAAATAACAAGAAAAATATGTTAAAAATAATGTTTATAACAAAAATTTGGTAATTTGTGAGGAAGCCCTAGTCCTATCCAAGGTCTTATATTGAAACTCACAAATGGAATCCCTAGGGGGAGTGATCAGTGAACAAAACAATATTTATCAAGGGGAAATATTAGTATTATTATAAATGAAAGAGGGAATGTAAAAATCACAATGTATGCATCTATGAGAAGACCTTAGGAAACATGAGGCACACTAAGGACATATAAAAGACACTAAGTGACCTTTAATATACAAAAGATACCCTATTCATAGTAAACACAGAGCTGTATATCAAAATAAATGAGATATTAAGATTGACTCATATTGGTTTTATGAACAAGAAATGTAAAATGGACCTACCTTCCCATAATGTGTTCCCCATTCCTTAGGACCTGTTACAAAGTCATCGGCCTACTGTGAAGATTGGGTACTTGTGTGAGAAAGTAGGTATCACTATTTTTATTTTTTTAAATCCCCTTTTCCCAATCTAGTGGCTTATTATACCCCAATGGACCTTGAATCTAGCATGAGGTCAATTTTTGAGTTTGATTTTTAATTAGAAAAAAGAGGTGTGCTTTGAGTTATGTCTTTTAGTGTTATTTGACTTTTATAAATTTTAATGTTGCCTTTTATATCATTACCTTTTGTTAAAAGGATTTACATATTAAATTTTTATGTATTTTAAGATTCCTCCTTGATACAAACTTGGAATTACTAATCATGGGATATAAAGTGATACACATGAATGAGATTTAGACTTTTGTTAAAGGAGGCTAAGTATCGAAAGACATAACTAACTAAAACACTTAGGCTTACATATGAACCAATATGTTATCTCAAGTTTCAACCATGTGTGTTCTTAGTTTGAAAAAGAAATAAAGGGAATAAATGGATATCCAAGAGGGAAAGATAAAATGAGATTAAAATTATATGACTTATTTTAAAATTTATCTCATGATACATAAGGAGTACTAAGGGGAATAAGGTTTGTATAACCAAGTCATAGTAATGATTTTCCATGTTATGGATATCAGGTAGCAAACAATCATGAAAATGGAACAAGATATCCATGGAAATAAATGAAATCATAAATATAAGAATGTAATCATGAAAAAAATTTACAATAGGTCATATGGAAATAAAATGACACCATAGATAACATATAGTGTAAAATATAAATATCGATATAAGATAGATATGTGAATCAAAATATGACACAGAGTCAAATGATATAAAGTAGATAAATATAAAATTGGAGCACATGTTCAATTCATAATGAATAATAAAGTGAAGAAACACTATTTTTTACTCATAAATACTTCTAAATTTGTCCACAAACATTATCCATAACATTTGATATATGTATGTGAGGATAGACCCTAACTACGGTTAGGGTTTCATAAATCTTTATTGAAAGCTAGGAAAATACCTCACATCAAATCTTCATGATAGAGATTTTATTCATGACTAAAGGATCATGATAATGAGTTACATAATGTATAGGATAATAAAAATAAATAATAGGAGTGGAATATGTGGGATATGAAGGAGCCACTGGTGGAGAAGAGATCACAGGTGGAGGAGGATCCATAGGTGAAGGAACCATAAGGGGGAAGGGACCATAGGTGAAGGAACCATGAGGGAAGAAACGGGAGCCTTATTACATGGGAAACCTATGGGAGGAGGTATAGTATGAATTATAATTATCATAAGGTGATCCTCAAGATGATGTTATAGGATGTGATAATGATAAGTGTGATGGGTACTACGTTGGTGCCATAGACAATATACCTCTCCATATTTGGGAATATATTTAGGAAATAATTTGGGCAGAGGTATAGCCTTTTTTGTAGGTTGAGGAATATTAATATTTAAGGTGTCTATATATAATTTATGATTTATATAATGGGTAGAGGAATGATTATCTATACCATAAAAGCAATATATATGCTTGTTAGTAGATTTTGTGGGTATACTAATAGAGGGAGTGAAAGTAGAAGATGGGGAAGGATGGTATAATTTATAACCTATAGTATAATGATTGATAAATCTATAAATGTCATAATATGGTTTATTGACCCATTGGGTGGGTATAAGAACTAGCTATGATAAAAAAAAGTAGGCCATTGCCAAGGGGAGGCATGGATAGTGGAGAGACTAGATGAGTCTTGACCAAAGGAGAAATATAATTAGAAGAAGTAAGATACTTAGATAAAGGTATAATTGGAATATGATATAAAATAGGTTTAGATAAATGAGGAGAAGGATGCATAAATGGTTTAAGGACAATAATAAGCATCTCAAGGGGAAACTAGCTATAGGGTCCTGGTATCTAGTGAAATAATATAGACCAATCATAACATGATCTATAAGCATGATCTTAAGAGGTTATTTGGAAACTAAATGTGTTCCATGTGAATTTATCATATATACCATGTGAAAAATAAGAATAATTCTAAAATTAGGAACTATTCAAGATGGAATGTGATAAAATAAATGGAAAGACTGAAATAAAGAAGAATGATAATGAAGGATCTCAACATCTCGAGCCTAAACAAGACCTCCTAAAAATGGGTCATCTAAAGTATAATCATAATCATATTCAAGTGTATTAATATTAATTATTCAATTAGGTATGACATTCTCATCATAGGTGGTATTATGAATAGAGTGTCGAGTCTTAGTTAAGACTATGTGTATATCATCACTAAGTGGTTAATGGGAATGTGGCTTCAGAGATGGTGGAAGCTAGGATATGAGATGATGAGAGAGACCAAAAAAAATATCTTGAGTTTTATCTCATTGGGCTCATTATCATTATAATCTAAGAGGTTAGGTAGTATATTCCCTATAAGTTTGGGGTGACCATGGTGACCTTGCATAGAGTTAATAAGGAGATTAAAACATTAAGATTATCTAAATGGAACACTCAGCAAGGGTTCAAGGGTTAAAATTTTAAATATACCATGTTATTGGAATTATTTAAAATTCCAATGTTTATTTTCACCTTGAATTCTATAGATTACATTGTTGTGAGGGAAATTGACACATTGGTAGGTAGAAGATGTCACATCCCTCATGAAATGAGTCCATGGCCTATCCAAAAAAATATTATAGGAGAGGGTAAAATTCAATATCATAAAATTTAATAAAATAGTGATATGTGGTATGGTAATATGGAGCCACAAATAACCTAAGGGAGGCATTTTCCTTAGATTTTAACCTTGACACATGTTGTGTATGGACTTAAGATTATATTCATAGTATCCAATGGTTTTAATGAATTCAAGGTAGGTAAAAAAACTACCTAAACCCTCATTAATAGAGGCACTCTTGACTTGGATTCCATTGATTTGGATTATAATAAAGAGGGGAGGATCATCCACATAAAGCATAATCTCATATGGAATCATTGAAGAAATAGGAAATTTTAGTGAAAGAGAAGAGTCCATTATTTTGTCAATGTGTATAGACATCTTTTTGAATGATTTTAATATACTATATTATAACCAAAATAATTTAGATTCATATCTTACTAGGGGAGGATAAGGGATGTTCATTCCAAATAGAAATTTCATAAGGTAGTTACAATGATGTGTAAAAGTCTACATGAGTTAGATAAAGGGAATTTGAGATGGGAGATTAGTAAGATTTATGATAGGATCCCATTCATCATAAACCATGAGTGGATTGATGGAGAGATGTGCAGATGTGCATAATGTTATAGGATATACTTAGAAGGAGGATTATAAGTTCATGTAAATTTGTGTTAATAAGATGTGGGAGGTTTGACTGGGGGATAAATTTGTTGATTATTGTGAGAGGATGAGGTAATTGATGTAGGTTTATTTTTTGGTAGATTTGAATAAGTGATATTATAAGTGTTGGAAAAAAAAAATTAATAGGAGGGGAGGGGATAAATTAGTTTTCAAACTTTAAATTCAATTCTACTTATCATTTATTAACCAATCAAACTAATATAGTGATTAAGCAATGCATTTATAACCATTCATATGAACATGAAGCAAGAAAATAACAAATGAACACAAGATATTTGTGGGATACCTCATGGGGAATAAAACCAATTGATACACATCTTGTAAAACTTGTAATATAAGACTATGAATCAAGTTTAGTTGAGAACCAACCCAACAAGGAGTACCAAACCCTAAATTTATCAAGCACCAACTCGAATTTAGCAAACACCAACTTGATAGGAGGAAACAATCCCATTATTGATAAATCACCCACTAAATAAACACTATAAATTAGTGAACCTTTATCTTATTTACCTCACATAACTTATGATGGTCTTACCTTACTCTATCATACTCAAATCTACCTCTCACACAAGCAAAACTGCCTTTCTTCTTCTTTGATCAAATAGCCCTCATATTTAGCAATATTGATAAACACAACATGAAATAAACCATAATAAACACATAAAAACCTATAATACATAAATAAAATATCATTTATCATCTATTAAAATGTCAAGGAACTCTCATAGGCCACTAATCACTACGCTCTCTCAACTTGTATTTTTAATCTAAAGATCTATAGATATTCCTTCCAAACTCTGCCCTTCTAGATATAAAATTATACATATAACCTTATTAAATAACTTTTTAAGATAAATAATAATCTCAAGAATAATTTTCATGGTTTATAGTCATCATTATCCCTCTATTATGCTCCTTTATCTTAATATTCAATCAAATGCTTTTCAGAAGCATATCTAGACAAATAGGGCTAATAACCTTGTATCAATAGAATTTAATTTCTCATCATGTACATAAAAAATGTTATACCTTGATGGAATATTAAATAAACTATTATTATGGTATTAATGACCTCTCACTACTCCTCAATCTTCTATTTCCTTCACTTCAAACTCCAATAATAAAATTAGTCCAAATAGGCCTATTAGGCCTTGTTCTTATACAAACCACTAGATCAGTCACACTCTTAGTCAGCCAAGACACTAATAAATTAGGTTAAATCACAAAAAAATTATTATAACACGTTACACATATGAATAAATCAAAATAATACCACAATTAGGTTGGCTAGACTCACTTATATCTCTGTCTTCTTTTAAGCCTACGAGAGACCTAATTACAATTAGGTATATCCTTTCCATAGAAAAACTTGAACTTATATGGCCCAGATGACCCTCAAAAAAGAAGTAAAACCTTTGAAAAAATTATTTTTCAACCTAGACTCACCTTATCCATGCTTAATTAGTCATAAATCCTTTGCTCGCACCTTTAAAGTATAATTAGCCCTTAAAGACCTATTAGGCTTAATTACCTCAAAAACATTGTCTTCAAAGATGAAGCTCATACAAATTATAAAAGTAAATTATAGGAAAATAACACATATTTATATAAAATATATGACCTAAATTTCATAAAAAATTCCATTATACACTTCAACATAGATCTTAAATATTCATTCTCACATCTGCAACATGACCATTTTTAAATACTTGAATGCTCCAAAACCCAGTCATGAACAATTGACCACCAAAATATATAAAAGGACATTTAATGGATATAAATTCACTCATAAAAAATTTATAAACATTAATAACATCTTAATATTAATTATAATCTTCAAATTTAGGCAAATCACCTCAAACTCATCTCTACTAGATGACTACTTAGAACTACCAACAAGCCTGAAAACATAGTCATGAAGAATTTAGATTCTACCACTTGTAATGGCACTTTATAATGATAAATATGCATGTATAGGATCCTTTGAATATATATAACATAAAAAAATGATTTAATTACTTCTAAACTAGGCATAATGACTCAATAACTTCATTTTCATTGGTATATTAAAAACTGTCAAAATCCTTAAAAACACAATCTTGATGAATTTTTTTTGAACTCCTATAAGGAAAATTATAAGACTTATTATGCACATTAAAATTTAATATGTGAAATATATAACATACTAAAATAGATAAATCACAATTTCTAGTTTCAACTATTGGTCTTATAGACAAATAAGTTGAATGTCTCTCTCATAGTCCTTACATAGCCAAACAAGCCAACTTTATGAGCAAATTTTTACTATATAAAAGGATGTAAAAAACTTATAATAATCATGAACATGATTTAAAATTATTTAAAAACATTTTTATGCAATTGGATTCAACCCTAGTTCATGACAACACTTCCCTAATCTCATTCCCACTTTTGCTTGGTTTTTCTCATTATCTGCCTCATTAGGATTTTTAGTGATATGTCAACTTAAATGTCTATTTTAACATATATAATATATGGATCCTAATTATAAACCACCATGAACATGAAATATGGGTTTCAAACTTCAACCTCTAATGATTTGCATATTTTGACTAGGTTAACTCTATCTACTATATCAAATTTATGAGAAACAAGCACTTTTCGGGTCCACTCACTTACATGATAAAAAAATGCCAATTGGAGATAATTGGGAGAGTAAAATACATGAAATAATCATAAATATAGGTCAT